>KK076532.1:124479-173071 GCA_000587855.1 Mucor irregularis B50
ATGTACAATCCATACAAATATTAAAAGTGGTAGAAAGCACATAATGATCGAGAAAAGTTGACGAAACTTGTCCTTTTTATAAGCAACAGAATCGGAATTTCTCGAAAGAGTTTTAGACACACAATCACAAGAAACCGGGATTAAGTTTGATAAAATGGGGCCCCATCTTTATTTAAGAATATAAAAGCGGTCAAAACATATTTCTGTATTTTCTGTACTCTCCTGAAAGTATTAGATCACCAAAGAGCATCTCCAACGGCCCGATTAAAGTTAATTTAATCCCAGAATCGTCCTTCACAAAGATATTTTGCCTTTTCTGTTGTTGCGTTTACAAAAACTTGTTGATATCGCATCCAAGTTGTTAATATCAAGGATGGTAGAAATAATTAGTTGATTAAGCTCGTTGATTCGTTGATAACTTGAAAGACAATAAAAGAAAAAGAGACAGCTTAAAAAGTTTTTAAATTCAATCATATGTTTACATGATTTCTTTATTAGGATTATAATCGGTCTGACCGTTTGTTGGCAGGAAAGTCGAAAGCGATTAAAATACCAAGACACACGCGAGTCGCACAAATAATCGGACCGTTGGAGATGCTCTGTAGCATATCAATAGGGGGTTTCATGGTGAGTATTCTTTCAACAACATTGGTTGGCTAGAAGTAAAATCAAAACTTTAAATATTGTTATTATCTTTTTTACAACATCTAATTGGATAATTCTGTCAATGGGACAAGTAAATTTTTAAGGGGTAACAACAAACATCACCGTAATATTGATATTTCTTTGTGATACAGCAGAAAACTTCTGATTTCGAAGGCGCAATCCGGTAAAATATTCTACAGGTGGAACATGAGAATGCTTTTCCAAAATGTTGCCATATGAGAGAATGGCAAGTTGTATAATTATAAGAATTGATGCGACAAGCGAGCAATGGTCATGAATAGTAAAAGTTTAATGTTAAAAGAGGCCACATTCCCACAGGTAATTTCAAATACTTTTACAACTGCACGCGAACCTTAATAATGAAAGGTGGAATATCAGTAATCAAGAGCGAGCCAAGGGGTTGATGCATTTACGCATGAATATCTTGTTGAACATTGCAACTGTTGTGGAACAAACAGTCAAAAAAGCCAATAAAACTTCCAATGTAACATTGATCCAAATAAATACTTTACAAAATTTGTTACTTTCATTATACTACTTTTTCCTTCAAAAGTAATTACTACAATGTCTACAGTAAGATCAATTCGTACAAGAAGTGGCCGCTCATATGGTCGTCCTTCAGGTTCGACTACTCAACCTGAACCTGAGGAGCCCGTTCGTCCTCAGCAACGCGCAGAGGGTGGCGATGATGACGACGACGTCGATGAAGACTATTACATGTTGCGAGATGTTAAGCACTACACCAGAAAATGCAAATTGAATAGCGTCCTCCAGGATAATATCAACCGGGAAGTTCTTCAGGTATGTGCATATATACCGCCGCCTGTAGTTGGGTATTAATTTAATATCTTATTATTACTCGCTGTAAATAGAACCATTTGTTGCTAATTTCTAGAAATTATTCATGTATTCATTTTGATGCAATGAATTTCATGCATTACCTGGCAATTTATCAAGAAACTGAAAATCGGTTCCTTTTCAACCCGACCGATATCAGCCACATCCAATTGTGCTATCGATTGGTACTTCCTGAGTACCAAATAAGAGCCAACGACACTGTCATGGTCAACGAGCCGGTAAAAACCATTTACTACTTATCCATTTGTTAGGTGATAGCTAAACTTAAATGAATAGATAACCTACCATTTCATACAAGAGGCAAAAGACAATTTCCAGCAAATGAAAGACAATCGTAAGTTTCCAAAATTATCTTAATTATCAGTAATTCGCATGTAAATGTACCAAGTAATAACAATGTCAAAAATAGAAAATTACCAAGAAGTAAACATTAGAGATAATGAAAATGAAGTTGACTTGATCTATCAGTATCTCGCACGTTCTTTCGCTATTCAATATCAAACCAGTAAGTTTTTTCATCCATTAAATGTTGTCACATTAGAATAATATTGAAAACTTGATATATCGTGATAGATGTAAAGAACCATCTTGTCAACGTTGCTTTGCGCTTGCTCAAGACGCTGGAAGCCTTCATCTTTTCTTTGAAACAAGCAAATCCTACTTATAACCCACCTGGGACCCCAAAGCAAATAGGTAAGGTACAAGTTTGAAAGCTACGCAGGATATATGTGTTCTTACTGTATTTGATTTTCGTAGCGGGAACTTGTGTGAATTTCATTATGGATGCAGCCCAACCATTCAGTGAAAATTTGGAAACTTACATACGTCTATCCGATGAAATAATTGCACCCACAGTTTCTTGGTTTCACATTGCCTACATCACTTCTTTTGAAAACAACGTGAATAGAGATAAAGCCTATGTTGAAGATGTTGATAACATTGGCGTGACAGCCATCCCATTGCTCAAATTCCATGGTGTCGTTTTAGGCTTCATTGAGAATACCAGACTCATTAATCAAGATGAGCATGGTGAAAGCTCTGTAAGAGTAAAAAGGTGGTCCCTATTACCTCTACCAACAAATAGAATGAGTAAGTGTAAACGAACCAACGGATTGAAAGGAAACTTCACTGATATTCTACTCGTGTTGCAGTCCACTTTAGACTGTCAGGAGCGGGCAAAATGTACCACTTTCTTCTTCAGTTTTACAAGAAGCTTCCAATGGTCCGAAGACAAACTATCCCTTTTGCAGTAGCGGCAATGATGAACATAGTAATCCATTCGCACACACCGTTTAATTTTCATTAATATTAATTTTGTCATATTTGTGATTGTTTAGGATCGTTTACCAAGATTTGCAATTTTCGAAGCCAACTATAGACGCTCAAGAAATGCAATCTGGGATTCTCTTTTTGACATAAGAGGAAAATTTGGGAGAGATTGTAAATATTACACTGGTGGTGCTACTATAACACTTTGAGCTAACTTTTTCATCTTTTATTAAGCTCGTGGACACTTTTTGAACTCTATCACTACAGATGGATATGATGTCAGCTTTTTGTTCGAAAAACCCTCGCCCACTTGTAAGTTGCTCATCGTATTAGTCATACAATAACCACTGATTTGTAACGTCTCGAGTAGCAAATATCATCCCAATCACATTTCGAGAGTTAAATTTCAGAATCCCCCTACTGGTAGATATCTCTGAATGGACCTTTGGTTTGTTACATCTCAACCGACAACCGGTAAACATCCCCGAGAGACGAGTTATTGGTGTCGATCCCGGTAAAGTAGTCAAATTTTCGTTAAAAATTTGTACTTGATTAACGATTATTTTTAGGCATAAGAGATTTAATCACTTGCACATCCGAAGCGGAAGGTGTTTTCCGCCTTGGAAATGGTAGACAAATCAGGAAAGCCACGACGTACTCAGTATCAAACAGAGAGTACCAGTAAGTAGACAGAAATGCAGTAATTAGCATTCCCATCTAATTATTCCCTAGTGTGTACGTACAAAAGATATCGTCGTGGTTTATACCGCGCTTACCAGTTGGAGCTCGGACGAAGAGCGTTTGAAAATATGCAGGAGGTCTACGACCAAATTGTCACATTTCGAGAGTTAAATTTCAGAATCCCCCTACTGGTAGATATCTCTGAATGGACCTTTGGTTTGTTACATCTCAACCGACAACCGGTAAACATCCCCGAGAGACGAGTTATTGGTGTCGATCCCGGTAAAGTAGTCAAATTTTCGTTAAAAATTTGTACTTGATTAACGATTATTTTTAGGCATAAGAGATTTAATCACTTGCACATCCGAAGCGGAAGGTGTTTTCCGCCTTGGAAATGGTAGACAAATCAGGAAAGCCACGACGTACTCAGTATCAAACAGAGAGTACCAGTAAGTAGACAGAAATGCAGTAATTAGCATTCCCATCTAATTATTCCCTTTTTGATTATTACAAAAGATATCGTCGTGGTTTATACCGCGCTTACCAGTTGGAGCTCGGACGAAGAGCGTTTGAAAATATGCAGGAGGTCTACGACCAAATTGCTGGTACTGCCAAGACGGCATACATTGACGAACTCCTTGATCATTTGGGATCACTTTACTCTGTCCGTCAACAGCAAGTATCTCATAGGTTAAACATTGTTATCATCAACCTCTTACTCAACTCTTTTAAAATTTAGAATGGTGGAATTCAACAACGGCCTCAATCACCGCGAGACGTTGTTCTACCTATACAGTCAGAGGCAAGTTGCCCTGACTGAAATGGGTAGGGAAATCAGAGCCCTTGGTGCGGTTTTCACCGCTGATAATCCTGGAGAGCACAACCACAACATGGTGTGCAAGTCGTTTGTAAGTGTGATCTCTAACGTTTAAGGTATTATAAGCCCATCATGGTGACCATTTCTTTTTTTTTTACAATTAGGGTTACCCTGTCGCTCGCGTTTCAGTTGAAATTAGAAATCAACTTTGGAACGAAAAGAAAGCTATTCTTCTTCCCGATGGTGCAGATACTGAGATGCCCATACTTAGTTATGGTGACAAGTCTCTGCGTCCCACCATGAGGGGTCATGCCGCGCTTCCCGTGAAGGTATTACTCTTTAAAGTTTACACCATCAGTTTGTTACTAATTCAATTTTTTTACAGCATATTCGTGAGTTTTTCTCGGAAAGCATGATAACAATCATGGTGGACGAATATCGAACGAGCATTATGTGCAGTTCTTGTGGTGCACGCATGGCAGCGCCTGCTCCACTTGTCAATTTCGAAGAAGGTAATACCGTAAGCCATTTTCATTTCCTTTTTTAAACTAACAGCTCGGTCATAATTGCTTTCAGATGAGACTGAAGGGGAACGCTTCCGTAGATTGAGGACTACGTACCCTCTCAAGCAATGTGTCAATTGTAGGACTGTCGTAAGTTGTCATTTGTAGGGGTGCATACAGAGATACTCTGGTTTAATTAATCATAATTTAAATACCTAGTGGAACAGGGACTACAATGCGAGCAGGAATATGGCGCAGATCTTGAATCGCTATATTCAGAGCGGCTACGATATCAACTCGAGACCAGCTCATCTCACCCGCCCTCGCAGAGCTCAAGGGAATTAGGCCGCAAAAAAAAACGGTCTTTTCATATGCTTATTCCCTTTTTGTATACCCACGTTCCTTTTATATGCCTATGACTTTCCTATATGCCCACGTTCCTTTAATATGCCTATGACTTCTTATATGCCCACGTTCCTTTTATATTCTTATGACTTTCCTATATGCCCACGTTCCTTTCATACCCTTATAACTTTCCTATATGCCCACGTTCCTTTTATATTCTTATGACTTCTTATATGCCCACGTTCCTTTTATATGCTTATGACCTTCTTATATGCCTACACTCCTTTCTTTTATGCCCATGATCACTTTATCTTCTTATGACCTTCCTATATGCTTACGTTTCTTTCTATATGTCTCTGCACTTTTCTTATGCCCATTCTATGCCTACATTACCTTCTTTTATACTCTCGTTCCTTTTGTATGAATATGCCCTTCGTTTTGCCTCCATTCATCTTTAACATATACCTATGCTTTTTCATGCTTATGTTTCTACTGTATGCTCAAACCATTCCTTTACATCTACACTCATTTCTATGCTCATCTTCTTCTTTTAGTATGCTCACATTCATTTCCATGCCCGTCCCTTTGCCTTATGTTGGGGTTTTCTGTTTATTTTCCAGCTCCTTTCTTATGTATGTGTATGTCACTATGCCTTTGCTGCTCTTTTTCTCAATAAATCTATGCATTCTGTATAATACGTATTTTTTTCGAGAGTATTCTCTTTTTATCATTGAAATTGAAAATGTCAAATATTAGCAAACATGTTTTGCATATGCATATACAATAATTGTGAAACGAGGATATATCCAATACATTTAACTATTATCTTAGGATTTATTACAGCATTTATGTCTTAAACGTAGGAAAGGGTAAAGAACAACGAAAAATATGTTCTTCTTCAATTGTCTTCCCTCTCTTTTCTTTTTCTTGATGATCTTAGTTGGGCTGGTTCTTTCCCCTTTCTAGAATATTTTTTGCGTTGCATAGGTCGCTCTTCTTTTTTCTTCTTTAAGTTCTCATTCTTTTCTTTCTTTTCTTCCTTGGTCAATGGTTTTCCAAAGTTTTTGCTGCGAATAGAGAGCTCATACACCAAATATTCTTCATCACTTGAAAGATGGTCAAGTTAATTTACAATTTATCATTTTGAATGTTCTCAAGTTAATACCTCATTGCCATAATTTCGTCTAAGCTTTTCGTTGTCATCTATTAGAGTGTAAACATGTTTAAGCATACTCTTCGTTTAGAAATAGATATTGGAATAAAAAAGATCTTATTTAACATTTACCAGATAATCAAATTAAAAGAAAAGAAAGAAAAAAATATACGTAAAAAAAATTTGATCAAAAGCTGCAAAGTCCTTTTTATATTGAGTTTTCTCTCGAGCCGGAACCTCTCTCGATTAGTGTTGTCGCAAATGCGCAGATAAGATCCATTTGCGCAAAGCAATAGTAAATGAAAAATTTTGCATACTTCCAAAATGATAAAGATCATTCTGCTTTGGATTTGACCGTAAATATAGAGTAAACGTACCTGATGGATATTTCAATGTCTTTCACTACAGCCTTGTTCAGTATTGTAATCATTTTTTTTTGGAAAAATCGGTCCGGGACTTTAATGCTTTTATAATTTGATCTGAACTTGGATACGTACTCATCTATGGTCTATAAATTGTCTTTATTCAGGGAGGGTGTGTGTGTAATCGGTAAAATGCCTGATAAGAACATCAAGAGATGGTATTCATAATTTTTATTTACGATGATATTCAAATGCGATCATTTGCATAATATGCACATACAATATACACAATGTGCATATATTTCATTGTTCTCCTACATGTCGATCTTGATCACTCATTGTACGTAAATGATGGAGTCGGCGGTGTTAAAGATTAGATAAAGTCAATCTATCAATATAAATTTTGACAACATGTAATAATTAATTCAATCTACAGCGAAATCGGCATTGAAAATTGTTTTTGATGGACCACAAGTAGAGCTCTCTTTTTTGTTCTTTTCTTTCTTCATATACTTTAATTGTTATTTTCTACAATAATCATGACTGAGAAGTTTAATAGAATTAAACAGCAAAGCGAAGAATATTTAGAAAGACGCGTAATGCGTCTTTTAGAGAGCAAGGCACAGGATCACTTAAAAGGAAAGCGAAAAGAAGAGGAAAAGCAAAAAGAGGTAGAAGAGGAAGAAGAAGGTGAAGAGGAAGATCAGGTTTCTAAACCTGATACTAATATCAAGATTGCCAGCCGTGGCAACTCCCAATCAAACGGAGCCGCACGCGAAAGGAAGAGACGAAACAAAGAGCAAGAAGCGTTCCAGGCTCTAAAAGCAAAAGTAACAGGATCAAAAGGGACCAAAGCTTCCGTAATGCAAAGAGCTTTGACACTCATTAACGAACAAAGCGAAGAAATCGCAAGGCTCAATTTATTATTAAAGGAAAAGGAAGATGAGAGTGGCCCGTCCGTAAAAAGACAAAGAAAATAAAAGCTATCATATTTTGCAAATTGCACAAAATATCAAGTGATGACACAGCTATAGCTGTTTGACATCTTGATATTATTTCTTTGAAAGTATTTATGATTGCCGTTTGAATTTTAAGATGCTCAGGAGATTTACGCCATTACACCTACATTTATCGTGTTGTAGTCGTCAAAATTTTTCGTAATTTAGATGTGTTGTGAAAGGCGAGTCAAGAAAAAAAAAAAAAACAGAATACTTGTAAAAATACGCTTACAATCTCCTTATAGTATGCACATAGATTTCCAATCAGTGGGTATTTATGAAGATAGGACCCGTAGTGCTCACACACTGTTTTGTATGTAAATGTCCAGGCATACTCAACGAGGATGTTTTAATAATATTTAATCACTTATTTTTTTTTTCGCAGTACTCATATAAAAGAAAGAGCCAATCAAGAAGAGACTCGTTTATGAACATGTGAATGAATGCTCGTAGCATAGTATAATAAAATGTGTGGACTGCTCAACGTATGGTTATGGGCAGTACAGTGTCGAACAGAAGCCCTCACTTGCTCCATTTATATATACGCCATACTATTAAAAAGATCAATAATAAATGTAATTTATTGTAGTGAAATTAGTGAAATGAAGTCGGCAATAGTGGGCATCAGCTTACTCGAAATAAAAGGATTTTGAACAAAATGAGATACGTAGTACACAATGCGGGAAGATTAGTCTTGTAAAATAGTCATTTCCTAGACATACCATGGATAGAAGAGCTTCAGTAAAATTATAAGAAAAATAAATAAATAGGCTTTGCAATATTATTTAGCTTCGATTCATCAAATTACAAACAGGAGCCACCCTATTACTGAAGTCAAAAGAGAGTTTGTGATCACAATTATCAATGTCTTCAAAGATCATTTCGAGTCTCAGGAATCAAGATTTTCTATAAACACCGGCGCATTTACGAACTAGCCCATTGACTCTTTCAAATTATTATGCCATTGAAATTTGTATGGCAAAACAATGCACCCATAATATTTCTCATCTGTCTTTAATGATTTGGATCATTGATAAATCACACGATATAAACGGTTCATGATAGATCGTAAAAGGGAAGCTCCTCTTCATTCTTCTTGTTTCCTCTTCTTCACCTCTTTCTTTTTCTTTCATCTACGTTTTAGACATTAATCACACAAAAAAATGAGCGATAAATACTACCAAATATTGCAGCGATCTGAAATCTTTTTTCAAAATTACGCACAACGTAGTCTTTCCGGCGGATTGGAAGATAGACCTGCCACATCTATCGATCAAAATCAAAGAAGAAAAAATAATGAGGAGCAAACAAAAAGGGAAGAGGCAGAGAAGGTTGTTGTTGAAGAAAGACTGAAAAGGGAAGAAACAGAGAGAATTCTAGAGGAAGAAAGAGGAAGGAGAGAACAAGCAGAAAGAGCAGTAGAAGAAGAAAGAGCAAGAAGGGAAAGTGCCGAAGAAAAACTAGCTCGGTTTGAGGCTCTTGAGGCACAACGGCAAAAAAGAAAGTCTTCACGAGTAAAAAAATTTTTCTCAAAATTTACAAAGAATAAATAATCATTAAAATATAGCATATAATAAACGAGCGCCCCTAACAAAAAAGTCGCTATTAGTACGCCTTTAAATTTATAACAAGCTTCAAAGACATCTTTTATTAAAGATCTATATTTTTGCATAACCAAAGGGTGCTGTTGAAAGTGGGAGTGTTAAGTTGTAATCGGACTGTAGTGAGCCCTTTTAAAAGGCTCCCTACAGTGCAAACAATAAACACTAATATTTTTTCCTTTTATTCCTTTTTGTGATTTGTAGGCTTTTTTTCAAACGGATAGAAGAGTATTGGACTTCTCTTAAAAATAGACCTTAATTACGACAAATACATAAGACAATTCAAGATATCACAGGAAATACTCAGCCAATCAAATAGCCCTCTCAACAATGCTCAAAGAACAGCCAATGAAAATTCAATTGCAAAAGTTGGCCCAACTATGCTTACACGGCCTGTGCATTGCGCGCATTGTCATGTGACACAAGAGTACAGGTAGAAGGCAGTTTAACCCTGCTACATCTATATTTGCACACTTGTCACTTGAATGATACTACTGATTAACGCATTCTTATATTTCAAGCTATCATTAAATAGACTTGATGTACAGGGTTGATTATGTATACTTTTTGAGTTTAGTCTTACTTGGGCTTATATGTTTGCAGCCCACAAAGTATGTCAAGCAAATCGAAGCGCTATGATATACAACAATTGATGTTGATGAGGTGTTTTTAAATGCTGATGCATATGTACATGGGATATATGTCGTTCTAGGTCTGATTAAATGATGTTAGAAGTATTTGCATATCAAAAATGATCAGCACGTCTTAACCATTTTTTACATCACATTAGCAATGTTTATTGATTTTGCAGAGCATATACAAACAACAAACAGAGTGCAATATTAGTTTCATACATGTAATCACTTTTTCGTCAGAAACTGAGAGGAGATTCGTGCTGATATAATGCGCCTGTCTCAGTCATTCTTCACAACACGATTTTCGATTTCTTTCGTACTTTGAAATGAGTGAGCATGAACCACCACCACCTTTAAAGTCAACGGGCCTTAAATACTAAGCCACAGATAATGACGCAACGGGAAGGTGGGTTATACCAAAATCACCCACTTTGACTTTTCAAAACCCTCACCCTTTTCCGTTTTTCTTTTATTGCAACCCATTGTAAATTAAGTTGTTCTTTAAATATAGTAATTCACAGCATTCTATCATTTAAATCAACTTAATTTTTTCAATTAATATTCAGAAAAGATAATTATTCAAAATGGCTGAGAACTTTGCCAAAGCGAACCAATATCAATATGCTGCGACTTCAAGTTTAGTTTTACAAGCTAATCGTAAGGGTTTACCGCGTAGAGATCAAGAACCAACAGGTGAACCTGATTCTTTATGGGGTAAAATTGATCCCAAGGATTTTGGTTCTCGCGCAGAAAGAGAAGCACCTAAGGATATTGAAGAAAAAAAGAAGAAGGCCGCGGCAAAACGATCTGAAGAATCTAACGAAAAGAGACGCAGAAAGAAGGAAGAAAACGCCATCAGTAAAAGTGTGTACGTATGGGTTATACCAAAATCACCCACTTTGACTTTTCAAAACCCTCACCCTTTTCCGTTTTTTCTTTTATTGCAACCCATTGTAAATTAAGTTGTTCTTTAAATATAGTAATTCACAGCATTCTATCATTTAAATCAACTTAATTTTTTCAATTAATATTCAGAAAAGATAATTATTCAAAATGGCTGAGAACTTTGCCAAAGCGAACCAATATCAATATGCTGCGACTTCAAGTTTAGTTTTACAAGCTAATCGTAAGGGTTTACCGCGTAGAGATCAAGAACCAACAGGTGAACCTGATTCTTTATGGGGTAAAATTGATCCCAAGGATTTTGGTTCTCGCGCAGAAAGAGAAGCACCTAAGGATATTGAAGAAAAAAAGAAGAAGGCCGCGGCAAAACGATCTGAAGAATCTAACGAAAAGAGACGCAGAAAGAAGGAAGAAAACGCCATCAGTAAAGCATATGGCTATTCATCTGTTCTCTCTGCAACTGAGGACTGGGAAGGGCTCAACTACAGACCTCGCACTAAAGAAACACGCGAAGCTTATGAACACATTTTGTCTTTTGTTTATGAACATTTAGGTGACCAAGCGCGTGATGTCATTCGAAGTGCTGCGGACGATGTTTTAGAAACCTTGAAAACTGATACATTAAAAGACTTTGATAAAAAGAAAGAGATTGAATCAGTCATTGGAAACATCAAATCAGAACATTTCGCTCAACTTGTCAACTTATCAAAGAAGATCACCGATTATTCTGCTGATGGCGAAGCAATGGATGTCGATGAGAACGGTGATAAAATTGGCGAAATTGACGACGAACTTGGTGTTGCTGTCGTTTTTGACGATGATGAAGACGAAGAGGAGGATGACGATCAATATGAAATGAAAGACGATGAAGAAGAGGAAGAGGATGAAGTTAATGTTGTTATTGAAGGAGAAGAAAATAATGAAGCAGAGTCAACTGACGAAGAAGACGGATTCAAAACCGTGCTTCCTGGACAAGAAAAGAAGAAGAAGTCCAGCAATAAGAAATCTGCTGCTGATTCTCAAGATGATGACACTATTTTCCCTCATGATATTGATGCTTTCTGGCTTCAACGTCAAATCGCCGCTCAATACCCTGATGCTCACACCGCTCAAGAAAAGACAGTACAAGCTTTCGAGATTTTAGGTTCTGAAAGTATCAATGTTCGTGATTGTGAAAACGAATTGATGGGTTTGTTTGATTACGATAAATTCGATCTTGTTCGTGTTCTTACAAAGAACCGTGATCTTATTTATTGGTGTACACGTCTTGCTCGTCTTGATGGTGAGGAAAAGGCCGCTCTTGAATCTGAAATGCAAAATAAGGGTTTTGGATGGATTTTGAGAAATCTTAGTGGTGATCGTCAACGTCGTGGTGAAGCTCTTGAAAGAAAGGGTGTTGTTGATACTGCTATGGAGATTGATGAAGATAATTCTACTACTGGTCGTAGTCGTGGACAATTACCTACAACAGTAACCATCACTCCTGGTACTACTGTTGCACCTCGTCAAATGTTGGATTTAGATTCACTCGCTTTCGAACAAGGCGCTCATCTTATGTCAAACAAGAAAGTCAAACTTCCTGACGGCTCTTTCAAGAGATCAAAGAAGGGTTATGAAGAAATCCACGTTCCTGCTCCTAAGCCTGTCGAGTTTGCTGCTGGCGAGAAATTGGTTCCTATAAAATCCATGCCCGATTGGGCTCAAGATGCTTTCATTGGTCCCGAAACTCTTAATCGCGTTCAAAGTAGACTTTACCCTACTGCCTTTGGTAGTGATGAGAATTTGCTTTTGTGTGCCCCTACTGGTGCTGGTAAAACCAATGTTGCTATGCTTACCATTTTACATGAACTTGGAAAGAACCGCGACCCTGAAACTGGTTTAATTGATTTGGATGCCTTCAAAATTGTATATATCGCCCCTATGAAGGCCTTGGTTGCTGAAATGGTTGGTAATTTCAGTCAACGTCTTAAGCCTTACGGTGTCTCTGTTGCTGAATTAACTGGTGATCGTCAATTAACTAAGCAACAAATTGCTGAAACTCAAATCATTGTCACTACACCTGAAAAGTGGGATGTTATCACTCGTAAAGCCACTGATCGTAGTTACACTTCTTTAGTGCGTCTCATTATCATTGATGAAATTCACTTGTTACATGATGATCGTGGTCCAGTTTTAGAAAGTATCATTTCTCGTACTATTCGTAACATGGAACAAACTCAAGAACTTGTCCGTTTGGTTGGTTTGTCTGCTACTTTGCCCAACTACGTTGATGTTGCCGCTTTCTTGCGTGTAAATAACAAGACTGGTTTATTCCACTTTGATAGCTCTTATCGTCCCTGTCCTTTGAAGCAACAATTCATTGGTGTTACTGAAAAGAAGGCTATCAAGCGTTTCCAAACTATGAATGAAGTTTGTTATGAAAAGGTTATTGAACAAATCGATCAAAGAGAAGAGAATCAGGTATGTTTTGCATAAATTTGTCACATTCTAGTTGAATCAAATACTCATTTTATATCTCTTATTTTTTTCACTGTAGGTTCTTGTTTTTGCTCATTCTCGTAAAGAGACTGCCAAAACTGCCAAGACTCTTCGTGATATGGCTTTGGACAAAGATACCATTACACGTTTCTTGAAGCAAGATTCTGCTAGTCGTGAAATTTTACAATCAGAAGCAGCCACTGTGAAGGATGCCAATCTTGCTGATCTTTTGCCCTACGGTTTCGCTATCCATCATGCTGGTATGACTCGTGCTGATCGTACTCTGGTTGAAGAATTGTTCGCTGATGGTCACATCAAGGTCTTATGTTCCACCGCTACTCTTGCTTGGGGTGTCAATTTACCTGCTCACGCTGTTATCATCAAGGGTACTCAAATCTATTCCCCTGAGAAGGGTCGCTGGGTCGAACTTTCTCCTCAAGATGTTCTTCAAATGCTGGGTCGTGCTGGTCGTCCTCAGTACGATACTTATGGTGAGGGTATCATTATCACTGCTCACTCTGAATTACAATACTACTTGTCCTTGCTCAATACTCAGCTTCCTATCGAGTCTCAATTTATTTCAAGACTCTCTGATAACCTCAATGCTGAAATTGTTCTTGGTAGTATCAGAAACAGAGATGAAGCTGTTCAATGGTTGGGTTACACTTACTTGTATGTTCGTATGCTTCGCAATCCTTCTCTTTACAACGTCACTCAAGATGATCTCGAGGATGATCCACACTTGGAACAAAAGCGTGTTGATCTTATTCACTCTGCTGCGACTGTATTGGACAAATGTAATTTGATCAAGTATGATAAGAAGTCTGGTCGTTTCCAAGTCACCGAGTTGGGTCGTATTGCTTCTCACTACTATGTCACCCATCATTCTATGTCTACTTATAACCAACATTTGCGTCCCATGATGAGTGAAATCGAACTCTTCCGTGTCTTTGCTCTCTCTGATGAGTTTAAGTATATCCCTGTTCGTGAAGAAGAGAAGATGGAATTACAAAAGTTGCTTGAACGTGTACCTGTACCTGTCAAAGAAAACCTTGAAGAACCCACTGCCAAGATCAATGTTTTGTTGCAAGCTTATATCTCTCAACTCAAACTTGAAGGTTTTGCTTTGGTTTCTGACATGGTTTATGTTACTCAAAGTGCCGGTCGTATCATTCGTGCCATGTTTGAAATTTGTTTGAAACGTGGTTGGGCTCAATTGACAAAGAAGGCTCTTAACTTGTGTAAGATGGTCGAAAAGCGTATGTGGTTACCTATGTCTCCCTTGCGTCAATTCAAGGCCATGCCTCAAGATATTGTTCGTCGTTTAGAACGTAAGGAATTCCCTTGGGAGCGTTACTTTGACTTGAATCCTCAAGAACTCGGTGAGTTAATTGGTCAACCTAAGGCTGGTCGTACTCTTCACAAATTTGTCCATCAGTTCCCCAAGTTGGATGTCCAAGCTCATGTTCAACCTGTCACTCGCTCTTTGCTTAAGGTTGAGTTGACTATCACTCCCGATTTCCAATGGGATGAGAAGGTACATGGCCTTGCTGAGGCTTTCTGGATTTTAGTGGAAGATGTTGACGGTGAACATATCTTACATCACGATTACTTTGTGTTGAAGCAAAGATATGCCGAAGAAGAACATTTGGTCTCCTTCACTGTTCCTCTCTTTGAACCTTTGCCTCCTAACTACTATGTCACTATTGTCGCTGATCGTTGGATGCACTGTGAAACCAAGTTGCCTGTCTCTTTCAAGCATTTGATTCTTCCTGAAAAGTATGCTCCTCATACTGAGCTTCACGATTTGCAACCTTTGCCTGTCTCTGCTTTGCGTAACCCTGCTTATGAAAAGCTTTACTCTGCTTGGATCAATCACTTCAATCCTGTTCAAACACAAGTTTTCAATGCTTTGTATACAACTGACGACAACGTCTTTATTGGTGCTCCTACTGGTTCTGGAAAGACTGTTTGCGCTGAGTTCGCCCTTCTTCGTTTGTGGAGTCAAACCGAAGATGCTCGCGCTATCTATGTAGCTCCCTTCCAAGACCTCGTTGACCAACGCGTTGCTGACTGGACTGAGAAGTTTGGTAAACTCGGAAAGGAAGTCGTTGCATTGACTGGTGAAACCAGTGCCGATTTGAAGTTATTGGAACGTGGAAACATTGTTTGTTGTACACCTACTCAATGGGATGTTATCTCTCGTCGTTGGAAGCAAAGAAAGAATGTTCAAAACGTTGACTTGTTCATTGCAGATGAAATCCATATGATTGGTGGTGATCTTGGTCCAACTTACGAAGTTATTGTTTCCAGAATGAGATACATGGCCTCTCAAACTCAAAACGCTATCCGTATTGTTGCTTTGGGTACTTCTCTTGCTAATGCTCGTGATTTGGGTGAATGGATTGGTGCTACTTCTCACTCTGTCTTCAACTTCCATCCTTCTGTTAGACCTGTTCCTTTGGAAATTCACATTCAAAGTTATAACGTCCCTCACTTTGCTTCTCTCATGATCGCTATGGCTAAGCCCACATATCTTGCTATTACTTCTCATGCTGATAACAAGCCCTCTATTGTGTTTGTACCTTCAAGAAAGCAATGTAAGCTCACTGCTGTGGACCTTATCACTTACTGTGTAGCCGATGATAAGCCTCATCAATTCTTGAACTGCAAGTTGGAAGAAATTCAATCTATTTTGGACCGTGTTCATGACAAGTCTTTGGTTGAAACTCTTCAACACGGTATTGGTTTCTATCACGAAGCTTTATCCAAGCAAGACAAGAAGGTTGTTGAACAGTTATATGAATCCGGTGCTATCAAGGTCATTATTGCATCTCGTGATACCTGTTGGGCTCTTCCCCTTCATTAGTGTGTACGTAACGTACACACTGTGCTACTTCTCACTCTGTCTTCAACTTCCATCCTTCTGTTAGACCTGTTCCTTTGGAAATTCACATTCAAAGTTATAACGTCCCTCACTTTGCTTCTCTCATGATCGCTATGGCTAAGCCCACATATCTTGCTATTACTTCTCATGCTGATAACAAGCCCTCTATTGTGTTTGTACCTTCAAGAAAGCAATGTAAGCTCACTGCTGTGGACCTTATCACTTACTGTGTAGCCGATGATAAGCCTCATCAATTCTTGAACTGCAAGTTGGAAGAAATTCAATCTATTTTGGACCGTGTTCATGACAAGTCTTTGGTTGAAACTCTTCAACACGGTATTGGTTTCTATCACGAAGCTTTATCCAAGCAAGACAAGAAGGTTGTTGAACAGTTATATGAATCCGGTGCTATCAAGGTCATTATTGCATCTCGTGATACCTGTTGGGCTCTTCCCCTTCATTCTCATATGGTTGTCGTCATGGGTACCCAATACTTTGAGGGTAAAGAACATCGTTATGCCGATTATCCTATTACCGATGTCTTACAAATGATGGGTCGTGCCTGCCGTCCTTTGGAGGATGAAACTGGTAAATGTGTTCTTATGTGTCAAGCTAATAAGAAGGACTTCTACAAGAAGTTCCTGTATGAAGCTTTACCTGTTGAATCTCACTTGGACCAATTGTTACATGATCACTTCAACGCTGAAATTGTCACCAAGACCATTGAAAACAAGCAAGACGCTGTTGATTACCTCACCTGGACATTCTTGTATCGTCGTATGGCTCACAACCCCAATTACTATGGTTTACAAGGTACCTCTCACCGTCACTTGTCTGATCATCTTTCAGAACTTGTTGAATCCACTCTTAGTGATTTGGAGGAAACCAAGTGTCTTACTATTGAAGATGAAATGGATATCAGTCCTCTCAATTTGGGTATGATTGCTGCTTACTACAACATCAACTACACAACTGTCGATATGTTCAGTGTCAGTTTGAAGAACACTACAAAACTCAAGGGTCTTTTGGAAATTGTATCATCTGCTACTGAATTTGATGGTATTCCTATCCGTCATCACGAAGAAAATATTCTCAAACGTATCTATGACCGTGTGCCAGTCAAGTTGGCTTCACCTAAATTCAACACACCAAGAATCAAGACCAATGTTTTGTTACAAGCACATTTCTCTCGTGTCCAATTACCACCAGATCTTCAAGCTGATCAAACTTTGATTGTTGAACGTGTCATCCCTCTTCTTCAAGCCTGTGTTGATGTTATTTCTTCTAGCGGTTGGTTATCACCTGCTTTAGCTGCTATGGAATTATCACAAATGTCAGTTCAAGCCATGTGGGACCGCGATTCACCACTCAAGCAAATCCCTTACTTTACTAACGATATTATTAAGCGCTGTGAAGACAAGGGCGTGGAATCCGTGTTTGATATCATGGAGCTTGAGGACGATGTTCGTGAAGATTGTCTCCGCTTAGATCAAAGAAAGATGCGCGAGGTCGCTCGCTTCGTCAACCGATACCCCAATGTTGAAGTTGGTTTCGATGTTGCTGATAAGGACTCCATTACTGCTGGAGGTCTTGTCAATGTCAGAGTACAACTTGAGCGTGAAGTGGACGAAGATGAAGAACAACAAGAAGTTGGCCCCGTTATCGCACCGTTCTTCCCCAAGACCAAGGATGAAGGTTGGTGGATTGTTATTGGTGATACTGAGTCAAAGACCTTGTTGGCTATCAAGAGAGTTACTTTACAACAAAAATTGACCGTCAAGTTAGCATTCAATGCACCCAACGCTGGTCAACATACACTCAAGGTTTATTTGATGTCCGACTCTTACAATGGCTGTGATCAAGAGCTGGATATGGAATTAGATGTCGCTGAAGGTGAGGATAGCGACGAAGATGAGTCTATGGACGAAGATGAAGAGTAGAGAAAAAAAAAACTTTTGTATTATTCACATTTTTTCTTTCTTTTTTCTTTTGTTCCTATTTTGTGTCGTTTTTTTAAAATATCTTTATTATACTAATAAAAAAAATTTCTGCTGTTCTATACTTGATTGAACGCTTTTTGCATTCAAATGTTTCTGATTGATAAAACTGCGGCTATAGAATAAGAATTATTCACTCCGCGATCTTCCCGCTAAGAATGACGAAGCCCAAGAAGCTATTCGCAAGTTGTCGATTTAAGGACAGAACAAGTATGACTTGATCCTATACTCGTACATAAGATTTTCATGTATAGCTACTTGATGTATCAGATTATGAAGGCAATGGTATGTTTACCCGGTAATAAATGCTCTCAAATTTGTAGTTCCTCTTCCCCGCTTGATGTTGGTGCTAAAGGGTGCTGCGCGGCTTAAATCTTTCACAATTCAAGCAAAGCACACAAGAACTTGTTCATTGACCTCTTCAAAGTTTAAGTGAAATGAAGTTTTATATGAAATTATATTATCAGGTTATTTATCAGAAGAGATTGGTTTCATGTGTCGAACGATTTCACTATGTCAGAAAAAAAAACTTTTCAAAGCATTTGCCTTTAAAAATCTCGCTTAGTGGTGCGCTTTTTAAAAACCTGTCATGGTATATTTTTCCTCGGTAGTGCGTTGGGAACCTCTTTGTATGCATGTACTAATGGGAGAGTATTATGCTGTAGTATGTATATCAAGCGTTTGGTAGAGGAGGTGATGCAGTGTAGTAGCAGACCAAGTTACTTTGGATGTCGAATCTTTCCAGTTTTTTTTTTGACAGCTTCTTTGGACATATTTTTTTATAGTCAGCAATCCATATTAAAGTTTCAGTTTTTTTTTCTCCATAATTCCCTTTTTTTTCTAACTTTTACATAAAAAAGTTTTCAACATAGTCTTTCGTTATTAAAGTTTATTTTCAGCTCTGATTCTGTTACGTGGAGTTTTTTCCATAATATATATCCTTCCCTATCTTTCATACAAAACCAAATACAAAAATTCAACATAAAAGGAGAAAAGAATACTTGACTATACAAACAACAACGAGTATTTGGTTCTTTATTCCATGAGTAAAATATCAAAACAAGTTGATCAGCAACAGTCGGATTCAGATCTATCTTTACAATTGTCTGATGCCTCTTCGCTTACCTCTGACTCGGATCTATCTGACACTCAGCAACAGCAGCAACAACGGCAACGACAACAGAAACAAGTAAAGAAGAAAGCGCCCGCAAAGAAGCAAAAGAAGACCGTGAAAAAACCTGCCAAAAAGGCGGCAAAAAACAAAAAGAAAACCAAGGACGATTCACAATATTGCACATGTCGAAGAGGTTACGATGGCAAAGAATTCATGATTGAGTGCGACGGTTGTCAAGGTAAATTTTACATCAAATCCAAGTCGATATCAATATTCATAAGCTTTTTTTTTTTCATTTTATTTGTTGCAGAGTGGTTCCATGGAGCCTGTGTAGGACTTAAACCAAATTCTGTCACTGACCATTATTTTTGTAAATCTTGCTTAAAAGCTAAAAAGAAGCCCGCTCCTACTGCTATTGCAGCGATGGGCGCAGGCAAAACATTGATAGCTCCTCCACCACCTCCACAAACCACGAACAAAAAGAAGTCGCTTATTATTTTACCGATAGCAAAACCGGAGCAAAAACCTAAACCAATACCATTACCATCACCTCCACCTCCACCACCAAGTATTCCATCTATATCTAAATTGTCGATACAAGACGAAGACGATGAAGACGAAGATTTGGATGATATTTGTCCAGTGTGTGATGGTGACTGTACTTGTGGGACAGGTTCAACAGTGACAGCACCAGTCATTTCCCGTCCTCCTTCACCTCCGCCGCCTGTGATACCTGAACCTCCCAAGATTGGTAAAAAAAATATTAATATATTTCCCATATGTTTCGTTATATGCTAAATAGACAATATTCATGTAGAGGTTCCAAAGCTGATTATCAAAAAGACTATTCCAGCGTCTAAAAGTAAAAAATCCAAAATACCGAAGAAGTCGATATCAGCTAAAAATAACGCTGTAAGCAGCTTGGGAATGAGTGACAGCGTCAGTGATATGAGCGATAGTAGCGGTATGAGCGACGAAGACGATGCAGTGATAGAACGAGTGGGAGCCGATATCAAGAAGAAACCAGTACCCAAAAAGAAGGCTGCACCTGCTGCCGCTTCTACTTCTGCCGGTGTGAGACGTGGAAAAAGTACTACTTCACTAGCGAGTATTGCCAGACAAAAGACGCCCCATTACGCTGCGAAAGGTAGAGGAAAAGGGACAAAAAACATGAGTCTCATTGCTTCTTCTATCAAAATGTCCTCAGAAGAAGACTCTGACGAAGAAGTTGTGGTGGATGATTTAGACGATTTACTTGAAACCATGTCACCTTTATCTGAGCATTCTTCAAATGAGTCCGATAACTCACTATTGGAAAGCGAGGAGTTCTTCACCGACGATGACGACGAAGAAAATGAAGATGATGTTGAAATTGACTCCTCCTCGCTGATTAATTCGCCATACCCAGATAGTAACGTATCATATTCTAGTGTACACATCGATTCTGGCGATGACGAGGATATTGAAGATACAGAGACGAGAGCTATTATTGCTGATATGACCCTAAATAGTGATGAAGAGCTCGATGAAGATGATAGCGACTTGGACGAAGGAATGTTTGTGGAAGATGATGACGACGACGATGAAGAAATGGAAGGACGTGGGTTCTCTATCAGTTATTACTCTGGCAATAATAACTGGTCGACAGATGAAGACGAGGAGGAAGAGGAATTTGATTATACAACCGCTTTTCCTAGTGAAGACGATTTGATCAACGCTGATATCGAGGATTCCGATGAAGACCTTCCACCCAATCCCCTTTTACCACTACTGGATAGTGAAGGAAATTTGTACGACAGCATTGCTGCTGCTTTTATGCAAGCATTGGTGCCTACTTCAGATATACAGCAGTCTCATAACGGAGATGCAAGCACAGAGGCTAATACACCTAATATTCATACACAGTATCAACTCTCACCCTTTGAACTTGCTCACGCTTTAAGTGCACTTTCCGGAGATCGCCAAAATTCTGGAGAACTTCTAAGAAGACCCTCTTTACCCAGTAGTGCCGTTTCTGCAGCTCAAAGAAATCGAGGCTCTCAGGATATTAATACATCTGAAGCTTTGAGGGCATTATCTGCTCTTGTCTCTGACGACTTGAATTTATCACTTGAACCTATCCACGAGAGCGAAGACATATCTGATTCCCAGGAAATGGACACCAAGGAAACTCCAGCAAGTTCGCCCTCATCACCCTCAGCTCCTCATTCTTTAACTATTTCTACTGATTTGGCTTCTCAGCCTCCATCAGCGGTAACTACACCTACTGCTGGAACTGGTATTATACCTAATCAGTTAGCACTCTCACTCTCCACTGATCTCAAGTTACAAGAACAGCTTTTGGATATTCTTAAAGGATCTGCTGCCGCAGTTGCTGCAACGGCGGAGACACCCAGCACAAAATCACCTAATACCACCGCTTTATTTAATATTTCCGATAATGCAGATGATTCAAAGAAGATGCCTGCAAGATCTACCTCTAATACTACTACAAGCATCACAGCGAAACCTGCAACTACAACATCCAACACGAACTCACCCAATATATCTATTTTCTCATCTAATTCATCTCGACAAATATTACCAAAACCCTCTGGCAGTGGTGTCGGTAGCAGCTCCTCAGCATCGTCGTTTTTTCCCATCTCGCTTACTACTGCTGCCTTGGAACAACAAATCCAAGACGCAATTAATGAGAGTATAGAAAACAACAAGAGGAGAGAATTGACTGGATTTATCAGCGAGAATAACAACAGTATAAAGAAGCGAAGGTTGTCATTGAGTCTTGGTAATAATTTACATCATATGGAGACGACATCATTCTCTACACCTGCTTCACCCACAGCTATGGTAGATGAGTTTGAAGATGTGAATATCGAAATTGATGGCGATGCAGAAGAAGGGAAAGGAGATGAAGAAGGCACAGCTGTCTCCATGGATGATCTAGTGGACACTTCGCAACTCTATACACGATCTACGTCAAGATCACCCTCGCCTGAGGCTGACGATGATAGTCCTTACTCCAGAGATTTAAGCCGCTGGCAACGTATCCCCATTGGTGCTTTCCGATTAATGCGTTCCAAGAACAAGCTTTGGCTTGAGCGTTAAAAAGAATGTAAAAAAAAAAATCTTTCATCTATATCTCAACCCGTATATATAAATCATATTAATTCAACTTAGACAACGACACATTCCCCCTCTTTCCTTTCAGAAAATTTTTTTGTATATATATAATAAAAAGTTATCCATTTTCATCATTTTATTTGAATTTC
This sequence comes from Mucor irregularis B50, assembly GCA_000587855.1. Lineage (NCBI taxonomy): Eukaryota > Fungi > Mucoromycota > Mucoromycetes > Mucorales > Mucoraceae > Mucor > Mucor irregularis. The sequence continues at coordinate 147,016 of KK076532.1, forward strand.
TTTACTCTTTAGATGCTGATTCTGCTGCTGCTGCTGCTGCTTCTCTCTTTTCCTTTAATGCTTGTCTCCAACGTTCCTCTCTGTCTGCCTTCATTTTATCCAGTGCGCTTCTCACCTCTTCTGAGGTGGTAGGAGGTTTCTAATGTAATGCGTTAACATATGTGTAGTACAGGATGTGCTTATTTAGATACATACGTAGGTTGTGTTGATATCGGGCCAAAATTTGATGCCTTTGACATAAGTGTCATAAAATTCGGGTCCACCAAAATAAAGCATAACGCCAACAGGGAAGAAGACGTAAACGCCAAACTAATACACCCTAGGTTAACGCAGACTGTTGCTGCTTTTGCTGTGGTACGTAATTACCTTCATAACTTCTAATCGTGGTCCACCCATTATGTGTTAATTTATGTAATCGAAAGAGAGAGAGAGAGGGGTTGATAAAAAGTGGTTCGTTTTTTCAGTGCTTTGCATTTTTGAAGCCCAGGGTGCAACTGGGCAGAAAATTAAAGTGTGACCTTGTTTGCGGACTTGGAACCCACTGTTATTTGACAACAATTGTTTGTACCATCAAGTACAAGAAAATGACATCCACAGACATATTGCTCACTTGGCTATCCTGGCAAACTTTTGTTTGGAGGAGTTTGACGTAAATGGTTTTATAGACTACTCATTCTACGAGATGTTTTGCGATCTGGTGAGACGTGGTAGATTCCCGTTCTTGAAAGAATTTCCCAAAAGTTGGAATACCTACCAAGACTCGTTGTCTTGCATGATATCTCATTGTGAAAACTCGATCACCAAAATCAAATTATTTCGCCATGATAACACCGGAAGAAATGATTTTAAACTTATATGTGACGAACTGCACCAATTTCCACGACTTAGCAAGTTCGAGATTACAGCCATTTCTGAAGCTCCACAAAGTGTCATACGATACATTGGTCAGCTTCCTTTAGAAAGAACCCGTATAATAGCAATAGGGCGCAAATAAGGCTGTTGATGAATGACATTGACACAGTGGATTGATTCTGGGGGAACACAAAATTCCAATTTTGGTCAAGTTTAGAAATTCCTTGTTGATGGTAACTATCGTTGTTCGTTTATCGCTTCAACACCCTGATACTTGTTAAAATGTATAATGAAAATGAAAAGAAGGGTTTTTATTCTTCTCAAAGAGGGCCTTGTTCCTCACATATGCGTTTAGCATAACGACGTTAGTTGAATCTATGTGTTATGTATACGTGGGTCAAAAAATATTTTTTTGTGTAGGCTTGGCTAAGTCTATTTTTTTTTATCCCCTCTCTTTCTCATTATGGGTGCAACTATCTCCCTCTCTCTCTCTTTGGAAGCCAATCCTCTGCCAATCTCTCTACTGCCAATCATCTTTGGTCCCTTCTACTTGTGGTCCATCAAATCCATACATACAAACAAAGCCACTCAAAGCTATCTCCTTTACCAAACAAGGTTCTACTCTATTCCACTTGGCTCTCTATACAAACAAAATAACTTTGGTCTATATCTATACTCAAACAATACTTTACAAGACTGACTCTGTCTACTCCACTACAAAATACCGTATTTTAACACAGCTCTTGGACGTTCTCAAAAAATCTCAAGACGTTCTCAAATTTTGATTGGACGAAATCATTTTTTTATTCGAACGTTCTCAGGTTCCGAAATAGGATCAACTCATAAAGTCTTTCAGAGAAGTTCATGATACCAGTTTAAATAAATAAAATATAAAACCTATTTTTTAAGCGAGACAACTACCCCAGAATAACTCAGAGCACTTGATTCATCCCGTCCTCTGAGGTGACCATTGCTATGTGAGAGGCTACATTACCGGAATAAGCTCAATTGTCCTTAAAACAGTGAGCATGGAGGCATTAATGCAGGCTATGAAGCATGTTTGTTGATAGTATCAATTGCAAAGCGTAGAATAACGTATTATGCGCCTCATTTACAGAGCTACAGGAGCCAATCTCTCATTAAATGTATTCGAAACAATGATTGCTTGCGACTTGTTCATATACTCATACAATGATAAATATTGTGCAAAGCTGTCAAAAGTTGTCAGAAATTTATCATAGTTCATTTCATATAAATTGCAATACATAAAAATTAAATGCGATTTTGGCCTTTTTCTTTTTCTTTCTTTTTTAATTACATATTTTATTTTTGTTGAACAGGACTAAAGGTAAGAATGGAAACTTCATCATACATACGTACATACTGGAAGTTAAACACTTTTCATGTATGCCCATCACAGTAGTATTGCTTCTTCTTGTCTCTCATGAAAACATCTCCGTTGGTTTGGGTTTGTATTGGAATTCTGTACGGCATCGGCTGACCACTTCTTGGCTTTGGTGAAAACTCTCCTTCAAATACATATCTTCTATGTGGCGAACGCTCCCCTTTACATATCTTCTATATGGTGAAAGCTCTTCTATCATCTCTCAAGCTGGTGTTGCATTCTTTGTGGGTTTCTATTTCTTTGATTGTTGCCAATCGGCTACCCTTTGTCTTTGCTGAAAGCCCCTTTTCAACTTTCACGCATCTGTTGTCTTCAAGTTCGTGTTGGTTTTTCATTTCTCTGATTGATGTCGCACTCTGGTTGGCTTTTCATTTCTTTAGTGGGTCTCTTGCTTCTCCAGTTTGTTTCTTGTACTTTTGCCTTGTGTCTTGCTCCCTTTCTGGTTATCTGGGGTCTTATCTATTTGGTTTTTACAAGCTTTTGGTTGGTTTCTCTTCTATGGTTATAATATGCTACATGATGTAGTAATGGTATTGCTTGGTGTAGCAATAAGACAGGTTCTCCAATAAGTACTGTGTAATCTTTCCTCTGTATGCTCTTCATATATTTTTTCCCTCTCTTTTGATTGCCTTGGGGGTTTTTTTCAAGACTATAGAGGTTTTACCGATGCATGTGCTTGTTTGAAAGTCTATTTTTTTTTATCCCCTCTCTTTCTCATTATGGGTGCAACTATCTCCCTCTCTCTCTCTTTGGAAGCCAATCCTCTGCCAATCTCTCTACTGCCAATCATCTTTGGTCCCTTCTACTTGTGGTCCATCAAATCCATACATACAAACAAAGCCACTCAAAGCTACAGCTGTCTCCATGGATGATCTAGTGGACACTTCGCAACTCTATACACGATCTACGTCAAGATCACCCTCGCCTGAGGCTGACGATGATAGTCCTTACTCCAGAGATTTAAGCCGCTGGCAACGTATCCCCATTGGTGCTTTCCGATTAATGCGTTCCAAGAACAAGCTTTGGCTTGAGCGTTAAAAAGAATAGAAAAAAAAAAATCTTTCATCTATATCTCAACCCGTATATATAAATCATATTAATTCAACTTAGACAACGACACATTCCCCCTCTTTCCTTTCAGAAAATTTTTTTGTATATATATAATAAAAAGTTATCCATTTTCATCATTTTATTTGAATTTCTTTACTCTTTAGATGCTGATTCTGCTGCTGCTGCTGCTGCTTCTCTCTTTTCCTTTAATGCTTGTCTCCAACGTTCCTCTCTGTCTGCCTTCATTTTATCCAGTGCGCTTCTCACCTCTTCTGAGGTGGTAGGAGGTTTCTAATGTAATGCGTTAACATATGTGTAGTACAGGATGTGCTTATTTAGATACATACGTAGTTGAAGTTATCTTCGCCCTCAGAATTAAGATTTTTACAGGTATGTTGTCAAAGATTCATCAACTTCATCCCAAAATTAATTCTTTATTCGTCTAAAATAGGTAAAGCGTTCATCCTAAAATTATTTTGATTCGTCCAAAAAAAACTGACTTTTTCCCATTACCAGGTTAAACATCTGTACTCACTCTGCATACATATTGGCTTCCTTACATCTGTTAAAAGATATTACCACCCCCATCCCCTAATGCTTTTAATTATCTAAATCACACACTATCACAATAACTAGTTTAACTTTAATATTTCCCATATTGTAATATATATATACATATTGAATAAAAATTACGTATTTGTTGCACCTAATAATGAATCAAGTGCTGCTATGTAGTATCAATAATACATGTTACTGACGAAGTCCTAGCGTGGCGTGTTGCTATACATATGACCAACAATAAAAAAATTTTAAAAACTGTACTTCATATCGTCAAATATATACGTAACCTCTCTCTGATATGTGCTGACATCTACTATGTACCAATGAATCTAAAATTTATATAGATCTTTTGACATCAGCTTTGTCATCCTCTACATATGAAATTTAGCAGGAGGTTTTGAACAACATCGTACACTTTGCTTTCCAGGTAAAGGTGAATTGAACCTCTCTAAAATCTAACGACCCAAAGCATCTCAATATACTTTAACTGGAATACTAGCTTCCTTACGCGTTGAGTGTACATATGTAAAGTATAGCCTTGCATCGACGGAAAGATACCCGATTACAACCTTGCCAGCCGCGTTGAAAAAGAAGGCAGACTTGTTTGGGTCTATTTCGACCTGAGGGAAATCGAGAGGATTTGTTCCCTGAGAAAACTACGTTTTGCGTGTACATAGAATTCACGTCCGACCAAATTTGTCTGTACAGTCTGCGTGTTATATGGAAGTCGCCACGTTATGCTGCCTCAGAAACCTACTTGGGACCAGCGATCGAAGAAGTTATTGACGGATCTTCATTTAATGAATTTGTGACGAATAGAGTTTTATAATATGTGCCCTTATTTATCATGATTATATCTTGACTACACCTGGTGACAAACATTTGATATAAGTGTGGGTACTTTCTTTATAGAATAAACAATCCTTTTTCTTTTTAGTTTCATATATATAAAAACTTGTATTAAAAACAGGTGATAGATTGACTTCTTTCTACTAATGCTAGTCGTGAAAGTGGTGAACCCCCTTTTTTTTCTCTTTCTCTTCCCTATCTATAAAAAAGAAGATATGCCCGCAGAATGTACAGCAGTGTGTTGATTCACTGAATTTTCACCATTGGATTATGATAGACTGGTTCCTGAAAAGACTTTGGTCGATTCAGCACTTTTGTTTCCTCATGCCCAGATATGGGTATTGAGCCGATTTTGATATAGATTTCGCTGAATCAAATGCTTCAGCAAATATGTATTTACAATCAACTATTTTCATACAATCCTGTCGTGCGTTTTATCCAGTCCCAAAAAGCGTGCGTTAGTATGTATGATAGACTGATATCGAATTGGATGCCGGTGGTGATAGAAGACCGGCCACCACTTTAAATAAAAACAAAGAAAAGCATGAATATGGCACGTTGTCTGTAACCAGACTACCTGATGGCATCATGAGCAAGGCGACTGAACTGTCTGATCCGGGAAGTGTACTTTTACAACCCCCGCAAGTTGCAGCCTTCACAAAACTCACTCCACTCTCGTATGGGCTACCTTCGACTTCCTTATGTGTGAAGAAACAACTGCCGCCTCCGATGCCAATGGTAGCAGCCTTCGATGATGGAGAGGGGAACTACGTTGAAGAGGAAACAGCAACCGTTGAAATACACACCGGGCTTTGGTGAAGCAAAATCGGCACAGCGTAGTGCTGCAAATAAAAATGCTCTATGCCATGAACTCCTGCGTTAGGAACCTTTAAGCAGTGACTAAAAAAAAAGATACTTAATAGGAATAAATTGCTGAGCGTTAGTAAAAGTCAATCATATTTTCGTCATTTTTCCATTCTTGTTTCCGTGTGTGCTCCCGTTCCATCCAATGGCTCTCACACAAAAATGCTATTGAACCTTAATTTTTTTATGTCTGGGATTTCAACTGCAAATCCTTTAATGCAAAAAATATAAAAGTTGGTAATGAATTTCAAGTAGCGAATGTCGTACACTTTGTACAGACATATACATTTAACACATTCTCATCAACATTACAAATTATTTTTAGTCTCCTCTAGTCATAAAAAGCAATTAAAGAACGAGAAATGAATTATAATAAAAGAAAAAAATTTGCGATAAGTTGGGTTTGACTTTCTCGACGAGATTTTCATGATTTCCCCAGCCGAGCTTTGTTACATATAATAAATATGGTATATAAATAGCATTAAAAAAATAAACGCACTTTTGATTCCAAGCCTCAAAGAATACTACTGTAGCAGTTGAAGTATCAATAATGAGAAATAGGGAGACAACGTATTATCCCTTGTTGCCGTGGTTACAAGTTCACGAAGGTTAGTATCAATTCGGTATCGGGTCGCCATGGAAATAAATGGCTGAATTTGAATTTTCATGTAGTGCGTGTGCAAGTACAGTGTAAAGTGTAAAAGTCTGTGTTGGGCGTGAATGTGTGTGTGTAAGTGTGTGTGTGTGTGTCCTTCCTTCAGCAATCATTAAATCATTCTTTTTTTCCTTTTTCCCTCCTCTTTATATTTTTTTTTCTCCTGTTTATTTCTTTGTCCTTTTTCTTCTATTTTTTATTTTTTTTACAAACTGTTCAAATGCCATTCCTACCTTCACTAGACCGAATGGGCAGCAATTCACTTGGAGAAGAAGTACCAGTAACTACGACACCTATATTCGAAGGTCATCTCTCAGTTCGAACCGACAAAAAGAATTGGCAGTGGAGACTATTTCGATTTGATGGGTCCAATTTCACCTGTTTATCCACTCGCAAAGTCAAACTACCGCCCAACACTAAGCAAAACGAAAATATTATCAGCAGCGCTGTTGCCAACACTTCATTTTATTCTCTGACTTCGCCTCTATTGGCTACACCCAAAGATAAAAATAAACGACTCTTACAACAGGATGGAAACAATAAAACAGAATTAAAGTATTATCAACTTCCTGAATGGACAATCGATGTAGTGAATATTTCCTCTATTTCTGTATTAAAAAGAGCAAAGAAGGGTGGTCATTTGTCATCCTCGTCTTCAAGGTGCTTTTCTATACGCACTTTTCAAGGACAATGTTTTATATTGAAAGCACAAAAGCAAAAAGATTTGGAAAGATGGTTATTTGTGTTGACAAAAATGTGGAAATTCACACAAGCTGTAAGAGATCAAGTTATTCAACAACAGCAACAACAACAACAACAATATTACTACCCTACTTTGAATAACGCACAACAACAACAAGCACAAGCACAAGCCATTATGGCTGTACAGCAACAAGCAGCAGCAGCAGCAGTTGTGGAAGATAATACTCCTCTTGCGCATGCAATGCAACAACCAACCACGTATGACGCAAAGTACCGCTCACCTACACTTTCCAGTGATAAGATTCGTGTTATTGAAGAATGGAGAAAATCCTTAGCAGAGCTGATGGCGAACGACCCAACCATCAAAGTGTCAACTCCACCTCCAATTGAACCTATTCCTGACGATGATACCATGAGTGTGTTTACAGACATGACCAGTGTAAGCAATCGACCCAAGTCAACCATCAAAAGAAGAACTGCTGGAGGCAATCTTGTTGGCTCAAAAAGATCTGCGACAACAAGTCGTTCATTAAGACGTAATAAGACGAATAGTATTGCACCTGCATCTTCACAGCAGCAGCAGCAACAGCAGCAGCAACATCATCATCATCAGGAGATGCCTCTAGAAAGTAGACTGGTTCCTACTTTAAGAAAAAGAAGATCAGACGATGTCAGAAATTGGATGAACAACAATAATAACAGCAGTAGCCTCAATAGTAATCAAACTAGCGGAGGCGGAGGAAGACTTGGAAGAACTGCAAGTATAGGATCTAACAGAAAACCAATGATTCAAAAGTACAACCATAATGGGCCATTATCTATCTCCACAAACCCATTGGTGAATTACCATCAGCCTGGTGGTACTCAGAAATTGTACTGCAGCAATGCTAATAATAGCAGTAGTGTATCTACTTCTCCAGAAATCATCCATCATATGAACTTTTTTCAAGATGTACTTACTGTCTGTGATGATGAAACTTGTAATAATCATCATGGAAACAACAACGGTAGTGATAGTAACAACGCTCAACTACGATACCACACTTCTGTTCGTGGTAAGAAGCTAATTCAGATAAATCAAGGAGAACAAAGCGCTAGTGAAGGAAATAATAATAATAATAGTAATAATGTAACGAAAGAAGAAAGGAGAGATTTTACAACAACAGCAAATATGGTATTAGTGCCAAGCTTATCAACAGACCCAGTAGTAGCATCAGCAGCAGCACAAGCAGCAACAGCATCTACGCCAACATCAGCAGCTATAGTTAATCAAGAAGTAGGAGTTGATATTAAAAATAATAGTGAAGATTTCAATTCAAGTTCAAATCAAGATATTGCTGCCATTGTACAACATCGCCCAATAAAAACTATCATTCGAAGGGCTTCTATGCCTTTAACTGATGATAACTTACTATTACAACAACAATATCAATATCAACAGCAATTATTATTCGATCAACAACAAATAAATTCACTGCAGTCTCCTTTACAGTTTCTATCTATGAAGAGTAGTAACAGTAGTAATAATATCAAAAAACAACAACAACAACAACAAAAAAAGAAAGGACAACGAGAGGAGGATGAGGACGAGGAAGAAGAAGATATCAGTTTAGCTGATTTGCAAAAGTCATTGCGTCAAATAGGCTTACATAATCGATCACCTTCAGCATCTTCAATACAAGATTTAAAGAAAAGACCATTGTATTATTATAATAATTCATCTATTGTAGCTCCAGCCATACCACCACATCAATATCACTTTAAACAACCTTATATGTTTGATACCACCCATTATCATGATCAACAAAAGAAGTTTTTACCGACAAACACGAATAATACTGTCGCTGCTGCTTCTTTTGATAGTAATAACAAGCTAAATCATGATACTCATTATCCTAATACCAATAGCAATTACCTTTATAACTGAAATAAAATTTGCAGAAACTGTTGCTGATATTTTTTCACGAGTTGCATAAAATCTCTGTCACACCAAACAAACACAAGTGGGTTTGAACTGACAAAAAGTCAGGCAGATTTTCTTCTTTTGATATATTTTCCTAATACATAGATTTGATATTTAACCCTAATAATGAGTGTGTTGGGTAATATTATTATTTGAGAACGACTAAGCACGTCAGACTAACATATCTATTTAGTTACAACCACCTTTTCTCATGGTGCTGTGTTTTACGCAGGAGAAACTTTATCTTGTACCATTTCCTTTACTAATCCTTTACCTATTAATAACCCTAATTCTAATCATGCTCATAATAAACCTGTAAGAACTTCCACTTCAACACCTATACCATTGACCGCGAGTACACAACAACAAACGCGCTCTACCCCTGTTCAACGCACAACAGCAACACAACCACAGTCGCGATCCATTTCCTCCTTGGCCTCTTCGACATTTGCTTTTCTCACACGAAGTAGTAATAATAGCAACCAAGCGACATCAGCAACACCACCACCACCTCAGCAATCACAACCCACCTTGACACAACCTGGTCCACGTTATGAAGATGATGAGAATAGCACGATTCCTATTGAACTTGATTCCCCTACACCTCGGTCGAGCATCGACACTTTCTTTAATCACAGCACGCTCAGTCCGAGAAGTTCCATGGAGTCCAATGCTTCTTACCGCTCTTCATCTATCCTATCATCACCGCACAACAATAGAAGGATTTCAAACTTGTACAACTCATCACCACTGAAAAACTCGCTTGTGGAGCATTTATTGTGTGGGTTTGCTCAAGTGGTGGGGAGCTTCGTAGCCGATTCCAGTTTAATCAACTTGAATGAATTTGATCCCTTGAAGCATTATACCATGTACAACCCACAAGGAGGTTTCGGTGGTGGAGGCGGTTTAATGGTGGCGAAATCAGACTCTTCACTAGGTAAGAAAAAGATGTACGAAAGAGAGAACAAGTTGAAGTAGGTTGACCTGTTTAGAATTATAGATGCACGCACACTGCCTGTGTTTTCTACACCTCCTTCGATCCTGTTTGTTGACCTGGATTTAGCTCCCGGGGAAACCAAGAAATGTAAGTAGACTTATGCACTCAACGTAAATTAGAAGGATTTCAAACTTGTACAACTCATCACCACTGAAAAACTCGCTTGTGGAGCATTTATTGTGTGGGTTTGCTCAAGTGGTGGGGAGCTTCGTAGCCGATTCCAGTTTAATCAACTTGAATGAATTTGATCCCTTGAAGCATTATACCATGTACAACCCACAAGGAGGTTTCGGTGGTGGAGGCGGTTTAATGGTGGCGAAATCAGACTCTTCACTAGGTAAGAAAAAGATGTACGAAAGAGAGAACAAGTTGAAGTAGGTTGACCTGTTTAGAATTATAGATGCACGCACACTGCCTGTGTTTTCTACACCTCCTTCGATCCTGTTTGTTGACCTGGATTTAGCTCCCGGGGAAACCAAGAAATGTAAGTAGACTTATGCACTCAACGTAAATGCGTACTCACTCAACATACCTTCTCTCTTTTTTTTTTTTAGTAGTTACATATAAAATTCAATTGCCAAATGATATTCCACCTTCGCACCGAGGAAAAGCAATACGATTCAACTACTACCTTGTGGTAGGCACACAACGATCCACACCTTCGAGTGTAAAGCAGCCCATGCAGGGTGGAGGACAAGTGGTACAAATTCGTTTTAGAGTATTAAATCACGTTTCTGAAGACGGATCTCGACCCATTTACGATCTGATGAACCCGGTAGTGCAATATAAAGATCAGGCCATTGTGGACGAATACGAAGGGTCCAATAATAAATCATCAGAAAAGGTAACCACAGCAAAGACTAAGAAGCAGAGTAAAGAAAAGACGATGGAAAGAGAGGCCTTTATGGACTATGTCAATGAATTGTTTGAAAATAGCACGAAAAATAAGCGAGTGCATGAAATTACAAGGCGTGAAAGTGATGCTTATGAGGAAAGAAGTGCTGCAGAGTTCTCTCATTCGGAGGAGTTTAATAATTCATGCTCTCAAGTCGTGTCGAGAATTACACATCGAAGTAGAAAAGGTATTTGCCTAAAGTAGGAAAACTATGTTATATGTTTATTGAATGCTTCTATGATCAGCCATGTACGATATTTGCAAAAATAATCAGAGGGTGGCCAAATTACATCTTATAAAAACAGCACATCGACTGGGTGAACCCGTCATTGGTGTGCTAGATTTCAGCGAGGCGTTGTTAACAACCTACAAGGTAAATAAATAAACCTTCAAATGCTTCTATCTTGATCTAATGCAACGTTCCAAAATAGATTTCCATTTTTCTAGAAAGTTGTGAAAAGGTGGAAGATACGATTGCATTGAGAACACGACAACACATCGCACGAGTCTCTCGAAAGACACATTCCGACTTCCACTCGTTTTGTCTAGACAATGACCGCATCTCATTTTCCCTACCTATACCTGCCACCGCTTCCCCAGAATTCCAAACCACAGGAGGTATATACACAGCTTGCATACTTTTGCATTGAGAGAGAGAGAGAGAGAGAGTTATCGATCTTTTAACTAATTTTTTTTATAGTTTCACTAGAGTACTTTTTAAAGTTCGAGTTTATCACAGGGATGGATGATCAGCCACCCTTTATTCCTATCAACACAGACCAAAAGCATCGACATTACCAATGTTTGCAAGACATAGAAGTGAGCACGTTTGATTGCCAAATACCATTGACTGTGTACGGATGTCCTGGAGGTGTAGATCGAGCATTGTATGGTCGTCCACATACATTCAGGGTTCAATAAAATATATACGTTGATGTAGTCCGATAATAAATTGATTACATACACACACACACACACACACACACATTGGAGCATGATTGTTTCCTGTATGTGCATGAAATGAAAAATAATATGCATGTGCTCTGTCAAAAGTGGTAAAATACGTACGCGCAACAAGGAGAAAATGGCGATAGGGGTTTAAAGAAAATAATATGTGGCTACTTGTAATCTCTAAAAATTTAGGGTTCTTCCATACATGTAAAGCTGTAAAACAAACTATGTATCGATAATAAAGAACAATAATATAATTTGCTTAAAATAAGATTCTTGCATGAAAATACAGCTATGTATGGGGAGAGAATGGCTCAAACTATCGTATTCTTCGACCAGCTTGAGGAATTCACAATCTCTGGAAGTGATTGACGTGCTCGTGGAACTTGAAAGAGGACTCTACGAGAGCAGCGCTGTGTTTCCCCTTATGCCATTTCCTGCATAAAGTCTTCAATTAGCATAAAAAGAAAGAACCCTGCACGACTGAGGAGATGAGGTAAACCAAGAAAAGCCTTGAGTGGTGTACACCACTGGATTTATCCAGAATGCACTTGATTTAGAGAACAAATGCAATACGTAAACGTTCTTGATAGAGGAGAAATTAAAGAAAAGCAGAAAGAAACACTCTTAAGGTCAATATTTATTGACATATAAGCTAGTTCATCGCGAAGGAGCTCAGAAAGTAATTTACAGTTGATTGAACAATCAAGTTAGATGGTAAACAAAGATAAACTGTCTGGAGACTAGGTTTAAACTTGTCAAGTTAAACAGGTCCTTCAGTTAAGCACTTATCGAATAAGCTCAAAGAGTATTGAAGACGTTTACGTAAGAAGAGCTTCTCCGCAAGACATATTTATTCTACCGTAGGGTTTCCGTATACTTCAATGCTTGGCGTCTAGCCTTAGACTTAACAATAGAAGTTTGGCGAATATGTAAGAAGGAACATAAACAGAGATATACATAACCGCGTTTTTCGATTATACATAGAATTAATCAAATTAGGAATGTGTATAGGAGTGCTATCCATAACAATGAGACATCCTTGCATATCTGGAAACGTAGCCATAATATCCATTGTATTAAATGCATATAATGAGTACCTGTAGTTCCTTTGGGCGTTGATAATTTATTACCAGGCGTCTTCTGTTTGATTGCTCCAACCACTTTTCTTCTCTTCATATTGCCAGACTTTCTCACTACACCTACGACAGAAATAGCCCCCAAAATTGTGTGAAATGTAGCCTTTTCTCATGGTGTTTTAACAATGACAAGCTCGCCACCTATTGACCAAGCTCATTCACGGGTCATGTTGATATGTAACAAAACCCGACTCGTCTGAAAACACACAATTTTAAAGATGAACTATCCCTTTATCTTACCAGTCCTTCACCCAAACGGCCCGCTTTTCGATCGCAGCAGGGCTGCTTCTTGCAGTTAGATGCGTAGAAATTACTTTTATAGAAAAATTGCATTCCTCTTTTACAAATTCTGTTATCCTAAAATTTTTTTATCTCAAGTTTTGCGTTTACCTGTCAACGACTGCTCTTTCACTTTCATCAAAATGTATTTCTTCTAACTGGCTCACGAAGCGAGACACGTAGCAAAAAAGTTCATCACTTTATAAGGCGCATACATCCGGTGTTCTGCTTATAATTTTGCTCCCATTTTCGCGCAGTATGTTGGTTGACTTTTGCAGCTTCTCTCTCTGAAGAATGAGTCAATTTTATGCAGTGAAGAATTCATGCTGCATCTCGAAAAGAAAAAGTTAGGCGGAGTTGCAGCAGATTTAGCGAGTCACAGTCTAATGGATTTTTTTTTCGTCCACCCAGGGGGTTTAAACAGAAATTTGACCGAAGTCTCCTCTCTGTACAAAAAAAAATCATATATATCTAAAATGTTCATGCCCCAGGTAATTACAAAGATTGCAACAAAGAGAACAGAGTAAACGGGAAAGGGTGATAAAAAAAGAAAGAGGCGAAACATTGAAAAGAACGAAATGGGGAAAAATAATGAGACAATTCAAGTTTTGACATTTTCTTTGCATCATGTATAGCAACCTCAACTTACACCCGAGCAAAAGGCTATGCTCCGTCAACGTACAGTTGCTACTGTCTCCAACTTTGCCCTTGTTGTTTTAGCGATTCGTGCTGGTAAGTAACCATAAATTATCTAAAAAAATAAGGAGATAGAATCCAAGATAATTGTACATGGTGGCTAACCTTCCTTACGACGACAAAAATAGCTCCTTTCGCCCTTGAACAATTCAAGAAATTATTGTAAAAAAATCCTCTCTGTACAAAAAAAAATCATATATATCTAAAATGTTCATACGTACACACTTTACAAAGATTGCAACAAAGAGAACAGAGTAAACGGGAAAGGGTGATAAAAAAGAAAGAGGCGAAACATTGAAAAGAACGAAATGGGGAAAAATAATGAGACAATTCAAGTTTTGACATTTTCTTTGCATCATGTATAGCAACCTCAACTTACACCCGAGCAAAAGGCTATGCTCCGTCAACGTACAGTTGCTACTGTCTCCAACTTTGCCCTTGTTGTTTTAGCGATTCGTGCTGGTAAGTAACCATAAATTATCTAAAAAAATAAGGAGATAGAATCCAAGATAATTGTACATGGTGGCTAACCTTCCTTACGACGACAACAATAGCTCCTTTCGCCCTTGAACAAGTCAAGAAATTATTGTAAAAAAAGTAATATGTAATATATTTCACACAAACTACTGTACACAACACATACACAAAAAGTACATGAGTGAGAGAGAAATTTATTTTTTTTTACTCGCCTTGATCAACTCTTTCTCTTTCTCTCTTCTCCGACACTTTCTCAAAATATTAATAAAAAACTAGAAGTTTGAACAACACTAAAGTATCTCTTTTCTTTTACTCTTTTTTACTTCTTATTGTATAGAAACAGTTGTGCGTTTGGGTATTTATTGTTATTAGTATATAGGAGTGAGATTTTATCAAATTTGATTTCAAAAGGTGTTAATCTTTTCTCTTTCTCTCCTTTTAGTTCCTTCTCTCTCTTTTTATTAAGATACACACACATACACAAATAATCATACCACTACTACTCAATGTTTTCCAAAGCGAAACGATTTCCCGAAGGTAGCAATAGTAAAAAATCTTCTTTGAATTTTCATCATTTGACTGAACTTGTTTTACTTCTTCCTTCTCCACCTCCTGCTGCTTACTTTACCTCTTCTTCTTCAGCTGGTAAAGACTACATTCCCGGACCAGGCGAATATGACTTGACAGTAGACGAAATGAATCGACACAAAAGATATGGTTTTTTGACTCAAACAAATCGATTTCAAGAAGGATCTTTAGGTGAGTTCTCCATGTAATAGAATGAGGAATGTCTCTTTTTTTTTGGTACTAAATATATGTAACATAGAACCACTCTTATCTGACCATCATCATGAAGACAACGACCATCATTCCATTTCAACACAACAACAAAATGAAAGTGCTACAACCACATCGATAACGAGCTCTTCAAGTGATACAAGATTGTCTTCCACCAGTTCAATCAAAACAAGTATTGCAACAACAGGTGATGAAAGTCCCACTTCGCTTAAATCACCTTCCTCTGTCTTGAGAAAATCGCCCACAAGTCCCACTGTAGTCGACACACTCAGTCATCACCACAAAAAAGAAATGGAAGCACTCGTAGCAAAATTACACAAAATGGAAGCCACGATTGAAGCTTTAGAAGGAGAAAAAAATACCACGAAAGCCATTTTGATTACAAAAGATTTAGAAATGGCCGATTTAAGATCCAAAAATACCACACTCCAAAAAACTGTATGTAAGCACACCAGACAAGTTATTTACGTACATGAGAATCTATTTTAATTTATCATGTGTAGATACAACGGCAAGAAAAGTCGACTAAAGCGGCACAATTACAAAAAAAGATAGACCAGCTCGAGGAGCACATTTCACATTTAAAAAGCGAGCACGAAAAAGAACTCGCGGATAAAAACGAACTCCACAAAGCGTTGTCGAATGACCTGAATAGGAGCAACGCCAAGGTCGAGGAACTACAGTTGTCGCAAAGGGAGAAAGAAATGGAAATAGAGGCACTTGAAGCACAAAATAAATTATTCACGGCTCAACGATCGGAATTCGAATGCATCAGGGCAGAAAATGAAACACAAATAAAGCATTTACAGCAGGAATTGGAGAGCATGAAAGTGACCCACATCGAGTTGACGCATGACCTCGCTCACTGTAAACAACAAGTGGAAACACTCGAACTGAAAAACAGTGAGCTGTTGACGCAAATACAAACAGACAAGGACACCATTGCTCATTTAGAGACTCGTGCGACATTAAAAGACGAAGAAATTGATGCCTTATTAAACACCATTGAAGAACGCAATACCACGATTGAAGAGAAAGTGGTTTTGATTGAAACGCTTCAAACTCAATTCAAAACTTACAGACACTGGATAGATCACACGGTCATTCCTCATTTAAGAACACAGCGAAAGGAGATTGAAAACCATCATTATGCAGAACTCAACTTGTTATTGACAGAACTCCATGAAGCTAAAAAGTTTATTAACCGTCAGGCACAGTATTTAAATGGGCTCAAGTCAGATGTTCACTGGCTCAATGTACAAAATCAGCAATTAAATGATATTGTGTCTAACATGATACAAGATGGAAAGGAGTTTTTCTCCATTCATACTACTTCTCCTTCCACCACTACAAATACAACTACCACTGCTACCAATACTAAAAAGAAGGGCTTCTCTTCCACCAATGTATTTAAGCCCAAGCGAAAGCAACAACAACAGCAACAAAAACAGCAAAAGACCAATACAAACGATATTATACCCATGGATGTTTCCGATACCGCTACGCTCTCCTTCTCCAGTCGATCTACCTTTTCAAATGGTAATAGTACTCATAGCAGTAGTAAAAATACAGAAGTCGAAAACCCACCACCACAACGTAAGTATTTATTTCGTATATTCACTCTTTTAATAGTATACGAAGCACTAACTTTTCTATTATTACTACATAGTGGACTCTAACTTGATTGTTTTAAATGATTCTGGCTTTGGGATTCTCGTCGACGAAGCAAAGTAATAACTTTCATATCCATTCTTTTCATATACCAATAAATCTTCTTTCATGCATTTTCACTGAACCTTCTAAAATTCTCTGTTTGAAAGAGCGCTTAGTTTTTTTTTGGAAGGCTTGCGGGATTGCAAAAAAAATCCTTCAAAACACTCCTTACGCTAAACATAGATCTCGAATCTTCAACATGAGTCAACAACACATGGCATACCTTCGTAACGTGAAAACGGTGCCTTCTCCTTCTGGCTGGACACCCGAGACAAAGTACATTGATAAACTGTTCTGGGCTCCCAGTGTCCCTTCTGAACTGCGTGAGCTATTCCAACCTCAAAAAGCGACTGAGGACGATGAGCGTCGCACGATCAAAGTGTGTACGTAACATGTCAACTTGACGGGCACCTTTCCCGGCATCAAGGAACAAAAACGCAACGTCAAGATCAAAAAGATTACCGATAAAGAACATCCTTGTTGTGGAGCGTACGGATTGTTTGCAGCACAGACGGAAGGCTTGCGGGATTGCAAAAAAAAATCCTTCAAAACACTCCTTACGCTAAACATAGATCTCGAATCTTCAACATGAGTCAACAACACATGGCATACCTTCGTAACGTGAAAACGGTGCCTTCTCCTTCTGGCTGGACACCCGAGACAAAGTACATTGATAAACTGTTCTGGGCTCCCAGTGTCCCTTCTGAACTGCGTGAGCTATTCCAACCTCAAAAAGCGACTGAGGACGATGAGCGTCGCACGATCAACTTTATGAATCAACATGTCAACTTGACGGGCACCTTTCCCGGCATCAAGGAACAAAAACGCAACGTCAAGATCAAAAAGATTACCGATAAAGAACATCCTTGTTGTGGAGCGTACGGATTGTTTGCAGCACAGACATTACAGCCAAAGCAATTGATTATTGATTATTTGGGCGTGGTGGAGTATCAGGATGGTTATGAGGCTACGTCAGATTATGTGTTGCGATATGGTAATGATTTATCGATTGATGCGGGACGGTGTGGTAATGAGGCTCGATTTTGTAATGATTTTCGTGGCTGTGGACCTGAGCCCAATGTCTGCTTTATGAATTATATGGACGAAAAGACAAAACATATTAAAGTGGGCATTTTTGTGAATGGCAATAGAAAGATCAAGAAGGGAGACGAGCTGGTAAAGTAGTTATGTCTTAGAAAAGAGATCTTTGCTTATACTAACTTTGTTTCCGGTGTACGTAGTTGGTAACTTATGGTAAATCCTTTTGGGCTAAGCGAGGCATCGATATGAGTGGACAACAACACAAGAAATAACTTTATACCATCACCCATAAAATAGATTATTTAATTCAATATTTTATTATTATAACAAGTTGTTGCACATTCTTTTTATCAATCATGCTTTTAAAGACTAAGATTCATAAACTTTCTCTTGGAGAAACACATCCACCATTTACTTGGGTGTCCATCAATATAAATTCTATCAACCAATCGTACAACTAATTCTTGGCGAAGTTGTTGCATATATTGCTTCATTTGTTCTATTGCTGTTGAGTGAGCACACATATTCTCTCTCTACCATAACTATTATTCACACTAACTTACCGCTTTGGAATTTATCGGTGGGACCTTGGTACATGGCATTTAAGGGGAATGAAGGATCACTGGGAATAGCAAAGTTGGAAACAGCCAAAGTATTCAAGGACTTGAGTGCTTCACCTTGAGGTGTAGACTTGTTTATAGAGCCAAGACATTGAGAAATGAATAAAATCAAGTAAATAAGGACACGGTCTGCATTGCCCTTAATTTCAAAGTTACGGAAAAGACAGTTTGCACGGAATAAGTCGAGTGATTCATCAATAACATCTTCAGTACTGGGATCAGCTATAATAACAACAAGAAGAAGGAAGGTTACTAAAAACGCGCTTTATGAACCATCTCTTTTTCCCGTAATTTACCAAAAGGTGCGTTTCCTCTGAACTTTGTCTTTATGGGTAACAAGAACATGTTACCAATAGATTGATAGTCGCCATCGTTGAATTGAGAATGGTAAGCCTACAAGTATCAATACAAGTATTTTAGTAACATCATCTCGACCATTATGCCAAAATATTCCTCGTTCTTACAGGCATTGTGTATATATGAGACTAAGTTTCACTTGTTTCTATTTAAAGTGTGTCATTTAAGCGTGAGTTTCTTGTTTTCTTCATTTCTCGACTTGTCATATATTTACCGAAAGAGTTGTTGAAAAAGCAATAAACAATAGAGAAAGTGTAAAGTGTTGATAATGTGAGAGAAGCTCACAGCAGCATTTTGTAATTAGATCTCCGTTTGGAGAACTTGGCTCAAGACGTCATTTCTGTAATTTTGAACTACCGTGCGTTTAAGGGAAAAGTGGACCGCAGCGAGCGTCGCTGACTTTCCCAAATTGGCGTAACCTTGAGAGTATAAAAGAGACAGATATCAACCGCAGCTACTAACTTTTTGACAAGCAATATCAACAACACTACTACTCCTACTACTACTACTACCTTTATCCCTATGCTTCAGTTTATTCCCTTTTTTCCTCTAGGCGCTCCTGGTGTGGAAAGTAAAATATGGAAAAAAGCACTCGTCTCTTGGAGTGTCAACTTTACGGAATTACTCGATCTACCTACCGACGAATTTCTTCAAGAACTCGAGTCCAATGACACTCTTTTCCCTTTCATTGACCAAGTCTTGGACGAGCAACTCAATATTTCTTACGATGCTGTGGATGCCACGCTCCTCAAGTACATCTTTTTATTTTATACCAAGTTAACCTCGTTACCTTCCCTCAGCAACAACTACTTGACTATGGATAGACTGTGTAGTTTTGTCATTGTCTATGGTGAAACCAACAGTGTTCAAGTACGCGACATGATGACCAAGTTTATCAGCCAGTCTAATGTCTTGGAGCAACATCTCTTTTCTACGATCGGCATGCTTTTAGACGCCATTCGATCGATGCCCGATCCTTTGAGTAAGTCCTGCAACACAGAAATATTGAGCCGTGCTTATGTACTTGTGCGCGTTTTGGATGCGCTCATGTCTGCAACAATACACCTCGATACCATCAAGGATTCATTTGATACGCTGGATATTGTACTGATTGATTGTTACCGAAACTTGATTCCGCATTTGAAAAAGGCAGTCGACGACGATCAAGAGAATGCAGCCTACGCTTATCTGATTAAGCAATCACTTGTATCCACCTTCAATTCTTATGCAGACAGTCACTTCTTTTTACCTCTTGGATATGTATCCTCTGTGGAACATCATGAACGCCTGGATTCAGCATCGACAAGCTCTGTTGTAGTGGACGAAGCTGCTACTCTGGATTACATGAGCGAAAAGATATTGGGTTACGTTGAAAGTAGTGGATTAGACTCATCCAAAGCAGCCTTTGTGGATGGTCCCCTTGTCATGGACTGGGAAGTGGAATATCACATCACCGAGAAACTCGAAAAAATCAACGAGAAATCATTTGGAGGAAATGAAGAACGTATCGAATTTTTGAAACTTTCTATGGAACAAGTGAGAGATGCAAACGAAGGCACTGGGTCATGGGGAGATGCGTTACAAAAGAAAAAGGCAACAACAACAACAACAACTCCTGATGCATTCGAAGATGTCGAGCGTACGTCCATGATTTCTCAAGTGCATGATTTATTCCCTGATCTAGGCGATGGGTTCATTGAAGCTTGCTTGGAAGCAAATGACGATAATGTAGAAATGGTGATCATGCAGTTAGTCGAAAACAATTTACCTCCTTCTCTTGCTCAGTTGGATAGATCCATGGCAAGAAAGCCATTGATGAGTGCTCATGCTACAGTCGAGGAATTAAAGCATTTAGAAGCAGAGGCAGCAGCAAGAGATAGTCTTATTCAGCAAGAATTTGAAGAACCTCAACAAGAAAGCATATTAAATTCAAGAAAGAACATCTACGATAATGACGAGTTTGACATCTTTGCTCGTCGCACAGTGGACGCATCGAAGGTCTATGTTGGTAAAAAGGACAAGGGTAATGCCGATTCTCTATTAGACGACAAATCATTCATTCAAAGCGAGAAACAAAATGTGTTGAAACGTGTTGTGGACATGTACGACGATGATTACGATGATACCTACGATGATATCAATGATGCCGGTGTGCCTTCTACCATGGATGACGATGATGAAGATGTGGTGTATGGTCCACCTAAAAAGAAGCAGCAAGAGACAAATGTTGATCCCAGCGTACAGAACGAAAGCATTTTGGTGCACACGTTTGCCGAGACGCCAGAACTCTTTACCCGTAATGGTCTTACTCGTAAATCGGCTAAGCGCGATGCATTAAGAAAGCGCACAGGCATGTCAGATGAGCAACTGGAAGGTTGGGCAATCATGTTTAATAGAAACGTAAGTGTTTTAGACTTCAGGAGTAGATGAATATATACTAAATGGATTTGTATTATAGCCCAGAAAGAATAGAATCTTAGACAAATACATGTTGTTCGATGGAAATCAAAAGGAAGTGAGTCAAGACCAGAGTCAGGCACAGAAAGATGCTTTGAAAAAGGAGAACAAACGACCACCTGTCTCTGAAGCGAGAGATAGAGCTTACAAGGATAAAAACAAGGCTAGGTTTGGAAACCACAATCGTAAAGCAAATAGAGACAAGAAAGTCGCCAAAACTGCCCCTCCTCCATCATAGATTTACTTAGAATGTAGTATTTGACTGTAATATAACTCCCGCTCCTTTACAATTTGGCATTGATATGTAATTACTCTGCATATATGTTATATACTTTAAAATGTTCTATATTGGCCGGGTATACCTGATGAAGGATTTTGATCGACATCCTTTAAAGGGTCGGATTATTTCTTAATGAGGAAAATGAATCGAAGAACACTCAAAATTTAAGGTTGTGAGGAACAGAAACTCGGGCATGCATTTTTTTTTCCTTTCGTCTTTCCAAAATTATATACACATGTGTCTTTTATGCCCAAAAGGTGTATGCCTGATTAAATTGTATGTAGTATAAGTAATAACGTACTCAACAGGTAAGCCATTGTCTTATTCAATATTTTTCAAATCAAAAAAGTACCAGAAACTTGGCCAGGTAGTATTCTTACGTATGTACCTCCAGACTAGGACGACAAGTAAATAACAAGTGCAAGTGTGCATGGTATTCGATAGACACTTTGTATTATACGGCATTATTCCCTCGTTTTTCTTGTTATTGAAACGATGGGTTTATTTACTCAATTTCCATTTAACATACATAATATAGCATGAACCAGTCAAATTTAATGAGTAAAAAAAATGATTTTTATTTATAGCATTAATAAAAAAAAGGTCTCTTAGCCGTTCATGCCAAGCATGAACGTTTCCAGAAGTAACCGCGAGGAGGTGAACCTTGCTACTTCCACATGACCACCGCTGAATCAAAGCAGACAGATGGTATGCCCCGCTGGTTGAGCAGCAAAGGAAAGTGTTGAACTTATATGGGAAAAGACTAAACTACGCAGATAATATATATAAAATAAAATACACCAGAGGAGCAATATAAGACGAACACCAAATGAGCACCGAAGAAACATATGTAGGAGCACCAAATAACACCAATAAATAACACCATATACGAGAAGACACCAGAGCTGTAGACCACCAGTATGCGGGTCGAGCGACTTTATTATTTGCATACTACTCAATGAAAAAAGAGTTATGTTAGTAAATCTTTTGAATATAAGTAACAAGTAATACTGTGTACTGACCTGATAGCCTTCTACGTTAGCAATTAAGGGAAACTTATTTACCACTAACCTTGTGAGACTACTTGAACGCGTATGAAATAAAAAAAGAGAGTAAAGGAAAAGAGAATAAAATGTTGTTTGGAATCTTTTTTTCCTTTTATACTGATGTGAGGGCACGGAGTGCCTCCGATCTTTTCTTCTGATGGAGAAGATCGCCTTGTTTACTGCGGATTGGTCATATTTCAACTGTCTGTAACTCTTGAACCAGTGATCAGATTTTGACAGACGACATCTTGTTTTGATCGGTGAAAGCTGCTCTTTCACGTCCTGTCAAGAAAGTAATAAAAATGTGACTCTATGACTTTACTTTACTTTTCTTTCTCATGATATCGCTTATTTATCTTCACTACAAAAAATAAACAACGAACTCTTTTTTTTTAATGGACAGCTATACTAAGGTCTCGTGCCTTTTGCATATCGCTCTTTGAATCGGCCCTTTTTCTATTTTGCTTTTTGAATGTATGATTCCATATTAATGTGGTAACAGTGGGTCTTTCACACTCTAGACATGATAAAAACCCCAATTGAACTTCCATTTTTGTGTAAGTCCTGAAAAAAACTTTTATTTTATTTGTCCATTCTGTGATTTGTGATAGAAGACTAACATCCTTTATTTTGTTTTTGATGTATGATTCCACGGAACGTTCCGTATCGCTTAGGTATCAGTGGGTCTTTCACACTCTAGACATAATAAAATCCCTAATTGATCTTCCATTTTTGTATAAGTCCTGAAAAAAAAAACTTTTTTTTTGTTTGTCCATTCTGTGATCTGTGATAAATACCTAAAAAGTTGGCCAGATCCTAGTTGATTGGCGGATGATCAACGTTACATAGAGATTGTTTCATACTTCAAGTGTAAACACATACTTCTAAGAGTCAATAATATATACTAATACACATTTGTACACGAGTAGAGAGGGTACAGAAAGTATGTAATAGTTTTTACTTGAGTGCAATACATGTCGAGAATATCAATTGAATCAAGTCACTGCGCGTAAGTGACAAAGATTTTGTAAAGATTGCATATTATCATTGCAAAATTGCCACTATTGAATAAATGGTCAATTGATATGAATCATCATCCGCTATTGACTTTTCCATTTATTAAGTGAACTATGAAATCATCTGACATAATTAAACGGAGAACGGCAGGATTTGGTGTTAAAATCCCCCCCCCTCACTTCTAAAAGCCTATTTTAGAATGCATGAGTTTGCAATAGGGTATGAGAACCAAACAACATACAAAATGTAACGTCAATTACTTTATGTTTTTCGTGGGTACATTTGCAAAAAAGTATTTACTTGATCGGGTCCCTCTCTCTATAACAAAAAGCTTTGGGGCTTATGGACATAAACAATATCATGTTGCATGATTTCCGCAGTTCAGGTTTACTTATTGAAAGCCATGTATATAACTTTCAGTTATGCTTGCAACAAGCGTCAACAATAAGACCACATAGTAATCATACACTCTGTGTACATACAATCATCACAACTATTTCACACAATAAATATGATAATATGATTTCAAAAGTTGCACTATGGAGTTAATATAAAAAAGGAAGGAAAGAGGGGAGGGGGATATTTTCGTTTTGCATGATTTCGTCGTTTAAAATTGTTCTTTCATCTCTATTTATATATAATCAAACTCTTTGTTATTATTCTACTCTTAATTAAGAGGTCATCTGTTCAAGTAAATATAAGAAATGATAAGGATATCTCTTTACAAAAAAATGATTTCTTTCAAAAAACCATGTGGCTGTCAAATATATGTCAAATACACAACAGGTAGTTGTCAAGGTAAAGTTACGTGCATAGACCCTGCAGGGAATCGTGAAGTGAAAAGGGAAAAGGGAAAAGGGAAAAAAGGGAAAAAAGGGAAAAAAGGGAGAGGAGGGAGAGGAGGGAAGTATGAAACACACGCGGTTAGCATATGGAAAGGAAATAAACAAAACAAGAGCACATGAAAAAAGATAGAAAAAGATGAAAAAAAAAAATAATCGATCGTACGTAGGCGTTCTAGATAAGACTTTTGGGTCCATCAAAAAAGTATAAAAGAATTGGAAAAAACGCGTTTTAATTTTTTTCTCTTCATCTCTACATCTCTTCTCTACTTAACAATCAAACAATCAAGCACTCAAACTCTTAAATATTCAAGCACTCCTCATATTCAAGTCCTAAAATGCTCTTGGTCTCTGCTCTCTCTCTCTCTCTCTCTCTCTCTCTCTCTCTCTCTCTCTCTCTCTCTCTCTCTCTCTCTCTCTCTCTCTCTCTCTCTCTCTCTCTCTCTCTCTCTCTCTCTCTCTCTCTCTCTCTCTCTCTCTCTCTCTCTCTCTCTCTCTCTCTCTCTCTCTCTCTCTCTCTCTCTCTCTCTCTCTCTCTCTCTCTCTCTCTCTCTCTCTCTCTCTCTCTCTCTCTCTCTCTCTCTCTCTCTCTCTCTCTCTCTCTCTCTCTCTCTCTCTCTCTCTCTCTCTCTCTCTCTCTCTCTCTCTCTCTCTCTCTCTCTCTCTCTCTCTCTCTCTCTCTCTCTCTCTCTCTCTCTCTCTCTCTCTCTCTCTCTCTCTCTCTCTC
The DNA here is from genome assembly GCA_000587855.1 of Mucor irregularis B50. NCBI lineage: Eukaryota > Fungi > Mucoromycota > Mucoromycetes > Mucorales > Mucoraceae > Mucor > Mucor irregularis. The sequence goes on from KK076532.1 coordinate 172,249, forward strand.
TCTCTCTCTCTCTCTCTCTCTCTCTCTCTCTCTCTCTCTCTCTCTCTCTCTCTCTCTCTCTCTCTCTCTCTCTCTCTCTCTCTCTCTCTCTCTCTCTCTCTCTCTCTCTCTCTCTCTCTCTCTCTCTCTCTCTCTCTCTCTCTCTCTCTCTCTCTCTCTCTCTCTCTCTCTCTCTCTCTCTCTCTCTCTCTCTCTCTCTCTCTCTCTCTCTCTCTCTCTCTCTCTCTCTCTCTCTCTCTCTCTCTCTCTCTCTCTCTCTCTCTCTCTCTCTCTCTCTCTCTCTCTCTCTCTCTCTCTCTCTCTCTCTCTCTCTCTCTCTCTCTCTCTCTCTCTCTCTCTCTCTCTCTCTCTCTCTCTCTCTCTCTCTCTCTCTCTCATTCTGTGCCGGCCACTCTTTCGTTTTTTTCAAGTAGTCAAGACGCTTTGGTTTTCAAGAACTTCTTGCAGTGGTTTAATAGTGTTAGTGCCTTCCACTGATGTTACATTGGTGATGCAGGCCGATCTGCGCTATGCGGTTTTCCGAAAAAACTGTGCACACAATAACACTATGTTGTTATACAGATCTGTGATCGACCTTTTTAGACGCTTTTTTTATGTGCGGTCAAATAAAAGGCGGTGTTCTTTGGTTGCGAACTTCCATCGAACTAAACTATTTTTATTGAGTCGCTAAACCCTCCTGCAACAAGTCCACTTGATCTCTTTGGTTCTCTTTCCTTACTTGGTAAAAAGTCCCTCCTCTCATCTATTGGTTCGGCACTCAAGCAAAGTTGGTTCTCTCTTTCTCTCCAACTCTTACATCAAGAACGGTGTCACAAAAACAAAC
>KK076532.1:173891-248050 GCA_000587855.1 Mucor irregularis B50
GGCATCTTGATTTACGCGTTCACATCCCTCTAGATACTGTAAATAAGCTTTGTGAAAACATTATTTTGATTTATGTACTCAGATGTCACTTCCCACAGAATGCTTCTTACTAATTAGTCATATATAGTTAAACAGTAAAATTATGCGACAGATTGTTCAGGACAAGTGTCTCCCATACATGTACATCGAATAAAGTGAAATACAATAACGCACAACATTGAATGCGATAATATAGAGAGAAACTACAACCAAATCAGACGAAAGGTCGTCAATCGTTATACAAGGACCAGTGTTCTCTTATGTAGTATCTCACTGACAGCTTTTTCACTAAAATTGCGACACAGACAGTTTATTTTTTGGCAGAAGTTTCATAGAAGACTCGCCCGTCAATCTTGCAATCATTTCAAGTCCGTTCAACAGTAGTTACAAAAGGAGGAGGATCATTCAAAAATCTAAATTTAAATTGAACTTGGGAAGCAGTTTCCAGTAGTATACCATAGTAGCAGTAAATATCGTAACCAAAATTTGAAGATGACTAGACTCGTACGTGGTCCTTATGTAATATTCACTCTGACATTTATCCACTGTTCACATGAACCATATCCGGTGTAATGACTATTGAGAATGACTTGATTGAGCCAGCGAGTGCGTATCTTGATCAGAAAAAATATGTACTGCATTATCCTTTGCCTTGTTAACGTAATTTCAGTGATAGCATATACGTCAGGGCGAGGAAATGTCACTAGGTGTTGCGTTTAAGCCCTAGAAATAACTTGTAATAGTCAAACTGCTGGTGAGTATCTTTGAATTCGCAAACATCACTATATACATACCGAACATGAAATCTCGTAATTGCCGATATACAGTTTGCCGTCACCCATATTTTAGCTTCTGGTAATATTGCCGTTGTCTTTTTTTGAAAGTAGCCCTAAAACTGTGTCATCACCTCTCATTCGTGCCGTTGATCCATAATGTACTTCTCCATTGAATTGAGAAAATCTACCCGACAACTTTTTTCATTTGTTGATTACCAGAATTACAATTTCCTTGAATTTTAGATTCATACGACCATTAGATGATTACTGTACTCTGAATTTGATGATACATCCAAGACTCGGAACTTACCTTGACCAGAAACCTCTACTTCATGCCAACGAGACCACCAAACAGAATTCTAGAGAGCCCCAGACAGCTACCAACATCCCTACTTGCTGTTATTGGTCAAAGCCGTTTATCAGGCCATCGAATAGATGATGCGTATTGATTGCATTTAAGGTTTCATCTCGAAGCGGGCAAAAATATTGTACAACCTGCTGGTGGTCAATCATTACATAATACACCCCTTTAAAGTTTCAATTTGATTCTTCCACACTGATATCCACTTGAGGAGCAACATGACCTCGTTTACTTTTGCACACCCAGTCTACGTCAAGTATATTGATGTTGGTGCACTGTAAAAGTATCCTTTTCTCATATAACCGCTTTACCTGTGATGCCGAGATTGGGAGATCCTTGTTGCCAGAGTTGCTAGATTGTTCGAAATTGGCGACATTAAGGGGAGAAGATTGAGCAGATGCAAAGAAAATAAAAGAGCAAAGACGGAATCTAAGAGATAGATTAAATTTATATGTCTGTCGTAAAATAGCTGAAGATGTCACGACGAAATGAGTGATTGTCTTTAAGAGTGAACGATGCAGATGGAAGTTGCTGGAGGCATTTAGCATGTGTGCTGTAGATTCCGTTGTTATTCAATTGTGGCAACATATTGATGAACGGCTTCGTTTCCTCCAGTGCACTCCAATAATAGCAATAAGCGTCGTGCTTGAAATTTTTTCTCTTGTTTGTAGATCTTGGTATGCGATGTGTTGTAGCAAATGGAGCCGATGGCACAAAGAGATCTCCTCTTTACTCAAGCAAAGAGGTAAAAGTAGCCTGTCTCTCACCATACGCATGACTTGATGTAGAACTAAATTAGGGAACAACATTCTTGTCAGCACTATCACTCACTGTTATCTTTCATATTTAAATCTCTGGATAAAATTAGCAGTGTAAACTTAAGTCGTTAACACAAAGTACGTACATACATACATGCACACCAGAACTATAGTGCTAATCATTTTCGAATGTCATAAAAAAGTGTTAATCAAGGGCCAAGTATAGTGTGTAAAAAAGAATTTTTATTTAAAGCATGTACTGATAAGAAAGGTCTCTTTGCCACTCATGTTAAGCATGAGTGTTTCCAGAAGTAACCACGAGGAGGTGGACCTTGCTACTTCCAAAAACCCAAAGCCCAAAACCCAAAAACCAAAAACCAAAAACCAAAAACCAAAAACCAAAAACCACCAAAAACCAAAAAAAAAGACACAAGAAAAAGAAGACCTCAGAAAATGCCGCCCACCCACCCGCTTGATGAAGAAGAAGACAAGCACTCAGAATAGAAAAAACACCAGAGGAAAGCACCAGAAGAACACCATGAGGAACACCAGAAACAAAGCGCTAGAGGAGACGCGACATCCATTAAGGATAGTATTAGTAAATATTCTTAAATAACTACTATGAATGCATGTACAAACCTTTGTTAACCATGATATAGAGCCACCACCATTGAGATCTTGATATTGCAATATGTGTAAAGTAAAAGAAAGAGGGAAAATGTTGTTCAATATCCTTTTTTCTTTTTATACGTTATCAAGGCGGGAACTTGTTCCGAGCTTTTTTTCTGATCGAGGAGAGTCTTTTATTTACTGCGCATTGGTCATATTTCAACTGCCTGTATCTCTTGACACAGCCATCAGATTTTGACAGACGGCATCTCGTTTTGATCAGTGAAAGCTCCTCTTTCACATCATGTAAAGAAAGTAATAAAAAGTAAACCTTGCAACTTTACTTTACTCTTTTTTCTCATGGTATTGCTTTTTATCCTTTATACAAAAAGTAAACAACAACCCTTACTTTTTTATTGAACAGTATACTAAAGTCTCGTGTTCATATCGCTATTTAAATTTTTGATACTTTTATCTTTTTTCTACATAGCTTTCATATGATGGTCCGTTTTCCTTTCGTTAAAAATGGGTCTTTAAAGCTCTAGACATTGATGAAGCCTCCCCCCCCCCATAATTGATTTTCCATTTTTGTACAAGACGTGAAAAAAAAACTTTCTTTTGTTTGTCCTTTCTGTGATCTGTGATAAAAGACTGAAAAGTTGGCCAACGTCTTAGTTGATTGATAGATGATCAACGTTCATAGTGAACGTTTCACACTTCAAGTGTAAACACGTACTCCTAAGAGCCAATAATATATGCCAATACATATTAAATGCATAAGTTTTTGTATTTGAGGGGGGAAGGTACAAAAATTTATACGATGGTTTTCACTCGAGTGTAATACATGTTGAGAATTTTAATTGAATCAAGTCATTGAAGAAATGTGAGTGACGTTAAATTTATAAAGGGTGCATATTATCTTTGCAAAGCTTCTATTACTGAATAAATGGTCCACTTTGACATCAGCATCCGCTATTGGCTTTTCTATTCACCAATAAACGATGAAATCAATTGACGTAATTGAAGTGAGATAGACAAGAGTTTACTGTTAAAAACCCCCCTCCCACACACACACACACACACGTACACACTATCAACGTTCATAGTGAACGTTTCACACTTCAAGTGTAAACACGTACTCCTAAGAGCCAATAATATATGCCAATACATATTAAATGCATAAGTTTTTGTATTTGAGGGGGGAAGGTACAAAAATTTATACGATGGTTTTCACTCGAGTGTAATACATGTTGAGAATTTTAATTGAATCAAGTCATTGAAGAAATGTGAGTGACGTTAAATTTATAAAGGGTGCATATTATCTTTGCAAAGCTTCTATTACTGAATAAATGGTCCACTTTGACATCAGCATCCGCTATTGGCTTTTCTATTCACCAAATAAACGATGAAATCAATTGACGTAATTGAAGTGAGATAGACAAGAGTTTCTGTTAAAATACCCCCCTCCCACACACACACACACACTTTTGAACTTTATTCTTGCAATAGTGTACACAAAAGGGGTCGTCATTTACTTTCCGTTTTCGCGGGTAGATTATATGAAAACTTTTTACTTGAACGGGCCACTCTCTTAAACAAAAAACCTTAGGGTTTAAGATCATGAACAAAATTATGTTGCACAATTTCCACAGTTCAAGTGTACTTGTTTAAGTCCTATATAGCTTTTAAATGATGCTTGTAACAAGCATCAGCAGTGAGATAATTCAGTAATCATCCACTCATTGTACGATCATCTCAATTATTTCACTGTTTTTTATATACAAAAGTTATAATAATTTGATTGCAAAAGTTGCACTATGGAGTTAATGTAAAGTAAAGAAGGAGGGGGGGGGACCGGATAGATGTTGATGTTTTCGTTTTGCATAATTTCGTCATTTATATTTGTTACATATCTCATATAAGTTTTTTTTTTTCATCGAATAAACAACTCTTTTTCTCTTTATATAGTATCATATAAAAAAACTCGTAATAGAACAGGTGATAGATTGGCTTCTTTTAATTGATGCCAGTCGTGAAAGTGAACGTCCCCCTTTTCCCTCTCTTTCTCTCTCTCTCTCTTTCCCTTTCCTCTCTCAAAAGAGAGGACATGCCTGAAAAATGTACAGCAATGTGTCGATTTACTGAATGTTCTCTACGTGGAGCTTTGTGAAGAAAGAAGTGTATCCTCCAATACCCATAGAATCTTGGTCGACTCTATTAACGAGATGACATCTGATCCTGTTGTGGGTAAGTTTACAATGAGGAATCCTTTCTTGAAAATATACATCTGATTTTAAATGAAGACTGGTTCCTGAAAAGACTTTGGTAGATTCACCCCCTGCTATAGGTGTAGAACCATTTGGAACGCATCGCATCCCTTGATCGACCGTCTTCAATTACAGCAGCACCGTTCCCTCATCCTCCACATTTCTTTTCCTTCAACTAGTGTGAATCCTCTGTCGGACAGAGCCTCACTTAGAATTACGCGCTGGAGTGACACCACCCTTGATAGTAGCAGAGTAGGTATATAAATGCTATATCAGAGAAAATTAAACAAATGTACAAGTTGCTCATATGATGATGTTTAAATCTGTTTCTCATCCTTAGATCAAAATTGTAAGAGGATCAACGAATTTCGAAAATAGACAGAGAAAAAAGTATGTCTGAAGAAGACGCGATAATTGTCGAACGTCATCAAGCCGATAGCAAAACCTCCGTTCTTTGACTGCCCATCATTAAACGGTTTTGGGCGTTGTAAGACACGCTCTTTTTTCTTCTAAGGGTAATGATGAACTACTCGAGTATGACTTTCCCACTCTTGATCATGATAAGGAATTCTATCGCACGATGAAGCGTGTCTTATTTGAAGTGTTTCCGTACAACAGTAACCTACTCCAATAATGAAAGAACCTTTTTCGCAGACAGAGTGATACCGGTTTTTTCTGCTTTTGAGGATCCCCATTCAAACATCCATTTCGAGTGGTAAATTGTCATACAAGTAAAATAGTGCCTAGTTGAACTTGGAAAGTAATTATTGGTGCTTAATCATCATCTTTAGAAAAAATATCAGTCGCAATCTTGGAAAAGCTCGTCAAGGAGAGTTTAGAAGCAAATGACGAAGTGGAAGACGATCAATCAGCTTTACAAAACCAAGTTTAGGAAGATACCCGTGCAAGACCAGGAGAGGTAGGCACGGGAAATCCTGCCTCCAGCAGGGCAGCCACCGAGCGGCAAAGGACACAGGAGGAGCAAGAAGCAATTCATGCCCTTCGGGATCTTATTCCGGAAGCAGGCAAGTCTGAAGTTGAATTTATTGAAGCAGAGCGAAAAAAAAAAGTTCAAGAGCTTGCAAACCACCCAGTTCTTAACCACTGGTCCTCAAGAACGTGCATCTTCGAGTTTCGCCGATGGTCTAGCCTACTCTACTTTGGTAGGACATATGGATGATAAACGTGTTGTCTTTGAGGCTTCGTTGGGTGGAGCAAAGGAGGACCATAGCCACACGCAAAATGATGCGTTGAAAATCTTGAGAATCCTGGCTTTATCATTGTCCTCAAAGCATATGATTGAAGAACGCTCGCTTCATAACATTCGCCGAGTATATGGCTGCCAGCGTACAGGTGATTAAGAGGAAGATGACCTTGTCGATTTTAACCATGAACCAAGACAATAAATTCGTATTTGAAGAGAGACGCAGCACCACGATCCCGATCACTTTCCAAGAACGCTACGATTGGATACAGGTCTTCGAGTTATTGGCTGAATTTGAGGTATGTATACGACCCAACTATATATGGACACAATGGCTAATAGTAAATTATTTGATAGCGGGGGAGTGGCAGTAGAAGAGGTGTGGTGATTTAAATAGGCAATGTTTACAAATACCCAACAGTACTAGCATATAATGAGGTAATCCATAGTAGACCACCTAGGTGTATGTAAGACATGATGGTGACACAAGATCAAGGGAGACTTGGTGTGGATGAAGCGTAAGTCAGACAAGAGTTCACAGTAGTAAAAGCACTTGTTCAGTCAACAATTGTAACAGCTAGATAATATTGTGATCCATATAAATACCTCCTGTCTTATCATTGATAAAAAGACAACATCTTTGCAGTCTCACTTTATTTTAACTGCTTTTGACTTCTTATTAATTTGAAAAAATGGTGAATCATATCAAGTTTGATTTGGGCTTGAGAGATTTCGCTTTTTTCCCTTCTTCGATGTGTATAGCTGCAGGAATTACAGGAAAGGAATGAAGTGTTTTCAAGTTCCAAGATGATGTATTGACGTTGATAGTTGCTTTCTTCTCCTCGGATTGAACAGTCAAAGAAGATCTACGTATGTACGTAGCTATAATACTTCGACAAAGGCACCATATGCACTACATAAAAATAATAGGTACCGGCTCTTACCTTACAAACCTGATATATGTTTGTGTTGTCAGAATATAATTACAGGGACTGTATTAAATCAAAGGTGAAAATATATTACACTCATTACACAAGACCTGCCAAAATACGCTAGCACAATTTAAAGCCATCATTGATGATAATAATGACAATCGCTTTTTAAACTTAATACGACCTTCACCATCAAATCGGTGCTTTTTCATGGCGTTGACTGCACCACCATGGAGAAAAAACCTTTTGAGTACATAAAGTTCATCCAATAGGAACATTTACCCAAAAAAGGGTTCCTTATTTGACAGTGGGGCAGTACAGCGGTGGTTGAACTTGCGTGAGACTCTCATTACATAAAAGCAGTTTCTTTCTAACCCCTCATTCCCCTCTCTTTCTCTACATTTCAAACATTCATCAAAGCAAATACGCAATGTCTAACAGTGACTACTTTATTGGTATTGATGTGGGAACTGGGTAAGTTGACTTTTTGCACCAAGGGTTTCAATGGACACGTTTAATGACCAACTCCCTTTTTACTTTTGTAGTTCAGCAAGAGCTGCAGTCATTGACATTCAGGGAAAACTCGTCAGTCTTGCCGTAGAGCCTATCACCACACATAACCCCAAGCATAATATATACGAACAGTCTACCGAGAATATATGGTCCAGTATTACAGCCTGTGTGAGAGCTATTATGAATGAAGCAGGTTTGAAACCCGAGCAAATTAAAGGTATTGGTTTCGACGCCACTTGCTCTCTAGTAGTGTTGAACAAAGAAGGCCTTCCTCAATCCGTGGACGAAGAATCCAACTATGAAGACCACCACTTGAACGTTATTTTATGGGCTGATCATCGTGCTATCGACCAAGCAAATCGCATCAATGCAACGGCACATTCTGTGCTGCGTTATGTAGGCGATACAATCAGTCCCGAAATGGAAATTCCCAAGACGCTTTGGCTCAAGGAAAACTTACCCAGCGAGAAATGGGATTCGATTGGCGACTTGATGGATCTGCCCGATTTTTTGACGTACAAGGCCACTGGATCCACCGCAAGATCAACATGTTCGTTGACCTGTAAATGTTCTTACTTACCTCGACTCGTTGGACAGGGCTGGGATCCCGATTATTTCAAAACGATAGGATTGGGATGCTTGATAGACGAAGGGTTTTCTCGATTAGGGGGTAACGATGTAGATGGAAACACGGAAAAGAAGGTGTTGGAGGCCGGCGAACCCGTGGGAGCAGGTTTATCAAAGGAAGCTGCGTTGGATCTCGGATTATTACCCGGCACACCCGTTGGATCTGCTATTATTGATGCGTATGCTGGTGCCGTGGCCACTTTGGGTGCTAGTTCTTCCCAAACGGAAAGAGACACCATGTTGAATGCTTTGGATAAAAGTTTAAAGGAGTATGGTCCGAGTCGTTTGGCAATTATTTGCGGTACTTCCAGTTGTCATATCGCCATGTCACCTAAACCTATTTTTGTGCCTGGTGTATGGGGTCCTTATGGATCTGTCATGGTCGGTGATATGTTTTGTGCGGAAGGGGGTCAATCATCTACCGGCCAACTGATTGACTTTATTGTGAATACAGTGTGTACGTTGAAGGAAGCGCAAGAGAAGGCTGCTGCTGCTGGCAAAAACATCTATACATTTTTGGCCGATCATTTGGTGACACTCCAACGTCAGCAAAAGTTGAAATATTTAGAAGACCTTACAAGACATTTACACATCTATCCCGATTTTCATGGTAATCGATCACCTTTGGCGGACCCTACACTTCGTGGCATAAAAGTTTAAAGGAGTATGGTCCGAGTCGTTTGGCAATTATTTGCGGTACTTCCAGTTGTCATATCGCCATGTCACCTAAACCTATTTTTGTGCCTGGTGTATGGGGTCCTTATGGATCTGTCATGGTCGGTGATATGTTTTGTGCGGAAGGGGGTCAATCATCTACCGGCCAACTGATTGACTTTATTGTGAATACGCACCCCGCATTGAAGGAAGCGCAAGAGAAGGCTGCTGCTGCTGGCAAAAACATCTATACATTTTTGGCCGATCATTTGGTGACACTCCAACGTCAGCAAAAGTTGAAATATTTAGAAGACCTTACAAGACATTTACACATCTATCCCGATTTTCATGGTAATCGATCACCTTTGGCGGACCCTACACTTCGTGGCACGATTGTTGGTGTTTCTCTGGATAAAAGTATCGATGATTTAGCGTTACGCTACCTGGCCACATTACAAGCGATTGCATGCCAAACACTTCACATCATTGAGACACTCAACAAACAAGGTTACACCATTGATACACTTTGTATGTCAGGCGGACTTTGCAAGAGCTCTTTGTTCGTTCAAATTCTCGTAGATATCACACAATGTAGAATCATTATGCCAGAGTCCATTGACGGTGCTGTTGTGATTGGCGCTGCTTTGTTGGGCGCAAAGGCTTCTGGACTTTCATCTGATCTCTGGGAAATCATGGTGCGCTGTGGAAGAGCTGGATCGACCGTGACACCTCAAGCGGATGAAGAGTTGAAGGAAATCAATCGTCGAAGATATAAGGTCTTTTTTGCCATGTTGGAAGACCAGAAAAAGTACCGTCAAATCATGAATCATGGCGCATCATCATAAAATAAAATATATACTTGTAACATTATTAAAAAAAAAGAGTCTTTTATAAATGGTGCATCCTATACACGAGGATCTCTGTGTTTTGTACACCCAAAATCTGATAATTGTGTATCATCTGATAACCTTGCTCCTATCAGATCTTTCATTGTAACACCCTCGCATTATAACCCCGGCTTCGGTTCTAGGCTACTTTTTCATGATTTCAACAAGACTTTTTAACAGAAGAATTAGCTCTTGGTACTACTATTCACGCCTTTTATGATATTTAGAGGTGGTATGCGCTTGTTCTTCTAGATGAAGCTTTACAGTACCATCTATAAAGTTATATTAGTTTGAAGGGATTTAAAAAAATAGCTCATCGAGGTAGTTTGTCAATTACGTCACATACACGATTTGCGGCGTCTTTGCAGGAATGAAAAAAGTCGTAAAAGTGTATATCCATGCATGTACCTTTGACCCTGTGAGAGCTCTCTCTTAAGCACCGGCAAATCCAAGGATCACATACACATAGTAGATCTCGAGTGAAGACATGCCCCATCACCCGTAAATATCAATCACGGCTCCGACTTATCACATTTACATTTGAAAGCACGACAGTGAAACCTTTATTTTTTTTAAAGAAAAAATACCAATATTTGGGTTAATTCAGTGTGCCTTCTTATTTTCTTTTATTTACACAACTACTACCAGTTCGACACAAATGAACGAACAAACACCACTGCTGAAAGACGCTAAAAAGCCAGCCTGTGGACAAATACAAAAGTCAGCTTGCTGTTCGTTTAAAGGCGATAATGGTCCAGCTTCATGTTGCTCCTCCAAAAAGAAGAACGGCAAGTCGCCATGCAGTGGGCTTCCACCTGTCAATGACGACGACTACTGTTATTTGTCAGAGCAGAAATGGGAATATAAGCTTATTGCACTCATGTGTGCGATCTTTCTAGCTGGTAGGCTTTGCTTCAAAAAAAAGGAATCTATTGTAAGAGACTTACACATATATTCTCTCTCTCTCTTCTTTTTGATTTAGTTGGAAGTCATTTTGCTGCTCATACCTTGGGTGCCATGAAGAATACCATTAAACAAGTAAAGTGAACAGGCAACAATGTCATGATATTAGGGTACTTACTGATACTTTTTAATATAGGAATTTGGCATTTCAAACTCGCAATATGGAGTCATACAATCGAGTGTAGCTATCGTGAATACAATCCTTCCTGTTATTGGTGGTATTTTCATCGATGCATTTGGTACCATACCCGGGGCTTTAATTACAACATTACTAATCACATCGGGTAACATTCTTGTTGCGATCTCTGCTTCCAACAAGAGCTTGTATATGATGATCTGTGGTCGCATTTTATACGGCATTGGAAGCGGTACTGTGGTGATTGTACAGGAAACCATTTTAAGTCAATGGTTTAGAGGAAGAAGTCTTGCTGCTGTGGTCGCCCTCATGTTGACAGTCAGTCGATTGGTAAGTTACAAGGTTTCACACTCCTTTGGTGTGTACACCAATCCGAATTCAGCAGTGAGCTAATAATTCAAATTAGGCTTCATTTTGTGCTCAGGCAACTGTGATTCCGATCGCTGAGTGGACTGGATGGTATGGCTATGGTTTATGGGTAAAGTATCAATGATTTGACGCGCGCGTGCGGATGATGACTCACTCTACGATTTTATGACTAGTTTTGCGCGATGTTGTGTGTATTCTCGATGATCATCACGTTTATTTATATTGGCTTACTCAAGACTGTTTCAGATACTGCTGTGCAATGTCGTAAACAAGTCGAAGTCATCAAGCGCAAAAAGTCGTTCAGCTGGTCCAAATTGATGTACTTGCCTCATTCATTTTGGCTGGTTGCAGCCATGGAGTTCTTTTTAGGCGGGGGATGGGGATGTTTCTTGCATATCAATAGTGAATATGTCAAGTTTCGATTTGGATATAGCGATAAACGCGCTGCTGCAACAGCTAGTGTTGCACAAAGTTTGCCTGTCGTCCTGATGCCCTTTTTGGGTGTATTTGTTGATCGCTATGGAAAGCGTACCTGGTTAAGTAAGTAGACTACAGGCTCCTTAGTTATTTACTTTTTACTAATTGTACTTGGATGTAGTGATTGGAAGTGGTTTGGCTATGCTGCTGTCTATGCTTGTGTTGGAATTCACTTACACACCACCTGTTGTCGGCATGCTTTTATTCAGTATCAGTCTGTCATTGGGCCCGGTCGGTCTTGTTTCCGCCGTACCTGTGATTTTGCCCTTATCCTTGGTGGGTACTGGTATGGGGTTGATCAAATCTGGTACCAACATCGGTGCTGCGTTATTCGACATTGCTACTGGATTGTTACAAGATGCGGATCCCAAGAAAGGCTATGATGGTGTTATTATATTCTTTATCACTATTTCTACCCTTGCTGCAATTGCTGGTATCACACTCTACTTTTTAGACTTCACCATGTACCATAGTATTCTCGATAGATCAGCCCGCGAAGCACGTCAAGATAATGAGAACAAGCTACGTAATCCACGTCCTTTGACCTTCTTGAAGGCCAATTACTTTTATGGTTCTCTTTACTTTGTGCTGGCTATTTTAAGTTGGATCATGTTTTTCCGCTTCATTGTAGCTTAACTTGCTCTCCTTCCCTTATACACCTTACTTCTTTATTATACCTCTCCCTTTCGTTACATTGCTTTCGTTTAATTAATTTTTCCTTGATCATGTACATACTTTACATTTTATTCACCTTCTGCACTTGTAATAAAACTGCTAGAAATCCTATCGTGTCATACACAACAAACATCATCATCACCACTGCTGCATCTGATCCCATGGTTCATATAGATGCAGGTATCATGTCAAATTTGAAAGGCCTACTATTATCATATTTACACAGACCAGTAGTACAGCTTTTTTCTTTATTATAATTATTATTGACAAGGGAGAAAGAAGAAGGGGATATATTTACACAATAATTAAGGAATAATAGTAGTAGAAGTAGCATGAAACTTAGTGGTGTTGGTAATCTAATAGCCAATTTAAATCAATTGCTCCCAAGTCCTTTGCATCTGCAATAATATCATAAACGATACTTTTTAAAGACTTGTTTATATTTGCAGCGTAGATGGCATTTCTTTGCATGGCTGTGTTCGAATGCATTGGAGAAGGAGGTCTTCGGCCCATTCCGTTTTGATCCTCTTCCATTCCCGTTGCTGCGGCAGGGAAGGGAACAAACCAGACGCCATCGTTACTTTCGTCCATGTCCTGTGTGAGTTGCCTTACAAGTGTAATTCTAGATTGATTGGGAGCTTCTAACTGCTCATATAAGCCTGTTTCCTCTGAAAATAATGCAAAATATTTAATGATTACAAAGAATTGCCAGCCAAGTCATGTATATTATAAACTCACCATTAAATCTAAAATGATAAGTGATGTTATCATCATCATTCGTCATTTCATCGTTTTCCTCTTCTTCATCATTGAATACAATGGTGTTGTTGTTGTTCATATGAACATTGGTATCATTAAAAAGAGTGGTAAAATCATTATTTGCATCCACAATGGAGGAAGAAGAGGAAGAGGGCACAACAATGGATGAATCGCCTCCACCTGCAGAGCTGTTGTTACTGCTACTATTATTACTATCAATTTCTAGCAGTGATGTGGTTGTTGCTACTGTTGTAGTTGGGTATGATGGTGTTGTTGTATGACTGTTGAGATAAGATAAAGGATCTTCAAGAATAGTAGAAATGAGTCGTTTCACAGTACATTTTGTGGATCTTCTTGCGTCCAACTTTTTGAGATTTGGACAGTAATAAACAAACATCCAAATAACGTGGGCAGTAACCCATTCACATCGCTGGATCTTGACTTCTTGTAATTGTACGCATTCTTTACCAATCGCTTGAATAGCTTGTTTGATAGGGATTTGGATATGAGTGAGGCCGGGTTGAACAGCATAACGTTGTAAAGTAGATACATATTCACCAGTTTCAGCAATCAGACTATCATGTAATAAACTGGTGTAGGAGAGGTTTAGAGAAGTGATATTTTTACAGGTATTTGCAATTTGGATAATAGATGATGTAGAAACGATAATAAATGGTAGAATGGAATAATCTTGATTTACTTCTTGCTGCTGCTGCTGCTGCTGCTGTTGTTGTTGTTGTTGAAGTCGAACAGCATTATTCAATCGTGCAACGTCATTCGCATGGCCAGTAAAATAGTTGGAAACCCTAAACTGTGCAGGAACATTATCTGTATTTAGACTACGAATGTAAGGCGTCCTTAAAACTCGCTGTTGCTGATTCTGTTGTTGTTGTTGTTGCTGTTGCTGTTGTAATTGGTCTTCGTTGGAGGTCGATAAGCGTTGATAGAATTCATGGTCCTTCATAGCCTCTGCATGAAATAACAATGAAATTAGCTTCATACTTGAAAATTATACAATGAAAATAATTTTACCTATGGACTTTCCAGAAGACAAGTCTATGGAACGAATGAGATCACCATAAAAGAACGACATGCGTTCTCTCGTCAGTGTTAGAATGAATGTTGCCCATCGGTAAGTGTCGTTGATCTGTGGGTTGCAGTATAAAATAGGCGCTACACAGTAAAGCCACTGCTTACAAACAAGAGAAGCAGCATGTAAAGTAGATTGGCAACGACTCAAATAACTCAACACTTCCACCAACAATTCAGGTGGTAATGGGAAGGAACGGCCACTTGCTCTTGTAGTAGTGCCACTGCAGCTGTTATCTGCAGTGTATGCGTTGGAAGCTGTTATGGTTGGAGTTGCAATAGATTGGAGTGATAATCTTCTATTGTTACACCACCTTTTGTACTGTGCACGTTGAACTGTTAGAATGCCATTTTTTCTGTTACTACTACCACTATTAAACATGATAACTCTTTCGATAGTGCAGGTTTTAAAAAAAGAAAAAGGGAAAAAAAGAAGGAAAAAAAAAACTTTGATGAGTTTGGTTAAGCGCAGGGAAACTCCGCTGCTCTGCTCTGCTTGTTGATGCAAAGTGTGTGTGACTCTATTTAGTTGCGCACTAACTACATACAACAACAGCAATGCAAGGCATAGATAAACCCGGGGGAATTCAAATTAAATTGTCAATTGTACATAGCACGAAAGCACTAGAGGATCCTATCATTGCTAAAGCATCAGCCACTTGAAATTGCTGCATGAGAAAAGAAGCACTTAGCGTATGTGATACAACAGCTACAGGAGCAACAGCGAAGAAAGCATCACCTCATATTCTACTTGTAGCCATTGCAGTAGCCTTGTGAAGGTATTAATTTATTGAGAGCCTGCTACGTTATTCCACTTACGGCTTAACACTGACTATCATCTTTGTTATCTTTTCCTTATCTCTCCTCTATCACAAATGGTAGATTTATATCGGCGAATCAATAAAATCCGCATTAACTTTACACAAACTTAACCTTATTACCATTCTATTGTTTGAAGTTAAACAAGTGTTTGACAGCATTCACATCACTCAAATTACATAAGCTTGGCATCTGATCTCCTTCTTATGTGGAGCAGGCACGATGGGAGTGTGAAAAATACACCGCAAAACTTTTTTTATATATTTTCAAATGTCTTTTGTAGTCAAGCCATCTTCCCACGAAATTCAGAACCGAGCTATTTATAACCCACATATAGCACACATAAAGTATCGATTATAAAACCAATTAATGAATATACGTTTTTCAGGTTTCATATACACAATATATGCGCATATATGAAAGTACCCTGGGTAAATGTACCGATATAACTTGCATGAGACAGCTAGTACATTTGAAGGGGTACGTAACTGGAATTGAATTACCATGAGGTTCTCTCAAACTTAATATCATCATCATGCCATGTAGGATAAAGTTTAAATTCCAGAGCCTAGAAGCAGAAAAATTATTTCTTTTAAACAAAAGAGAAGATACATCACTCTCTCCTACTTTTGATACCCCTAAGTTTTTTGTTGAAAACAATGAAAGAGATGGTTTGATATATTTTCTAAAGGTAAGCTCGAGTAGTTCTAATACATTCCTTCACGCTTATCGACAAACAGTTAAGAGAAAAATCCGAGAAAAGTAGGGCGACATTGAGAAGCTTGTTTACATCATATTGTAAAATATTGGCTTCTTCTCAATTCACAGGCCCATACATAAAGGGTGCGAATATTCATTCCGTCTTCAGCTTCATACGTAAAAACGAGTTTGATTTTATAAATTTGATCAGAGCAAAGCCTTCCTCTTTGATACCCATAGTATCCATTGCATGAAAAACGAGAAAAAGCAACAGGGAGTGCGAATTCTGCTACCATGCTAAATCGTACTCGTCCAATGTACAGATGATGTATATTTTATTTAAAGGCGATATCAAAGGCGATAGTGCTGGATGAGCGATATAAAATGTACATAGAAAGGCAAATGGAATCTAACTTGTTGTGAATGATAAAAGCGTTCTCTTAATTCTATTGAGGTATTGCTGGGATAATTTTTTATGTCGTCTGTTGCAGTAAATTTGACTTAATGGACTCCATGTGATGATTGGAATAAGCAATGTTTACAAATACCTCTATCAAACAGTAATTGTGACAGTAATAGCATATTATGAGATAAGCCATAGCAGACCACCTAGGGACACCTAGGTGAGAGTACGTGTAATAGATGATGGTGACACGAGATCAAGAAAGACTTGGTAGGATGAAGCGTGGGTTAGACAAGTACACAGTAATATGTAGTAGTACTTGTACAGTCAATAGTTGCAACAGATAGAGAAGGGTACGATCTATATTAATACCTCCTGTTTTATAATTAAATAAAGAACGACCTATTTACAGTCCCGCTTTATTTTATCTGTTTTCGACTACGAAATAATTTATTAAGATTGTAAATCATAACGATCTTGACCTCTCTGAAGAACTCCACGTATTGAGGTGAAACAATTTATCAATTGGGATCGAGCTTCTTGCGCAAGGCTAGGTGGGAGCGATGCCTCTGACCCACTTCTACGAGTATAAAGTCTCACTTGACCACCGAAGTGCTTCTCTGAACTTCTTTTTTTGATAAAAGGTGGTAAAGACAAGAGACCGCCGCGAAGAATGTAGATTGTGGATTTTTCTTTTCATCGTAAACCCCTTCTTGTACACATCTTTGACATTTTGTTTTGGCCGCATTTTCGTTATCTTTCATCTTTCGCTTGCGACCCTTCTCTTGATCTTTCGCCTCCTCTTTTTTTATATCCTTCCTCTGAGAGGGGGATTCTTTGTCATCTTCGTCTGCAGATTTGACGACTTCTATGTACATAAAAATGTAAAACGCAAGCATACCTAGATTAGAGCAGATATATGGTCCACTAACATTGACAGTAAATACATACCTTCGCTTTGTTTCTTTGCTTCCTTTTTCTTTAGAATAATTTGGCTGGGAGATAACTTCAGATAAGGGTTATTCGCTGGTAGTAGAGACCTTTGTCAAAAGGAAATGGGGTGCGGCGAAAAAGAAAAAAAAAGGAAGAAAGGTTGGAAAATGGTGGTGCTCTAATTTTTTTTTTCTGACAAGTATATTTAATGCTTTCAAAGATTGATAGAAAAGGTAGTGCGGAAGACCGCAATATATCACAAACATTTCTAAAAATATAGCACTTAATAATGGTGCACATCAAGCTTTAAAAGCTCTAAAAAAAAGACTGCCTCAGAATTATTGGCATCTGAAACGTTTTTAGCATCAACTCGTGAGAAAGAAAACTCCATAATGTTAGCAAAGATTGGTAACTTAATACCAATAACCGTGGCAAGTACAAGTGGTAGACAGTACCATTTTTTAACCAGTAAGGATAATATAGATGAGGTCCTGGTGGATCAACACTCCGGCCCTTGGACACTCTCAGCACCCGACACAACAGCCATTGTAAACGCGTCATCCCCAAGCGTCAATGGTCTTCTTAATTATACCTTAAGTACAAGACCACTCGGTAAGCACTTACGTGACCAGAAATACATTGAGTTTACAACAAGTCACTCAATTATTGAAGCAGGATTGGGCTTTCTTTCCCCTGCTTCGTAATGCCAGCTCTCAAATCTTTGCTGGTGGAGCAATCTTATAAGAGAACAATAAAGCCCTATTAATCAATTGCGTGGAGCCCTACGGGAGATCGAAGAGCGTTGACGCGCATTTTGAAAGAAGAATTGGCGCAGCTCTCTCATACTCTTCATATCCAAAAAAAATCCAACGAAGTGTAGATGGATTACCGTGGTGACTACAGATGAAGACAGCTCAGATAGGTTTAAAATTGTTAAAACCGTTTGTAACATGTTGGTGACCTCAAGCGTAAACGTAGACAGAAATTCGGTGACAAAGAACAAGGAGTTTTATACACAAATTTATCAAACGTTGTCACCAGAACAGAAAAAGTAGTCATATTGATTTGCGCAGAAAAACGAGCTATAAATAAAACGTGGTTAATAAACAAAAATAACTTAACGAAGGGATTCTCTGGTAGGTGGTATTGCGCTCAGGTCAACAGGTTCATTTTACCTTCATGCTTGATTAGACTTTCTTACAAAAACTAGTCTAACCATTTTGAGTTATCAAAATCTGAGCAATTTGATTCGTCTGTTATCATTAAAATAAACAATTTGATTCGTCGATTAATGAAAATCTTTATGAGCCCTCCTCCATGTCAGGAGTTGATAGCCATCGAAATATTGCGCATATTGCCAATTTTTTAAACTAAAAAATAAAAGTCTGTAAATTCTAGAAGTAATGGGTTATGGTTGTACTCTTGCAAAATTCGGTTTGGACATTTAATCCTTACTTTTTTGAAATAAACAGCCTCAATATAAAATGTATCTTCAATTAACAATATGCACAATATCCGATCTGTTAACAACGTATTTTTGAAATTTTTGATTTTTTTGAAATTAAAATACCTGCAATACTTGATATACTATCAGTAAAAATTCTAAAAACGGTTGAAACCCCCATTCAAAAAGTTCAGAAAGTTCAGAAAGTTACGCTAGATTTTTGTAAACTTCGTTATCTACCTGTACTTCTTCAGGAACAATAAAATGAGAAGTATTAAAAAAAACAATTCACATTACTTTTTCGTTCATGACCTATTCACACTTCCTCGGGAACATCCATGGATTTCCTCTTCGTTTGCAAAAAGTGATAATTGATCATCCATTTCACTTTCATTTCTTCTAAATACACTCTACTAAATACGAAAGAGTCTAACCATATTGGGTTATCAAATTCAAGCAATTTGATTCGTTTGTACAGAATTTGAAAGTTTTTAATTGGGTGACTATTTCTATGATAAATGAACTCACCTTCAATTGTTGAGTTGGATTGAATAGAATATGCCCAATGTGAAGATCTTGCAAATGTGTGGATTTGCCGCCTTTACTTTTTTCCAGCAAAGTTTGTACGACTTTCCCAATCAAAACGAATTTGTAACAATGTTTGCTATCAGTGCCTTACAAATACTTTTATCAGACCCATAAAAAAGATACTTGGAACTTACTTCGTGAATGAATATTCTTTTTACCACGTTGAAAGATAAATCAGAGAAAACAAAGAACGTACTAGGTGCAACCTATAACTCTAAATTGACACCGAGTTGCGGTGAACATTTTATGAATAATCATTACTCCACATTGTGCAACCATTAAACCTAGAATTTTCACAGACGTCAAATTGTTACGTTTATGGCAAATCGACAGAAATGGGATGCATGGTAGAGTACAGAAAATGATGGCTTGACTTATATCAATATCACCACCGACATCTGTCAAGCTTGGCAAACGTTGCCATATCGTTTATTTTCTATATTTGGTGGTATTGTTTTTTCGCCGTTGTTCTGATTTCAATGCCAGTAGCATCCGGTTAAATTATCTAGACAGAAATGAAGAAAGATTAAGACGGTTTTGATTTTCACATTATAAAAGGTCAGCAAGTTTTTCAAGACTAAAAAGACGTTTCTTTTTTCTCTCTCTTCCACCAATACTTCTTTTTCTGATATAATCTTTGGAGCGAAAAAGTAATGGAGAAAACATATCCAAACGAGATCTATAATAAAGAAGATGTCGTAGGACGATCAACACCAAGATCATCTATGACTTACGATGAATTGAACGATCTGACGCTAACACCAAACAACAAAAATCACAGCAATTTAGAAAGCTTAGAAAAAACAACCTCTGTAAAAACTGAAAAGTACGATCCTGAACATGGTGGATTACATGCTGTAGAACCAGTAAAGACAAGTAAGTCGACTACGCAAATCTTGATAAACATTCAGCTTATTAATTATTATTATTATTTTCGCAGATGCTACTATTGCCAGCATGGTAGAGCTTCCTGACGAGGGCAATTCATTTTATGATAGTATTCCAGATGGAGGTTATGGCTGGTAACGTATTCTGATGAATATAATTTCTGCCTTCTGCATGTGTCATTAATTTTTTTTTTTGATTTTAGGGTCGTCGCTGTTGTCGGATTTTTGTGCAATTTCGTGATGTTTGGCACAGCTAGTATTTGGGGTACGACAAAACTACGACAATCCGGTTAAAAATTCACCACACTAATCTTTTATCTTCAATTTGATCAGGTGTCTTCTCCAACGCATACGCCACCACTATTCTTAAAGATAAGGCATCCACCATAGAGTTGATGGGTGTAGGCTCTACTTTGATTGTCTGTTTAAATTTATTCACCCCAATTAGTCCATTATTGGCTCCTCTTGGAGCTCGCGCTGTTATGTTCATTGGCAGTACATTGATGTCACTTGGTATCATTTTGGCTGGTTTCAGCACAGAAGTATGGCATCTTTATTTGACTCAAGGTGTCCTTTTTGGTATTGGCTCTTCCTTGGTGTACATGTCAGTTGTAGCCGTTATCCCTCAATGGTTCACTACTCGCCGTGGTGCTGCAATGGGTATTAGTTCCGCCGGATCAGGTTTTGGTGGGCTGGCTTTAAGTCCCATGGTCAGTTCATTGATTGAGAAATATGGTCTCCCCTGGACTTATCGCATCGTTGGGTTAATGGCATTTGGTATTTGTATGCTTTCTTCTTGCTTGATGCGTACTCGTCTTCCTCCTGGAATCGGCAAGCAACCAGTGCGTTCACCCATCAAGCCAGCAATGCTCAAGGAAGTCAACTTTGTCATCATGTTGTTTGGTGTAGTTATCTCTCTTACTGGATATCTTATTCCTTTGTTCTACATGCCTAGTAAGTTGAAAAAAAAATCTTTTACTGTTGCTTGTGTCTAACATATCCCGCTAGAATATTGTGCTAGTTATGGCATCACTCCTGCACAATCATCCAACATTGTCGGCGTTGCTTGTGCTATGAATGCAGTTGGTCGTTTAGTTTTAGGCTATTTTGCTGACCGCATTGGTCGATTAAACATGTATGTCATCGTCTCCACTTGTGCAGGTTTATTTTGCATGCTTCTTTGGCCCTTTGCCAAAACCTATGAAACTATGATGGCATTTGCTGTTTTGTTTGGCTTAACCTGTGGTATCTACTACGCCCTTGCTCCTCCCATCACTTTGGCTGTTGTTGGTCCTGAACAAGTCTCCTCTGGTCTTTCCATTCTGTTCTTAGCAAGTGCCATTTCTGGAACTGGCCCACCCATTGCCTCCGCTATCCAACAATCTACCCCCTGGAGGGGGTTACATTGGTGTACAATGTTCTCGGGCGCTGTTTATATCTTCGGATCTCTGATTTGCGTCCTTTTAAAATGGAAAATGACAGGATCAATTTTCTCAAACATGTAAACAAACATTGCGGACTTGTAACATTATATAGACTGTTTGCATAATGAATGTAACCAAACATACACACACGCATTCGTCTGTTACTTTTTCTTTTACCCCCATTATACTTTATACATATTCATTCTTACTCCCTCTCATTAATCTTTATTTTTACACTCCATGTAAAATTATTATATATATATATATAGCTATATCTTCCATTTATTTTTTTAGACAAAAGAAAATGGTAGTTGTTGTCATTTTCCACTTATACCAGTTCCAAATAAAAACTTATGGGTAATTAAAAAAAAAAAAAAAAACGTAATTTTAACGCTATTTCGAGGTTGTACAACGATGTTCTCGGGCGCTGTTTATATCTTCGGATCTCTGATTTGCGTCCTTTTAAAATGGAAAATGACAGGATCAATTTTCTCAAACATGTAAACAAACATTGCGGACTTGTAACATTATATAGACTGTTTGCATAATGAATGTAACCAAACATACACACACGCATTCGTCTGTTACTTTTTCTTTTACCCCCATTATACTTTATACATATTCATTCTTACTCCCTCTCATTAATCTTTATTTTTACACTCCATGTAAAATTATTATATATATATATATAGCTATATCTTCCATTTATTTTTTAGACAAAAGAAATGGTAGTTGTTGTCATTTTCCACTTATACCAGTTCCAAATAAAACTTATGGGTAATTTAAAAAAAAAAAAACGTAATTTTAACGCTATTTCGAGGTTGTACAACTCTATTTGCCAACGACTATTTCACATAAATTTCCTGCTTTTCCATTTAATCTTTTTTTGTTTCTTTTCCGTTGCTATTTTTTCAACTATGTCGGGTAGCGTTCCATCTTCGCCCTTACCAAGCGGTGTCACTGAGACGACAACCGAGAGTACTCGGCTCTTGAACACATCCACCTCAAGTTATAACACGCGTGAGACGAGCACCACAACTCGTCAAACTGTGATTACCATGTCTTCGGAACAACAAGAGAGCAGTAGCAGTAACCGTGGGTACAGTTACAATATTTTCAAAGGAGGGAGCGGGTCCAGTGCCTCACGCCATGACATTCATAAGGTTATTTCTGCCGGTCAACCCAATGTCCCCACTCAACAGTTGACAGAAAAAATCCAAGACATTCTCGTCTTTAGTGAGATCAAGAAAAATCAACAGGAACGCGCTTTGAAACAAGAAAAGAGGGAAAAGTACAAGTCCCGATCGGAACAAGACCAAAAGGCTCCTGTAAACTACTCCTCTTCTTCCTCTTCTTCTTCTTCCTCAAGTGATAGCGATGGTGAGGAAGGAGGCGTACGCCAAACCCTAAAGAAAAAATTAAGTGAATGGTCTATTGATGGAGGACGCAAGAAGTCTGTTGAAGGTGAATCAGGGGGCAAGAAGTTAAGAAAACGCGACTTTGCCGTTGACGCTCTGCGGTTTGCCACTGATAAGTGGAAGGAGCAACATGGCTGGGAAACTGGAAGCAATCATGGATCTTCTGCAAGTTTGTTGCCTGCCAATAATAACGCCAACACATCGACTACCACCACTGTCACAACTGCTATATTGAATGGTCTTGGCAATGGCAATGGGGCTGCTGCCACTGTTGTTCAACAACAAAAGCAACAAGACCAGCAATTCAAAGCCATCCCTTCTTCGGCCGAAAGTGTTTTCGACGTTGCGAAAAACGCATCCGTCTGTGCCGTGTTGGCCCTGTTACACGAACGTCGGCAGTCATCCGGTCATTCTGCTGAAACAGATATCTCCTTGCAGACTTTAGCCCTTTCTACTTTAAATCTTGGTCTTAAGGTTCATGATACATCTGCATCCCAAGTTGTCTTGTATGAAATGCTCACAAACAAATGGATGAACGGAAAATCAGGTACATATTATTCACTATACTTGATGACTAGCGCACACTCATTGCCTTTCTTTGTGTAGCTTTGGAATGGGCTGTTGAAAACAACAGTCAATTGATATTAAATGATAAGAGAGTTCAAGCTGTTATTGACGTAAGTTGTACAACGGTTTTTCCGAAATTAAATCAATTGCCTAATTAAATACGTAAAAATAGGAACTGTGGAAGAATGGCCCCAACTGGCGTCAAGACCCGAATCATCCTAGTTATATTTGGTTGAATCACTCTCAACAAGGAGGAAAGCAACAAGAGGAAGAACCTAAAAATTTTGCTTGGTATGTGATCAGTCATACTTTTATCGAGTTTTTAGCTCGTTGGCCAAGCGCTCGCTATCAAGCCTTGATTGGATTGTTCTCTATTTTGGTCTATCTTGCTTTCCATTTGGCCACCCTTTCCAATGTGGAATATACCTCTGATACCCCTTTCCTCTACGAATACTTTTACTATATCCTTGTTGCCTCTGATTTTGCCTCTAATTATTTCAAATTGTTCACCCAACCTTGGGCTTATTTAAAGAGAGGTTCTTCCTATGTATCCCTGGTCACTTCTTCTCTGTTGCTTGCTGCTCTTGTGATTCGATTTTACGCCTTAATTGCTGTTGAAAGCATTGCAGAGGAAGTTGAACTCATCGCATTCTCCTTTTATCTACTTGTTATTGCCACACCACTCATGTTTTTCCGTGTCTTTAGTGCCTCCACAGATCTTTTCTGGACTTCTGCTAAAATTAGTTACATTTTACGTGCTTGTTTTGTGAATAGCATATGGGTGTTCATCTTGGGTATCTTTGTTGTTCTCGGCTTCTGGGTAGCCCTCGCTGCTTTGCAATTCAACGATGTCAGTCCTTTTGCCATGTTGCGTTATATGATTCTTGGAGCTCTCCAGTAAGTATATTGAAAGTCTCGACATGTTGTCGAATATGCAGTTGACCATGTTCCCTTTTTTCATAGTGCACCTGCTATTGGTAAGACGATCCTTTTCCAACCTGAAGTTGCAGGTTTATTGCTCGCAGTGTACTTGTTTTTCACTGTGATTGTTTTGGGCTCTTTGTTGACCGCATCTTTCTTGGGTACAATTCTTGAAATCTACGTTCGTATCGACGCCGTCAAGCGTGATTGGGTCATTGATCGTTGTCTCAAATCAAATCCAGTACTGGGCTCTTTCATTCCTAGTTTCTTTATTGATATCATTTTTGGTTTTGTCGCTTGGGTTGCTCGTGTTGTCTTTAAGCGTCAAGAACGCATTGTATGGCTCGAAAAGATTCGTCAAATCTTCTGGTATCTCGTTTACTTACCAGTCATTCTTTTCATTGGTTTGGTAGAGTTTATTTACTCGCTTTTGTTCAGATGGGGTCTTATCAAGAATGCTTTCAAGCGTATTCCTATTAATCCTGCCACATATAAATAATTTAATAAAAAAGTAGTAGTTTATATGACAAATTCAAGTGCCTCGTTTATTTATATTTTTTACGATTTTCTCACTTTTGCTTTAACTTTATAATTTATCACAGCTCAAATGACTTCTACCGTTGAAGAAACAGCAGATATGAGCGAGCACGCACTTTTGCAGAAGGAAGTGATGGAGATGAAAGAACTCATCGCTGGTGCGCGTGCACAGTTTAATCTATTACCGTTCTTTAGAGCGGCAAAACGACCAATTTCAGAAGTAGAGAAACCCGACGATGCTGAAGAAAGGTGAGCTTTGTAGCTTTAGCTTGTAACAAGAATGCAAAAGTACTGATTCATATTTCAAGCCAAAAGAAGCTTAAGCTGACAGAAGAATCAGCAAAAGAAGTCGACAATCAAGCCGATTTAATGTCGCGATTATCCTCTTTTTCGTTTTTATACCATTACCTTCCTCGACCATTAACAGCATTGGAATGTGCAACACATGGTTGGAGAGACACCAGAAACGTAGTTGAAGAGGACGATCACATTTGCGTGTTGGCCTGCAGTCACTGCCATAACGAAATGTTTGTGATAGATGTTGATTTAGACAAAGCAGATCCGCTGAAGGGTAAGAGAGGACGACCTCTAGGCTTTCTGATTTACTCTTTACTGACCTTGCATTCTCTTTTAGCTCCTGCTATTCAAAGTAAATATAAAGCTGGACTTTACAGTTGTCACAAGGAAGACTGTATTTGGAGACACGATCAATGCAGTGGTGAGTTTACAGTCAGCGTAGTATGGAGATGATGAACTAAACAGCTCTATCGATCATCTAGACAAAGTGTATTCTTTACCGATTTATTCTCTATCAGAAGGCGTGGATAGATTTGAAGGCGAGGCTAAAAAGATCATTGCTGCCTGTGAAAAGACTGAAACTGCATTACCACAAATCAAACATCAATTGGTAAAACCAGCTGCAAAATAATTACATATAAGACTCATCACTAAGAGCCTTCTTCACTAACTGTAGGATGACAAGACATTATCCAAAATTGATTATTTTGCAACCAAAAACGAAAATCCCACCAAGCAAACAGCATATATATTAGCATTATATGGATGGAAGAGCTTAAATGAAGATATACCTGGCGTGCAATGCGATCTATGCTTTATGAGAAAAGCTTTCTCTCAAAGCGAAGAGAATGAATCATTTGATGTCTTGGAGGAACACAAATTATACTGTCCTTGGATAAATGCAAAGACAGCGCAAGCCTATACACCAAAGACGTTCCTCAGTAGTAGAAATGACACGATTAGTGGATTTGAATGGATGAAGGACGTTATTAGCATGGAATACAGTTTATTGAATAGAAAAGAATGTTTGTCACTATCAGCAATACACGCTGCAGATGAAAAGTACCATGATATAAAATACAAGATGTTCAAGTCGTATGATTTGTTGAAAGAATGGAAGAAGACCATAGAGAAACTAGAAAGCACTATATAAATAAATATTGATCTGACTTGTAAATAAATGATTCACGTCCCCTTTCTCTTCCACTTTCCAAAATCATTTTTTATATGCAAACTTCGAATAAAAGAAAGAGAAGTACAAGTCAAAAAAGTGATAAAAATGAGAAAGTGAAAGTCCCCAAACAAAGTTCCATCGCATCCTTTTTTGCTGTCCCAACTAAGAAGGAACCTGTAGAAAGTGAACTGATTCCTGAAGTTGCAGATCCTGTTAAAATGGAGGAATCTGTAAAAGAGGAAGAAGAAGAAGATCTGAGTGACAAGAAGGAATTCTACGAAACGTCCATGTACACTGACGAATTCAACACGATGCTCGAAACTGTCTTAAAAGACGAAAGCTTTTTATTTAGCGTGGAAGAGATCCATAAGTTTGGCACCTACAAACACTTGTCAGGTTTATATACGATATAAAATTACTGCGCAAAAACTAGATCTAACTTGTTCTTCATCTCTAGTTGAACCTCAGCATTTAATTGTTCGGTTGATCATGAGGAAGCACGGCTGGATCAGAGCAGACAACTTGAGATACCAAGATAATATTAGCAATATGGAACTCGCTATTGCGAAACTTGTAAAAGCAGGCTTCTTGAGTATGAATCTTAACGATTTTAAAGAAGCACTGAATCTATTATCGAAAAACGAGCTTAAAGAAATTGCTAAGGAAAAGAAGATTGTCATAAATGAGGCTAATCCTGTAAGCATTTCAATCTTTTTTTTTCTTTCTCTGTAATGAATCTAACCAAGTCATAGAGAAAATCTGATTATACCTTGGCAATTTTGTCATTTGCATTGGATACCTCTTCTAATATCGTTACACACTATTCCCAAAGCGGATCAAATGATACTAAAAAGGAAAAGTTATGGAACACCATCAATTCTTATTTAGGTATATGCTTTGATTTTCCTTACTTGATGATTAGTACTAACTTGTCAGCTAGGCCCTTGCATTCGCGTCAACGACGATTTATTCGAATTAGTACAGCGACTGCAGATAGTTTATTATCGTATCAATATGATGACAGATTCAAACGCTATCTCTACCTCCATCCTTGCCAAGACAAGTAAAAGAAACTACCCAGAGTATACAGCATGTCGCTCGAATGCCATATGGCGGTCAAGGGACGATCTATTAAAGTATGAAGAGGCACTTCATGTAGAACGTGAATACGAAAAATCAATTGAGCAGTTAATGGTTTATAATGCTTCTAAAACCAAGAAGGTACTTTCAGCGGAAAATGGTGATAATGAAGTAAGAAACTTGATGATAAAAAGTTGGACTCTTTGCGAAGACAGAATTGGCTTGTGGGATGATTGTATAGCAGAGAGAGAGAATGAAGGAGATTCAGTACGTCCTTACTACATGAGACGTTTCGAATCAGGTATGTATCTATTGCAGTTGATATCCAAAACTCCCTTTCTGATCAGCAAGCTTCTTGATGTAGGATGGATTTATACCCGACTACTGGATCACGGTACAGAACTACTTGGAAAACTGCATGAATATGAGTTAGAAGCAATTGTTCTTCAAAAATTAATAGACCAAAGATTTTACCGACTTGGAAAAAGAGGCAAATGGTATACAAGATTAGCTCTTGTACAATCAAATTACCTAAATAAGGAACAGCCAAGACTGCAGAAAAAGACAGCATTGAAGACGTGCATTGATGCGATACACGATCCCCGAGTTCATCAAAGTATGATAGCTAGACTATTTAATATTTATTTGGGATAAATACTGACCGAATTACCCTATAATAGTACATTTACACGGAATTCATAAGCGTATTAACCGTCTCGAGAAAGATCTCTGTATACCCAGGCGAGAACAGCACCAATTTGATTACATGACATTGAAAAAACGAGAAGAGATTACGATTTATGGTATGATTGCCCCAAAAAGAACATATAAAATACATTGAGTAACACCCTCTCCTAGGTGAGCGTCTTTCAGATGAAGCTACAGGGAAAAAGACGGTTTGGCGCAGTGACGATGGCTCAGAATGTTCGGTTGAACACGTTGCAATCGAATATTACAAGAAAAAAGGATTCAAAGGGTATGTGAAAAATAGTGTCAAAAGTAAAAAACTGTTTAGATTTTGAGTTGACACTTTGCTTAAATAGTCTTCATTGTGAAAACGGTGTGGTGAGAATGATCGTATGTTTATCCCGCTGTCGTGTTTTGAGTTGACTAAATTCAATCGACCATATGTGATAGGCTGTTTTGTTATTTTGGGATGTTATTTACGCCCCAATTCCTGGCGTGTTCGAAACTCCATACCAAATGGCACCTTTAGATCTAACATCGGATGCATTCTATGAAAGTACGAAGATAGAATGAATTTGTTTAATTTGCATTTTGCTGAAACTCTTCTTCTTTAGGTCGAATTGATATCATCAATGAAAGATTGAGTGAAATTGGACGTGGTCAATTCAAAGAAATTATCAAGGAAGTGGATGATAGAGAGAGACCAAAACGTACAGTGTCCGTTGGTATCAACTGGAAGTACGAGCAGCAAGACATATTGGAAATTGCAGAGGTAACTTTGGTGGAATTAAATATGAATTATACAATTTACACATTTTGTTTCCAATAGTGTATTGGAGCTTCGGCTTTAGCATCACTTTGTCAATTGTACTTTGAAGAATTTGGCCACCGACAAGGCGGTATGCCTGATTTATGGTAGGGTTATTAGGAAACAACATGGAAACATTTATTTAACACGAGAGTCTATTATAGCTGTTGGAATTTTGATGAAAAGAAATGTTTGTTTCTTGAGATACCAAGATAATATTAGCAATATGGAACTCGCTATTGCGAAACGTACACACTTCAAAGAAATTATCAAGGAAGTGGATGATAGAGAGAGACCAAAACGTACAGTGTCCGTTGGTATCAACTGGAAGTACGAGCAGCAAGACATATTGGAAATTGCAGAGGTAACTTTGGTGGAATTAAATATGAATTATACAATTTACACATTTTGTTTCCAATAGTGTATTGGAGCTTCGGCTTTAGCATCACTTTGTCAATTGTACTTTGAAGAATTTGGCCACCGACAAGGCGGTATGCCTGATTTATGGTAGGGTTATTAGGAAACAACATGGAAACATTTATTTAACACGAGAGTCTATTATAGCTGTTGGAATTTTGATGAAAAGAAATGTTTGTTTGCAGAAGGTAATTGGCTATGGGTTCTATATGTATATACAGTGACTGATACCACTTGCGTAGTCAAAGGACCTGGAGACACTCTTTCAGAAACTCAAAAAATGTGGATAGAAACTTTGGCTGGATTCAACATACAAGTTGAAGTGTGTCATGTGAAGGTGTGGAGGGGTGATGATGTGCTTTTAAATTTGTAAATTTTGTATAAAAAAACACAGAATATTTTTTTTCTTTTGTTTACATCCATTTGTGGTTAAAGCCTAACATGCATTACAATCGAGTATCTGGAAATGCTTATTAAAGACATTGATAAACAAATTCTGCAAATCCCGCCATGCAAATTATTGATTCTCCACTTCAATTGCCGGTAATATAAGAAATTAATTCGATTGCCTATTGTTTCCATTCTTCTGTCAAATATAATATACTACTCTATCTAATGTCCTACAATCTATCGAAAAAGGGATGGCATGCTGGAAGACTAGCTTCCATCGATGAAGAAACAACTAGAAAATTCAATAAAAGTGGTTCCATTGTTCGTTATTCCTCAAACTATTCTCCCGCTATAAAAAGAGGGAGATCTCTTTGTTTATCTGATGAAGATGATGATGTATACGTTTCTACCAAAATTGCAATTGACACACAAAGCGAACAAGCCATTTACAACAAAGCTACCTCTCGAGTGCGCACATTGCGTCGATTCAAATCAGATAAAGTCAGACCAGTTACAACGTTGCCTCATTCTCCTCTTCTCGGCCTTGCTAGATCACATACTATGGTCTACAACAAGAGTAAAGAAACACCCAAGATCAATAGAAGAAATACTGTATCGCCAGATAAAATCTCACAGAAGGTAGAGGCTGCTGTACAAGAAGCAAACCAACATATCCCAGAAAAAGATGGTCTGCTTTGTAACGGTGCTGCACCTCCAACTGACGATCGCTGTTTAACGAACGATGAGTTACTTGCTGACGATTCCGCATGTAATGATGCAAACTCAACTGTATGTGTTGTGTCTCCCGTCTCCACAAAAGAGAATACCACCGCAGACTACAACTACTCTGCATCTTCTGAGGCATCATCGGGCTCGCCGTCACCACCGACTACTATCTCTGGTAGCAATAACCACTCAAGTAGTGACAGTGAGAATGCCAATTATAAATCACCTTCCGACATCAATCATTCAACATCAACTGATAGTCACTATAGCTCTTTGTACCGAAACCATAGCTACAGAGTATCACAGAACAGACCACAGTATTATACGTCTCTATATTCAAAGGATTCATCTAATGACGACAACAACGTGTATCAAAATGGTCGGCCCATTTTACTGTCGATATCTTCAGCAGATGATTTCAAGGATAGATTAACCATTGAAACCGTTGAATCTCGCTCAATGAGAATTAAAAGACCATACTTTACTATCTTGACAAGTTGTGTTATGGTAGCATACTTTATTCTTACGATGGTGTACAACTTTAAGCTTACAGGTACGTAATGTGAAACTTTGTGTATTTGATACTTTCGACTCATTTTATGTATATAGGTCATCCTATCCAACTGTCTCCATTTAACATAATGGTTGGCCCTAGTAAACAAGTAAGTAGCAGATACTATTCATAACGCTTTTTTGAATACTCCTTGACGAGCAATTATTATATAGACCTTAATTTACACTGGAGCAAGATACATACCATGCATCAAACCGACTCAAAACCACCCAACAGACAAATTCATTTATACTTGCCCGTACAACAGAGGTGCGTATGTAGAAGCAGGAGTAAACTCTCTGTGTACTCAGAGCAAAATAATGGACTCTTAACTCATGACTTTGTTTCTTGTATTTAGAAAATCAATACATTTCGAAACCAATTTACAATGACCAAACCCCTTTTTATTCCCGTTCCCCCTTCTCTTCTGATATATATAACACTCAAAACAACAATTGCAATCTTCAAGCCGTATGTGGGGGACCAACCTTCGCAGATGCAGATAAGCCGGATCAAGGATATCGCTTTATCAGTACATTATTCATGCACTCGGGTGTTTTGCAATTGCTTTTGAATTTATCAGCGCACATTCTGCTGGGTATTTCCATTGAAACAAGGATCAACGTTTTTAGATATAGCATTATTTGGCTGGCTTCCGGTATTTTTGGGTACATCTTTAGCTCCAATTTTGTACCTGAGGAAAATGGTATAGAGACATTCGATGTTTTTGGAGCTGTCATAGCAGGTACTAATTCATCCTCTTTCTACCAGTAAGCGTCGGATGCTCAGTATCCTTAATGGGTGTATTGGCTTTTGTTTTTATTGATACAGTGAAGAGCTGGGAAAATTGGAGACGTTCCTATATGGCACTATGCCAGATTGTAGGGTGTTTTGGTACGTAAGAGTGACTAAACTTTTCAAGTATTTAAGCGATTAAATTATTGCAATTATAGTTGTTTGCCTTGCTATTGGACTGTTACCAGGGTATGTATATATAGATGACTACCTCCATTTAAAAGCATTAACTAACGATGTGTTATTAGATATGATAATTTTGCACATTTGGGTGGCTTCATTGGAGGTGTACTAGTTTCGCTTGTAGTATTACCTATGCATAGTACAAACTCTCTATCTTTGATCTTTGATAACGATCAAAGGTCTAGGTTAAATGGACAGACTGTACACTTGTGGCTAATGCGTTTCATATCTCTTTCATTTATTGCAGTATTAATATGGATCATCCTCTACATTTTTTTCAATCACGGCGATGATCAACAGGTACTATAGTGCACATAGTTATTATTTAAGATACAATACTAACAGATTACCCCATTATATAGACTTGTAAATACTGCCAGTACTTTTCCTGTATACCTATTTCTGATATTTGTAGCCCTTATAATTAAAATAAATTGCTTAATTCCATTTCAAAAGTATTTGATGTTTTTGCAGTAATTTGCGGAGTTTTGATTTATTTACCTCTCCGGGCCTGTTTGGAGGATACAAATCAATCAAGCAAGTTGACAAGCAGAACAATCTTTCCCTCTATTACTCCGGTGTTACAAATGGTAAGAAGATCAATCCAACCATCCATCCTGTCCATCCAGTTAAAGAGAGAGAGGAAGAAGGCAAAAATATAGTAGATGTTCATCAATCATGGATTTTGTTGGAAAAAGAGACGAAATAAAGTGGATGATATCATGAGGAACATTTTCGAAATGTAAAATGTGGATTCAATTCATTTCAATTCAGTTAATCAGCCTGTCATCACATATTGCAGACCCAATTCCGCTTTACACATCATGCATGACGCAACCGATTCCTCTCTTGAATTAATTAGTGGATTGAGGATGTGATTACTAGTCAATGTTCTGTTTATATTGATGATTTGAATGTTGTTGTAGGCTATCGTTAAGGCTTTCGAACTCCGTAACAAGAACAAGGCTGAGCTCTTGAAGATTCTTGATGAGCAAAAGCAACAACTTGCTAACATCCGTGTCCAAAAGGTCGCTGGTGGTAAGACCCAAGAAGTGTAAGTAAACAAGCAGAATGCGGATACATAGATGGACAATTGCATGGAAGGAGTATATTGACGAATATGTAAAATGATATAGTGGTGAGGCTCGTAAGAACGTTGCCCGTGTTTTGACTGTCATCAACCAAACCCAACGTGAACAACTCCGTCTCTTCTACCAAAAGAAGCGTTTCACCCCCTTGGATCTCCGTGTCAAGAAGACCCGTGCCATGCGTAGAGCTTTGACTCCTTTCGAGAAGTCCAAGAAGACTGTTCGTGAGCAAAAGAAGTTGGCTCACTTCCCTCTTCGCAAGTATGCTGTCAAGGCTTAAATATCTTGATTATATTTTTCTCTTGAAAGTAATAAATTAAACGCATAACGACAAATTCCGGTTACACGTTACACACTTTTTGATGCAAATATATGACTCGAATGAAACGAATGAGCATCACCTTTTAAAAACAATAATGAAAACGGACAGAGATAAATGGAATAGCGGGTCGGGATAAGTGCTCCTATCGTCCAGAAATTTAAGGGACAGATGCGCTGTATACTATAATTTGAGTTTCGCGTATTGTTTCAAGCTGAGGAAGCGGGGGAGTGGTCTTTCGTCATGAATGTAAGGTATACACTGAACTTAAGTTTCCTTGTAATATCGCTATTAGGCAACCACAGTAGCCCAAATAAAAAAATTGTGTACCACTTACAGAAAGATTGCTTTGTATAGTTTAGCAAAGCCCCTCTCAATATGTGGAGAACAAAGAAATTAAAACTATATTACGAATGAAATAAAAACATTGCCTATTTACGTCCGAATTATTTGCTGATCTGGGGATGGTGCTATCACCGCCACTACACCAAGTTATCCTCTATTTCAAAATGTATGATCTATCAACTTTCTATGAGGTGTTGATTCTTGAATTTGTTAAGAGTGCAATTTATCACATATGGGTACTTCGTGATTTATCGAGCATCATAGATTACCATATTAAAATTTACGGTCTGTTTGCCTTCACACGCATCAATTATTAGAATGTATTTTAAGGAGAGATGATCAAATTGATTATCTGTCATATAAATAGGTCAGAAAAGTCTGATTAATTCATCTTCTTTTTATTATTATTATTATTATTATTATTATCGCTACGTGTACATACAACAAATACAATGGTGACTGATCAATATGACGAGAGCGCTAATCATGAATTACTCGAAGAACTTCCGGTGCTATATACCAATAGGCCCTTACGCTCTGTACTCAAGATTGATACTTGTTTGATACAGTGGAATCGTGATCACATGGCAAGCAGTATAACACTCAAAACCTTCCTACTGAAAATGGTGCTGTGGTTTACACTTTTATCAAGAGAATCATGATTGAATTTTTCCCAAAAAACCAACGACTATACATCGCAGGGTACGTACGGTCTTGACACTTCTATGGTAGTGGAAGATTTTATTAATTTATATGTATAATGTAAATAGAAGTTCAACCTTCCTCGAGGAAAATAAATCTTATAAACCGGACATCACTTACAAGGCAAAAATAGGTGATGATCCCATGGATTTCTTGGTCTTTGAGGTAAAGCAACCCAAAGCAGCTTCCAAGGATGACTTGGAAAAAGTCTCCTTGGAGCTGCAATATATGGTCAATCACTTTATATTCAAGGATCTCAACAGACAACCTGTTGTTTACGGAGTTGTAGTGAGAGGTATGCTTACTGACGATATTAATGAAACGGAAATAGTTTACTTAAAGTTGATATTAGGACACCACACCAGTATTTACAGAATGGAGTTGGTGGCTCCTTGTGTGTACATATTGACGAAACTTCGGTCTTTTTACTTCCCCCGAAGTCTAAAAGACCTCGAGGTACTGCAAATTGTTCTCGACAGAATAAACAGTGATTTGTCCAGTATTTTCTAAGACTATCTGAAAGACTAGAGCTCTAATAAACTCATATGTACCGTTGACATGGTTGTCATCAATGCGGCCGTTATTAGCGTCCAAAAGCCCTTCGTGGTCGCGGCGTGGATTTTGCAACTCCCCTGGAGTGTGCTCAATGAGAACTACAAGACGCAGATGTGCCAAGAAACCTACAATATTGCAGTTGCGGACAACGATGCTTTGGTGGATTTGGGCCCTTATTTAAACGCATGACCTTGTATAATTGCTATCCAGTCAAAGTGGTTGTAACAATCCACAATTCTACGTCTGCGATGTCTGATCTTGTCTGACAACTTCAGAAAACTATATTACTATAACCAATATCACGATAGAAGATTTCAGTGGAAGAAGGGCAATGATCAAGAAAAATAAAAGGTATGCTATTGCTTTTAAACTTAAATCTTATTATGAAATACTCAAACTATGTTTAGTCTAGCACTACGAGGGCGTCAAGCCGAGCAAGAGCGTGGTGCTTGAATCACAACGCAGAATATGTGAATGGATCTTATATATTAATTAATATATAATAAAAAAAATCGTATTTTAAAACATAATTTTAATTGACATGATTCTACATTCAAAATTACGACGTTTTCGTTGCACCATTTCCGTTGTACAATAATTTCGATCCAAGTCGCACAGTGAACTCGCCTTGTTAAAATGCCGCTAACTCACTGTCTCGTGATTGGACATTTTTTTGCCGACGTCACACATAACGCGAGGACCACCTTCAACTGCGGCAGACGCGCGAATGTAACGTCTTTCAACATCCCTAAAATGACAAAGGTCTCTGCGTACACCATTGGTGGAAAGCGAGAGCTCCTAAGTGAGGTAGTGTTGGGCCATTACTGGAAGCGCACGTCTTGTTTAAGATGATTGTGTTACTTACATACCCTGACTAGACAAAGGTCTCTGTTTACACCACTGGTGGAAGCAGTAGCTCCTAAGTGAGGTAGTGTTGGGCCATTACTGGAAGCGCACGTTTTGTTTAAGATGATTGTGTTACTTACATACCCTGACTAGACAAAGGTCTCTACTGTAAAAAGTAGCAGCTCCTAAGTGAGGTAGTATTTGATTACTGCTGGAAGCGCATGTCTGGTTTAGGATGACCAAATTAATGAAAAGTTGATCACAGACAAAGGTCTCTGTTTTGGGGAAAGCAGTAGCTCCTAAGTGAGGTAGTATTTAGTTACTACTGGAAGCGCACGTCTTGTTCAGTATGTTTGTTTTGCTTGAAAGTCTTGATTACAGGCAAAGGTCTCTGTTTTGTGGAAAACAATAGCTCCTAAGTGAGGTAGTATTTAGTTACTACTGGAAGCGCATGCCTTGTTCAGGATGATTGTTTGCTTTGGAGTCTTGATCACAGACAAAGGTCTCTGCTTAGAGGAAAGCAGCAGCACCTAAGTGAGGTGGTATTTAGTTACTACTGGAAGCGTATGTCTTGTTCAGGATGTTTGTTTTGCTTTGATACCTTGAACACAGACAAAGGTCTCTGTTTACACCACACAGTAGCACCTAAGTGAGGTGGTATTTAGTTACCACTGGAAGCGCATGTCTTGTTTAGGATGAGTGTGTTCTTCTATACCCTAGCAACGGCAAAGGTCTCTGTTTACACCACACAGTAGCACCTAAGTGAAGTAGTATTTATTCACTACTGGAAGCGTAAGCCTTGTTTAGGATGATTGTGTTGGTGTGATACCCTGACAACGGTAAAGGTCTCTGCTTACCTCGCGCGGAAGCAGCAGTTCCTAAGTGAAGTAGTATTTATTTACTACTGGAAGCGCAAACCTTGTTTAGGATGAATGTTTTGCTTATGAACCTTGAACACAGGCAAAGGTCTCTGCCTACACTATTGGTGGAAAGCAGCAGTTCCTGAGTGAGGTAGTATTAGCTACTACTGGAAGCGCATGTCTTGTTTAGGATGATTGTTTCGCTTTGAATTCTTGATCGCAGGCAAAGGTCTCTGCTTGGCGGAAAGCAGTAGCTCCTGAGTGAAGTAGTATTTACTTACTACTGGAAGCTCAAGTCTTGTCTAGGACGATAGAGCTCAATGGTTCGGTGTGAAGTCAAGCAACATCAAGTAAGTGCAAGTGAGTCCTAAAGTTTATTTAACGTATTATTAATCACTTCTAGGATCAGTTTCTCAAGCTCTGGTGATTATTAGTGGTGGTTATCGATTTAACTCAAGACCATGGCCTATTTCGTATTCTGTAGCATGTGGTATTTGGTATTTGGGTATGTATGGTTACTAAGTAGCATTTATTTGTAAATTGTCGCAATATTAACTCTTTAAAATTGATTAGATGCTCAAGAAATGTTTCCCTTCTCAGGCTCTTCAAGTAACTGGTTAAAATTCAACTCATTTTGGTGTTATAAAGCTCTTGAAAGAATAAACAGATGACAAATAAAATAGACTTTGGAAACACATAATAATAGATATCATCGTGAATTTACTGTCTGATGTTATTTGATTTGTTTTGTGATTGTGCACCCTGCCCCAGATAATTGAAAAATATAGTAGTTTGCAATATCTTTCTTTATTATGTACAATGACTTTCGTAAGTATAATGTTGGTTTTTATTTTATATTTTGTCATCAAAGCAGTAGAAGTTACAAAAAAAGAAAGGGTGAAAGCCTGACGTGGTGATCCTTCTTTGCTCCTTCCTCTTTCCTTTTCTCCCAATTTCCTCAATAAACAAAAAATACAAAGGGGAATTTGATCCATTTAACGGTTGGCTATTTAAAAAATACAAAAAATTAAGTGATATGAATATAGTACAATATGAATAAGTAAACTTACACTTGGCGACACGTTCAAGTTCATCCTTCTTCTTGATGGCGTAAGAGTTAGCAGAACCCTTAGCAGCGTTAATCAACTCATCAGCGAGACATTCAGCAACGGTCTTGACGTTACGGAAAGCAGACTCACGAGTACCGACAGTCAACAAGGAGATAGCTTGGTTGACACGACGGAGAGGAGAAACATCGACAGCTTGACGACGGACGGTACCTTGAGAACCGATACGGGTGGAATCTTCACGAGGACCACAGTTGATGATGGCATCAACGAGGACTTGAAGAGGGTTGGCATCGGTCAAAAGGTGGATGATCTCGAAAGCGTGTTGAACAATACGGGCAGCCATAAGCTTCTTACCGTTGTTACGGCCAGTCATCATGAGAGCGTTAGTTAAACGTTCAACAATGGGACACTACAAATTGAGTTGATATTGCGGAAAATATCGATGGAAGACGTAAACACACTTTTCGCGAAGAGTGGAAATTGATCACAATGTAGGACTTACCTGAGCCTTACGGAAACGCTTGACAGCGAAACGACCGGCGGTGTGGGGCAAATAGACTTGTTGACGGATTTGAATGTAATCTTGGAGAGAAATGTCCTTGACTTCGACATCATCGTAAGCCCATTTGTTGAACAATTTACGGGTACCATCGGCGGTAGCACTGACGTCAGCGGGCAAACCTAAAGCAGGCATTGTAGTCTATATGATCATGATAGTATTGAATCAAGTCGCGTATAGAAGGA
Source organism: Mucor irregularis B50 (assembly GCA_000587855.1). Lineage (NCBI taxonomy): Eukaryota > Fungi > Mucoromycota > Mucoromycetes > Mucorales > Mucoraceae > Mucor > Mucor irregularis. The sequence continues at coordinate 212,266 of KK076532.1, forward strand.
TGGATGGATGGATGGATTAATTTATATATGTGGATGGATTTGATAGATGATGGTATTATTGGTGATGAAAGAAATGTCGAAAATCGAGTATTTGGTGAATAGTAAGAATTAAAAAAATAAAGATGATCGTTAGACACGCACTTCTATTATATGGATGGATGTATCATCTTCATGTATCGTGTATTTACCTAGTATTTGGAAAAGAGGAGGTTCGATGTATTCTCTCAGAGGATCTCACATACTGGCCTAAAGCGAGGACAGCCAGCCAATCACGAGCAGTCACATTCGAATTGGGCTCACAACTCAGGTCCGATCAAATTATGTAAACCTGTATCAACGCATTTATATAACTGACACATATGAAATCAACTTATCATGAGTATACCATAATTAAAGCTCGTAAAGCAATTGCATGTAAGCTCAGTATACGAAAAAAATTGTTCATTCTCATACAAAATATGCGACGGCAACTTTGTTGATTTGATTTTTTTTATCAAGTACGGCTATTTCATCAAACTACTTCGTTCCTACTTCCTTCACGTCACCACCCATTACTATGAGCCTACCTTTTTTCTTCAAGGGAAATTTTCGATTTAATCTGAAAATGGTCAACTAACTTCCAAAAGCTACTCAGTTTTAACTCACGCATACATTGAAAAAAGTATTTACTGATAGTTGATAATCGAAGCAGATTTCACCATAGTTTATCATCTTCATTGGACTTTCGTTCCAACTTGGTTTTGCCAGTACAAAGTTTACAGTGCAATTCCCCTCAACGGAAAAAGTACTTTGATTCTAAAATTTCTCTTCATTCATTTGAGCAGTGTGTATTAGCAAAGGGTAAGACACAGAACATCATATCGCGTTCCAGGTGTGCATCGCATGAAAATCAGTCGGGATTACAAAACGCACAACCCAACCCTTTTGACATCAAATGGAACTCTTTCAGCCAAAGAATGGCAATAGAACACATTGGAGCGTGATCTATCACTCAGTTGAATTTATATAAGTTGGTCTTTTATAAGTTAGAGAGGGCGCACGCTTCAAAGTAAATCAGTAGTCCACCCGATCACGTACTCCAAATATAAGAAAGGTGCAAGGAGGTAAAAGAAGAAAAAATCCTGCCGTATCTAAAAATTATGATGGTCCAAAAGGCACAACAGCTGGCCATTGCTTGCGATTCGTGCGAGAAACTTTGGAAGTTTTAGATATTTTGACGAAATGAAAGGTATTACTTTATTATGGTTTTTCCAAGAATTCATAAAGAGATGCAAGATCTTCTCACCTTTTGTCTTTTCTTACAATGATCGTCCTGGTTTTCTACTGTTAGATTTTGCTTTTGTTGTTGTTCCTGAAATGACTGGGTTGGTGTTTGAACAGATCTATGCTGTTGTGGTGGTATTGGTTGGCTCGACGTCTACAAAAAGAAGATATCGAAAGTAAAAATGCTGTATAGTATGAAGAGTATAACAAATATTTACCGCAGACTGCAGTATTTTTTTCGACACGTCTATACTTTTTACAGCCGCAGCTTTCTCTCGGTTTCATGCTGTCTCTTCGTACGCACCAAGCACTTCTTGAGTTTTCATCTCCTCATAATATTGTTCACATTCATCACTGTTCAAGATCTATCAAACAATATGTGAGTTGTCGCATATACATAAATTATGTCAGCAATTTTACTTTGAAATTGTTTTCTTCATGTTGTGCTGCGAAATTGATCAAATCCTTATATCGTTTTTTGTTCACGTAGGTTGCATCAACAATTAACGTCCTGAATCTTTCACGGCATTCATCTTCAGTTGTGCAATGAAGAAACTTGAAAAAGTTTACTATATCAAACGTATCGATGTTATCTTTCAAGTACTTTAGATTGCTAATCACTGAAAAATCCACCGTCGCCAGTAAGGCCAAGCTGATGAGCGTTCGATACAGCTCTGTGCGACTTCGAAGTTGCATTCATACAGAAAGTAACCTCACAAAGGGATTCCTTATCCACATAGGTTTACCAAGCACACAGAAGTTTGCCTCTTGCGTGACAATCCTTTTCCTTTTAGGTCATGCCTATCACCCAAAGTCTTCGATCAGTATCTTTTCAAAAGGCAAAGAACGGGGGAAAACCGGACTTCTATATGGCCGCAAAGATAAAGTCTCAAATCGCGCATGTACACTGGATTTATCAAGAATGCATTTGATATAAGGAACAAATCCTTTGTGCGAACGTTCATGATAGAGGAAATATTAGAGAAGGAAAGAAGAGCAGGATGAAACACGTTTGTGGTCAATATTTATAGAAATGAAGAGCCCCAGAAATGATTTATTATCGACAGAACAATCAAGCTGAACACTTGCCATTATCTTGGTATTTCATTATCCAATCTCCTTGGATAAAGATTTCCCCTCACCAATACACTTAAAGGATACAGAAAGTTTATTCTAGCGTAATTTTACAATGTTTCCTACACTTGCAGCTTAAAATCTTTTTAAATTAAGCCAAGATGGCAATGTTCTTTTAAACCATCACACACCCTTAACAGTCCATATATGGTAATCTTGAGCGTTACGTCTTAAGGGAATGGTAGCCCACTTCAAGAGCAGTCACGTCTCAGTTAAACCTCAATTTCAATCTGTGCGTCCGCCATTTATTTTTTGCCAATTCCTCTTTTCTTCTTTACTTCTTTCACTACATGATATTCTCAAAAGTCTTTAAGCCTAATCCAATCCAGAGTTTCGAGTTAAATTTAGGTGGAGCAAACAGCAGCTCTATCGCATTTGGTGCTGGCTCAGTGATAAATGGTAAGAAATATACAGGGTATAGTGTGCTAAGCAAGTGTCAGTAATGATGTTCTGGTAGGCAGTGTAAAACTATTGCTCGATAAACCTATAACAATCAAGTCAATCAGAGTTTTATTTAAATGTGAGGAATGGGACAAGAAAAAAGAACCATCAACCACACTTTTCTCAGTAGAGTCATGTATTTGGACTCAAAAGCATGGTGAGAGAAAACGAAAAAGCTGTAGTAATAGATCAAGTGGACTTATACATGTGTTAAATTGAATAGTACCATACAAAGAAGCAGAGAAGGGTAGTCATATTTATTTATTTGCGATCCAATTACCATCATCTGTCAATTATCCACCCAGTATACGTGACGCTTATCTTGGTCATAGAATAGAATACAATTTACAGGGCTTTTTAGATTTTGAAGACGACTCCACAAAGTCAACCTCGATCGTTCCATTAACCTATTTACCGCTTGTTACCTTTGACGATCACTATATGAACAACATGAATAGAAAAGAGAAAACAATTAAAATAGAAAAGGGAAATGAACATGTTCAAGTTACAGCAAAGTTGGTGAATCCTTCGTCTTGTCCTGGTAAAATATACTAAAAGCAGACAGAAAATCGCTCATTGGTTATGAAATTCTCCGTTTAACCCCATTTTACTATATTTAGGTGATTCGTGTTCCGTCAAGTTATACACCCACAACAAATCATCCTACAACATCAATCAGGTGCATATCATGTTAATATCCACAGCTACTTCTTTGCATTTGGCCGATTCTAATGCAAGCAAGTATCCCGATTTACCTACGGCTTCTGGTCCATCTTACCACCACAAACAACGTCAAATATTAACCGAGTCTTACTACGTCTCTATACCAAAAAACACCAACGACGTTACTTCCATTTGCCCCTTCAAAGTACCCTCTTATTGTGTTCCCACCACTCAATGTCACTTTGGAAAATACATTGATATCAAGTATGAAGTTGTGGTAATTATTCCAACTATGGGTAATTCTATAAACCTTAATACCTCGGATCTCTCTGGTGGTAGTAGCACAGCAGCTATTCTAACCAACCCACAGGCTATTCGTTTGCCCTTGATTGTAACCACTATACCCTATTCTTCCGTATTGCCACCCAAGTTGCAAATCCCTTTTGCCGATGAAAACAATACAGAAGTGCCAACCTTTATTAAATCACAAGAGTCCCCTCTTCCAAGTCCAAATACTTTCGGTCAGCCATCACCTGATGGCGCATGGAGTCCTGGAAGTCCTATGGAGTTTCCTATTACTATCGATGATATGGATAGTCTGACTTTACCTCAATCTCGTGTCGGTACAGAAGACGCTGCAGGCTATCTGATGGTCCCTCCCATCACTACAAATTCTGCACGAAGATCCATATCTATTCATTCGTCAGGGAGCTGCTGATAAGAATTTAGTTGGCTTTTGCTTCCCATGCATGTATAATTTATTACTCTGTGTATCAGGAAAAATAAAATACCCATTTTCATGTATTTGATCTGGTACCGTTTTTCCACTGAGTCGCACTACTTATCCTGATTTACATTAAATGGTTTTATTGAATTTGAGTGTATCCATTTTAAAACACGCGCTTTTCTCTGTTAATCTCAAACAAGCCATATATAATATGTATGCTGAAGCAGCAAGTGCATTGAGATTTACATGTAACTAGAGTACAAAAGTGTTAGTACCAGGTGTTCAATTGTGAGGATCATTATCATTAAATTTCATTCTCAAAGGAAAATAATACAGCATTATGCACACTTTGAACTCATTGTCGTTAAAGAGAGTTGTCACAAGAAATCTTTTATTAAATTTCAAAAGAGAAATCATATAGTGTCTACAAAGATTGTAATCCACCATTGTTAAAGTATATCCTGAGCTCCAAATGCATATTGTTCTTTTGAATGAATAAAAGAACTGTCAACTATTGTCGTAAATTTTCCATCCTGATCTTTGCGTCCTACGTATTCTGATTTCATCAAGTCCATCTTCAGTCGCCTTTACTTGTACCAGCGGGTACAAATCAAGGCAACAAACCCGCAGCTCATCTAACGCCCTAATTAGATTTGCTTTAGTAGTAGGGAATCCATAACCTAAACTTTTTTTTATGGATCCGTTTTGGATAAAACAGTGGCTCGGTTGTTGCAAAGCATGAAAACAATTCACATTTTTCTAAACAGAAATATCAGTGAGAGTAAAATAGATTTAACGTATCAACAACTCACCATGTCTGCGGTTCTGAAAGACTCTTTCTCATTTGGGCTCCCCTTATAGCGATCTGTACGTCAATTTTGGAGGATTGTGGTCATTTTGATGTCTCTTGTAATACACTGCGCAAAGAAGGGTCAGTGAAGTTTAGAAACTTTCTCTCTAAAACATTCACAGGAGAATCCTTATCCCTTCCAGGTCATTATCATCGTGAGAGTTATTGACGTACAATTTCATATACCTCGATATTTTCAGTCGCTCAGCGCCACTTCATGGCCAATTTGTGCTTTACACTCACATCAGGAGATGAGTAAAGAAAAATGTTGAATCCGAGAAAATTTTACCAGGTATTTGCCAACATATCGTGAATCGACAGTATGATAAACTAATAGTGCTTCAGGAAGATCCACTTTTTTGGAATAGAAAAAAGAGAACGAGAAAGTGGGAGGTTTTCTCCTCTGCAAATCACATTAGCTTAAAGAGCACAATCTATCACTCGTTTCTAGTACAAGGCTTTTTGATAAACAAGTGGACTTCATCACCTACGGTCATAAATATATGTTCATAATAAAGAGTTTCAAAGCTTTCATTCATGGTTTTTTCTTCGCAAAATAGATTTAAGATACTGAAAGAGAAAAAAGTTATCTTTACAAAGCAAATAGCTCCCGCCGTATGTATATATGTGTTTAAAAACGCGCCTTAAATCTGAGTGTGAATTTTCCAAAGAGTTATGCATGAAAATGGATCTATTTTATTTTTTCTCTCACAGATAAAGCTTAAAATAAGATTGTGTAAACACACTATGGATCATCATACTCGAACCAAGCAATCTATTGCAAACAAATCCAACAATCTAGATCAATACTATGAATATAGAGTCTATGACAAGCATATAGGAAACAGTTATAGAGGCGAAATGTACTCCATGTCAGAATACGCTCCTTGTCCCATTGTAGTCATGTCTCGACATCAAGGTTTCCAATGGAATGAAGAACTGTTTGTCAGCGCTTATCGCAGAAGTGCAGGCTATGAGTGTCATAAAAGCACCAGTCTTCGAAACAGAGATCAAAAAATAAATCACTCTACAAATAAACAGCATCAAGAGCAACAGTCGTCGTCAGATGATTCTACTACGGGTACTACGGACGTTATTGAAATCAACTTGACTGATGAAGATTGTGATGTTTGGCCATAAATATTTGGAAACAAAAGTATATAAAAGAATAAAAGAAAACAGCTTTTTTATCTTTTTCGTATCGTTGGGTCTTTTTTCTTTTTTTCTTATCGTGTAGTATATAATAAGTAATAAATAAGTAATAGAAAGTATATGTAGTAAGGGTGTATAACATTAAATATAAAAATAAGATGGTGAGTTGTAATAAATACATGGAATATATGTGGCTGCAAATACAAAAACTTATTCATTCACCCAGGTTCCTCCTCTTTTAAGCCATTTAGCAAGTAAAACAGTAATGTCTCTCACTACAAAGCCACCTACAACAGTATTAATCACTGTGCAGATGTTGATGAGTTTCTTGATAAGCACATCAAATTGTGGTTGTCGCGTTTTTCTCTTCTCAAAACTGTAGTGATTTAACCATTGTTCTAAGTTGGGAAATAGTCACTTAGAATGCAGATAAGACGAATCAATAAAATGTCCTCTTACCTAAGGTGTGGATCTTTAAGAATAGCCTTTGGAGTATTTCGATATAGTGCTTAAACTGATCTTCGCTACTCCTAATGAAATCGTTAATAAAGAAATTATACATCTATTTTACAATTCACTTACGCTTTTGTTAAACTAAAGGCATTCATACGCTCCACTGATTTAGTAAATTTGGTGCCCCATGACATGAATGACTGTGTCTTTTTGCCACTGTCAGTTCTGCCAATAGCTGACATCGAGTCTCTGCTATTACTGTGGATCATACTACTTCCGCCACTAAGTACACTTGCGCCACTGCTAACAACACTACTAGGGCTACTAGGGTTATTACTACTTCCACTTGTGGTGCTATCTCCATGATTGGTGCTTTCTCGCTTTAATTTCTTTGACAAACTATGTTGAAGCTGGTCGACAGACGCTTGGAAATTATCCAAGAGTCTTGTTGAACTTACAAGGTCATCGAGATAAGACCATTGCTCTAGTCGACTCAGATCATTTAACAAAGACTCACAAGCAGAGATTTTGACATCCATGGAAGACAAACGTATATTAGGTTGTTGCCTAACATATGAAAATGGTTAGTGGGTGGTACATTCATTATCATTGTGGGATAACTTTTTACCATAAATTTTTGGGTATATAGAGTTTTTGTGTAATATGAGCACCTTCAGTCATGCTCTTTTCAAGTGCTAAAATTAATTTCAAATGAGAATTTGCTTGTTGTTGTTGTTGTTGTTGGTCATCCAGTAACACGGTATCATCCATCATGGCACTTTGGCCATTACTGCTATGACTATCACTACGTTCAAAAGGTTGACTCTGTTGTTGATATTGTTGTTCAGTCGCATACTCCATCTCTTGAGGCGAAGCTTGAATTTGATCTTTCAAGACAAAACCATAGCTATTGCTATTACCATGGTGTCTATTTCTATTGACTAATCCTTCCATCGATAATCTATTTGCAGCTTTCTTGCGCATGGAACCTAAACTACCCCCAACAGAAGGTCTACTGACAATAGGTCGATTGATGATAAGAGGCGGAGGTGGTGGTGCAGGTTGATGTGAGCTAACATGGATTTTCCCTTCCTCTTCATCAATTTCATGTGCTGCTATGATGTTATCCATGGTCGACATGGAGGACGATCTTTGCATTAAAGGTGAGGATTTGGGTAAACTACTTGTGCGAGCACGGAAATTAGACTTTTTAGAGGGGATGGGTGTATTTTCATCTACAGCAGCAACATTTTCTTTTTTGGCGGTTTTGAGCGAAGGCAAAGCCATTTGAGGCTGCTCTATAATGGAGGTGGATGATTCAATTGAGCTTGTTGTTGAATTCATGGAGCTGATCGAAGACCGATTTGAATTTTGTGTGACAGATGGTTTAACAATGACTCGAGAACTATTTCTGGGAGGTCTTTTTATGACAACAGGCTCATGTTGGCCTAATAAGTTATATTCATCCTTTTCTAGATCAAATTCTTCATATTTTGTAGCGTTGCTTTTTGTGGGTGTACTCTTTGATGTTTGTAATTGGGTTGGTGGCAAACTAGCAACAGGTTTCTCCTTATGAGTACTATTATAACGATTGCTTGAGGCTGTGGGTGAAATGGGAGAAGAGAGATTTTCCTGCCATTGATTACGCGATATTATATTATTGTTGTGGCCTGTTGAACTATCCATAGATGAATATGAATTCACTTTTTTAATAATGTAGTTGGTTTGCGGTTGTTGTTGTTGTTGTTGCGAAGGTCGACTACTAGAACGAATATTGGGTTTACTGGATAACCAAGATTTGTCTTGTTCATACTCGGTATCTTCGTCGTCCTCGTCCTCGTCTTCTTCTTCTTCGTCTTCTCCATCTGCATCATCACGCATGGGATCGATCAGTTCACTTTCTAATTTTGAAGTAATGGTACTTAGAAGTCGAATTCTCTCTGAATATGAGTCATGCTAATGATAAATACAATAAGAGTTAGTTTTGAACTTGACATTACTGCTGCTGCTGCTGCCCTTTCCACTCCCTCATCAACACCGCGCCCCTTAAAAACAGCCATTTTGCAAAAACTGGGTTTTGACTCTCCAAAACTTACAATTTCCTGCAAGCGACGTCGATCGTTCTCTTTGTCTACTGTAGACAGGACACGTTCTAACAGCAAGATGGCTTCCTTGTAAGCGTTGATTGCACCCAGGACATCGTTAGTTGAGTCACATTGAACAGCAGCATTTGCCTTTTGTAAAGCTGATCTTAGAATAAGTTTTGAAATTTGTTTTGCATCGGGTGATGAAGTGGATTGTTGCTGTTGTGGTTGTGGTTGTTGTGTTGAAGGAAAAGGTTCGTTATTTAAGGTTAATAAGTTTGTTGAATTTGTTTCGTAACTCATTTATTTGGTAAATATTTAGGGAAATTTCTTTTCTCTTCTGTGGTTTTAAAAAATAAAAAGTGTGTCCTGAGTGATATGCTGTTATTATGGGTGTGTGTGTGTGTGTGTAAAAGTACAAGAAAGAGAGAAAGAGAAAGAAAATGATATAAAAAAGAAAGATGAATTGAATGGACTCCATTTGGTAATTATTTTTTTTTTTCTCTTTTTTTGCTCAGAGTGAACATAAACACAAAAAACACACATATAAGTTACACTTATACAGGCTTCATCTTCATCAACTCCTTCTCCCCCCATTCTCCCCTCACTTTTCTAGGTCTTTTCAAGCTTCCTTTCTTTTCGATCGCCTTTCTAGATTAGCCCTATGCAATCAATGGATTTTAGCGTAAAAAGAATAATAAGGTAGTGGGTATTAAACTCAATTACCGCTTGTATCACATTCCTGTTCCTAAAATCCAGCAATTAATACCTTGTGTCACAAAGTAAATTACATACAGGCACACAATAAAAAAGGAGGGGGTTGAAAAGGGGAGTCCAGGCAAAGAAATGAGATTCTAAATGGAGTAGTAAGTTTGCCTGGATCTATGTAGTGATAGCAGAAGCGTCAGCACACTACTAAGTATTTGAAATAGAACAAATAATGGTTGCATACAGTCTCAAGAGAAAATGATGCTTCGTTATGCCGCTTCCACATATTAAATATGTGATGCATGATACATGGAAATCATAGCTTAACTTTATTATTATTTCGTCAGTACATACATAGCCATAGTAGTATTAGTAGTAGCAGTAGTAGTAACAAATCACCTCATCTTCCTTTTTTTTTTCTTCTTTTTCGGTAAGATACGATCGATATTTTTACGGTTTATTTCGGTTCTATCGTCGTCATTTTTTTTCATATTACAAAGTCTATATCATTTTCCACCAAATACACATCCCGAGTATACGTAGTATATCCTTCTCATTTCCCGCACATTTAAACCATACAAATTGACGACGACATGATGAGGGACATATAAATATTCTTTGTATTTTACTTTTTCGTTTTTAACCTCTTTTTTGTACTGATTATCTGCATTGTTCTGTGCATATACGCGCAACTTTATTATCATTATACATTTGTACATTAAATCAAGATGCAACATCATCTATACACTTCGAACACAAACAGTAACACCAGTATTTTGGGCAAGAGTGATGTGACAACTAGTGCGAGTTCGAGTATCAGTAATAATAATAACGATCCTTGGCATAGCAACATATGGCAACATCGATCTACTAGCGCTGGTACTAGTACTGCATCTGATACCAACACGATGGGAAGATTGACAAGTAATATATTGTCCTCCTCTCCTTCTCTTCCAACTTTGCCTCCAGTCACCTCCTCAACATCGTTACTACAGTCCCGTTATTATCCCTCCTCCACGCCTTCCTCTTCTTCTTCCAATAACACGTCTTCGTATACGCCATTGCCCTCCTCTACTTCCTTTTATCAGCCCTATCCTACCTCCATGCTGCCAAGATCAAATTCAGCTTCAGCACTGTCCAGTAGTAGCAGTGGCAGCGGTAGTCTTTACAGACCGTCCAGTCTTGTCACAAAGCCTATCACTCGACCTAGACTGACTACCACATTATGGGAAGATGAAAGCACCTTGTGTTATCAAGTAGATTGCAGAGGCATTTGTGTGGCCCGTCGTCAAGGTAAATGATAATAAATTAGGGTTTATTTCTACACATATATATTAACCACATGTGCGTATGTACGTACGCATAGACAACGACATGATTAACGGCACGAAACTACTTAATGTAGCGGGAATGTCCAGAGGCAAACGTGACGGTATACTTAAAAACGAAAGGGGTAGAATAGTAGTTAAAGTAGGTGCAATGCATCTAAAAGGTGTTTGGTAAAGTATACACGCTCATCATTATGACGAAGTGAAGGTTAACGTTTTAAATTTATTAGGATTCCATTTGTGAGAGCAAAGGCGTTAGCTAGCCAGTTTAAAATTTTCGACATGTTGTATCCTATTTTCTCGGATGACCCAGCTTCATTTTTATACCCCTCTCATTTTCACCAAATGAACCGATACAATAACAGCACTTACAATGGTAGTAGTAGTGGCTCATCTCTGCTGAATCACAGCATCAGTGGTGGTGCCAGCAGTAGCAATTTTACTATGAGTCGACCTAGTACCGCAACCACCACGGATAATTATTATTCAAGATATAATACTCCTTACAATTCGAATCAATCCACATCATCTTCGTCTACGGATTTTTTAACGAATAACCGAATTTCAGATTCCACCTCTACGGTCCCGATAAAAAGTTACAGTGATGACACCAGTAGTAGTGGCGCTAGTAACGACCCGTTAGGTATATTCCATTCAGTGCCACAGCCGTCACGTAGTTTATATCATAGCCAACAGCAACAACAACAAGAAGAAGAAGCTACCGACAATTCGACCGGCAGCGGCAACGGCAACAACCATAGCAGCAGTATTTATTCTTCGATTCCAAAAAGAACTGACACCAGTGGTGGTTCTTCAAATAATAATGGTGATGATAAAGAAGGTAACTAAATCGACTCATAAACTCTTATACAAATATTCTAAATAAATGCACGGAAATAGTATATTCGTCTAGACATCTTAACATGTAAACAGACCCGAGCGGGACTATATACATAGTCTATTAAAAGGCAGTGTGACTCCATCATTGTTTCAACTATTATCACGCTCCCTTCTGATCTTTTATATGAGATTTACCTTCCCTTCACTTCCGATATGAGTCCTTTATGAATCTTTCACTATAGATCTTTTTTTTTCTTTCCAAACTTGTTCACGTAGATTAGTCATCCTTTGAGCATGTATAAAAATTATAAGGTTTTTTTCCCCCACGTTATGCGCTAAATGAATTTTATTTTTATTCGATAATCACCATGATGTGACCAAGTGAGCGATATCAAGCAAACACAAAATATATTTCTCTATTGTTTTAAAATGTTGAAATCTTTTTCACGTCCTTTTCTACAACATCGTGTTCATTTACACAAGTCATTTACCCTCATGAGTCAACAACAACAGAAGAGAGCCTTTTCAGCTGCTTGCTGTATCATTGGTGACGAAATTCTAAACGGAAAAACTCGAGATTCCAACGCTTATTACTTGGGTATAACCATTTATGAATTCAAAAAAGCAATGTAAGCATAGCATTAACATGTATTTTATGACAGCAAAATATTTATTCGACTTGGGTGTCGATTTAAAGCGAGTTGAAACGATACCTGACGATTACGACGCTATTGCTGAAACAATAAAGCGACTATCGAGTCAACACGATATTGTATTCACAAGTGGAGGTATTGGCCCCACCCACGACGATATTACCTACGCAGCACTAGCCAAAACTTATAATTTACCCTTAAAGCTCGACGAAGAGACGTGTACACGCATGGAGGAAGTGTCCAAGCATAAATTTCCAGACTGGAGTCTCACAGAGGCAAGAAAGCGCATGGCTATTTTCCCTGAGCCTTCGATTAAATTACGTAATCACGATGATCTGTGGGTGCCTGTTGTAGTTGTCAACAAAAATATCCATGTTTTGCCTGGTATTCCACGACTCTTTGAGCAATTATTAGAGTCTTTAAAACCTCATTTCAAGGAATTGATTGGAGATACAAACAGTACATCTTATTATCGTGTTCAAGTGGCTACCAAGTTACCAGAAGGACAAATTGCCAACTTTTTATCCGATTTACAAGATGAATGTACTGCAAAAGAAGTGAAAATCGGTAGTTATCCAAATTGGGGTGAAGGCAAGGATGGAGCCAGAGTGGTTGTCAGCATTGTTGGCAAAGACGTTGAACTTGTAGATTCGATTGGTAAAAAAGTATTAGATGGCATTGAAGGTTGGATCACAAAAGGAAAAATATAAGATGGTGTCCTCTTATTGGATATAAAATAAACTCTTTTTTTTTTGAAATCTCTCTTTTTCTCTTTTAGATATCTAATTTTTTTTTATTCGTTACTCAAATCAAATTGACAGCAGCAGCCAAAAATATTTAATTTTAAAGCCTCACCACATGAAAAAAAATAATCCCCTCTTTTTCTTATCTATTCTAAATACAAGACAATTTTCAACTAGTGCAAGAATGAGTTTTACTTATAAAGAAGCTGTCGATAAATTAAATTCTTTACAAAGCAACGCTGCTCTCTTGGAGAAACTTCGTAAAGCAGGTCCTCGTATGAACGAGAAAAGTTTACCTGAAATGAGAGACTACTTTAAACGTATTGGTTATGAACCCAAGGACTTTGATAAGCTCAACCTCATTCACGTCACCGGCACAAAGGGAAAAGGATCAACAAGCGCGTTAACGCAATCTACTTTACACAACTATGACACCTCTATCAAGACCGGTTTATTCACCTCACCTCATCTCGTCGCTGTCAGAGAACGTATTCGTATTAATGGCGCTCCCATTAGTGAAGAAAAGTTTGCAAAGTACTCACAAGACGTTTGGGAGAAATTGGAGGCTACAAAGGAAGAAGCTATCAAGGCTATGAACTTGTCAGAACACGATACAAAGGAAATGTTGAGAAACACAAGAGAACACCCCGATAAGCCAATCTATTTCAGATACTTGACTTTGGTTGCCTTGCACGCTTTCGTACAAGAAAAGGTAAGTTATTAGATGGGAGGAAGGTTCGAATAGGATAGCGATTTAATGCGCGTGTTGTTAGGTCGATTGTGCTATTCTTGAAGTGGGTGTAGGAGGTGAATATGATTCAACAAACATCATTGAGAAACCTATTGTGTGTGGTATTACTGCCTTGGGTTTGGATCACGTCTCTGTATTAGGCGACACCATTGATAAAATTGCATGGCACAAGTCAGGGATCATTAAGCAAGATGTGCCCGTTGTGTGCTTCGAACAACTTCCTCTTGCCATGGAAGTAGTTGAAAAGAGAGCAAAAGACAAGAACGCGCCTTTAACTGTACTCCACGCAGATCAAGTGTCTTTATTAGACGGTATTCCTATTGGCTTGGCTGGTATTCATCAAAAATACAACGCCTTGACCGCAGTAGAATTGAGCAAAATTTGGTTAAAGAGAGTGCGCGGTATTGAATTCAAAGAAGCTATTCCCGAAGGATTCAAAAAGGGTTTGGAGTTGGTCAAGTGGCCAGGAAGAGGACAAAAGCTTTCTATCACCGAGACAAAGTATAAATCTGTCGGCAAGGACAACGCTACTTGGTATTTGGATGGTGCTCATACAGTGGAAAGTCTTGGTGTGTGTGCTGATTGGTTTAAAGAAACAATGGACAAGTCAACACATAAGGATGCTGTTCGTGTGTTAGTCTTCAATTGTACTCATGGTCGTGATAGTGGTCGTTTACTGAAGGTGATCACTGATATCCAATCCCAAGTTCACTTTGACCATGTTGTCTTTACTACTAATATCACCTTCAAGGAAGGTTATACCACTGATAATACAAACAAGACTGTTTCTATGGAAGAAGTGACATCTGTGCAACAAGTCTTGGCAGAAAGCTGGAAAGAGCAATTACCCCAATTTAATAAGGAGAATATTCACATCGTGGGCACCATTGAAGAAGCAGTTGAATTCGCTGTGGACTTGTCCAAGAACTCACCCGATAGCAAGCATGTCCAAGTGTTGACTACTGGTAGTTTAATCATGGTGGGCAATACTTTAACTGTCTTGGGTATCGAACCCCAATAGATTCTACTCATGTGTAATAAAATTCAAATTGTATCATATCCAGAATGTCTGTGTTATCAGTTTGTGTGACATCATTTGTGGGCAATCAATTGTTGCTGCTGTTGTTACTCTTAAATTGCGATTCTCTCCACACACATACTCTTTACTCCTCTTTTTATCTTTCTTTTAGCAGTTTTTCACAAAAAGTATATACACAAAATAATGACTGGTTTAGTGCAAGAGTTTAGCTTGGAAATGGTGACTATCAACAGCTTGCATAAATATATAGAAAAGAGTCATGGCTAATTGAACTACGCAACTTTCGTTACAGTCTGCATTACCGAGAGACCAAGTAAAGGATGCTCTTCGAGGTAAATGAGTTATCATTGAAGACAAAGTACCTTATTTCTCGGATTAACCTTCTCTTTTTCAGGACTTTTACATTCTATCTTTTTTCATAGATTGCTAATCAATGTCCTGCCTCGTGAACTTCGGGTTCTCAACACAACTGTGGTAAAGTAGTAGCATGGCACCTTTAAAAAGCATTTATATTCATTACCTTATCGAAAGTCCATTACAGACAGCCATGATGTAGAAACGTTAATAGAGGAAAAAATAGCGGAGTTTTTGCATAATAACAGCTCAAGTCAAGTAAAGCAAGGAAAGGTAGTATCACTTGAGACACATTTTAGCATGAATATCATCTTATACTGCTTTAATTTAGCTGGCTGTGTTGTTCTACGAGAAAAGATTGAAGAAGAATTGGTTTCAGTTTTCCAAATCCGAGGAATATGTAAGTTGGGAGCAGTGGGATATTGCCTTAAATATAACACAACCCCCACAATCGGAACAAGGTAAAATACCAGTAGTTTATTTCGAACAAAACTATATATTCTAAGTACGGTTGATAGAAAAATTGAGGTCGTCCAAAGTAGTAGAAAACCAATTCACACAATGTTTAATGAAGATTTTAAAGCTTGTGAATGATTATAAAGAGCATATACCATCAATCACAACCACAGAAGGAAACCCATTTCCTTATCAGATTGCAGTGCAATCTCAGACAGAATCGTGGAGTGCGATGATTAAAAGAATGCAGGTCTTAGACGCACCCACCATTGAAAAATCCTCGGGCGGCCCCATCTCACCTACTGCCACCAAGTCAAATACACAACCCACTACGAGCATTAGCAGTAGTAGCAGTAGACCAAACAGCATAAAATCAGATAGAAGAATGTCATGAACAATAAAATTTAATTCTATGTTTTTTGGTTTATTCTTTAAGAAAAATTTTAAACAACCAATATTTGTATTATAAATAGGTTTTTTTTTTTAGGAGAAAGGTAAAAAGATGAGAGAAATATATAATAATAAACAAAAGTTCAAATAACTTATTTGGCGATTTCAACACCACCAGTAGCACCCAAAACACGCTTGATATCACCGTAGATGGCGCTATTAGAAGGAAAAAAAGAAATTGAGTTAGTACATCTATACCGAAAACACACAATGACTATTACTAAATATAACTTACAATTGACCAGCAGTAAGAGTGGCAACCATGACAATACGGGGACCGAGACCCAAGAAGAGACCCTTGGCACCGAGTTGACCGGCCATGGAGAGAAGACGAGAGGTGAGAGATTCACCAGCAACACCCTTTTGCTTGTTGATCTTGGACAACAAGGTATCAGCGGGTTGAGAGACGATGGCAGCAACGGTACCAGCAACAATACCGGAACCGAGGTTGACAGCGGTCATGGTGGAGGGAGCAATTTGATCCTTAGGAGTGTTCATTTGCTTCAAGATCAATTCACTACATAAAAACAGGACAGAATGAGTTAATATTCGTATTAACTGCAGCCCATACAACAAAATATAACTTACGTGGTACGTTCGAAGACAACGAACTTGGCCATGGTATAAGGAACTTGCTTCAACAAGATGGGACCGAAACCAGAGTAGAAACCCTTGATGGCACCTTCTTCCTTCAAGATCTTGGTGAAACCACTGAGGAGACCAGTAGCGAAGGTAGGTTGAGAGACGAGACGAATACGGGTAGCTTCGAGAGGACAGAGAGCGACATCAGCGAAGAATTCGGCAATAGCAGAAGAACCGAGGTAGATAGCAGTACGGTTCTCGGAGGCCTTCTCAGCACCGATCATATCAATGAAGGTCTTCTTCCAGAATTCGTAACCACCAAACTTGAAGGCACCTTGCAAGAAGTAACCAGCAGCAGTGGGACCGAAACCGGTCAACAAAGCACCAGCACCTTCGGCTTGAACGACTTGACGGAAACCGGCGATACCATTGAAGAAGCAGTTGAATTCGCTGTGGACTTGTCCAAGAACTCACCCGATAGCAAGCATGTCCAAGTGTTGACTACTGGTAGTTTAATCATGGTGGGCAATACTTTAACTGTCTTGGGTATCGAACCCCAATAGATTCTACTCATGTGTAATAAAATTCAAATTGTATCATATCCAGAATGTCTGTGTTATCAGTTTGTGTGACATCATTTGTGGGCAATCAATTGTTGCTGCTGTTGTTACTCTTAAATTGCGATTCTCTCCACACACATACTCTTTACTCCTCTTTTTATCTTTCTTTTAGCAGTTTTTCACAAAAAGTATATACACAAAATAATGACTGGTTTAGTGCAAGAGTTTAGCTTGGAAATGGTGACTATCAACAGCTTGCATAAATATATAGAAAAGAGTCATGGCTAATTGAACTACGCAACTTTCGTTACAGTCTGCATTACCGAGAGACCAAGTAAAGGATGCTCTTCGAGGTAAATGAGTTATCATTGAAGACAAAGTACCTTATTTCTCGGATTAACCTTCTCTTTTTCAGGACTTTTTTGATAATTACCTTGTTGTAAACTTCGGGAGACAATTGGATTCTGGTCTTAACGACATCGACGGGAGTCTATGTAAATGTAAACAAATATTAGCGACCCTATATCTACTACAACTGGTATATCACATCGAAATAATGTGTTATATGAGATATGAAAACGATTATTTACCCTATTGAAAAAAAGACAAATTGTTAGCTTACTGTTCTCACTTATTCTCTTATCGTCTTCTATATAATAATACTTACATAGCACCATGGGTGACACCACAACAGACGGCACCAGCAAGAGCGAAACGAGCGTAGAGGTTGGCACCAGTAGGGGCAGCAACATCACCAGCAGGAGAAGGAACAATGAAGTTCTTCTTTAAAGATTCTTGAGAGGGGAACATCTTATTGTGTTTTCTTACAAAAAAGTGTGAAGAGTGGGGTTAAAAAAAGAATTTAAACAACAGGGACACCCCGTACTCAAAATATTAAAAGGCGGTGATTGAAATTTTTTTTAAGGTCAAAAATGCAAACAAGTCACTTTTTTTTACATTTGCCCGTGATTCTTAGCACGTTTTTGTTATTACTGCTTACTTTTACCACCTCCGTATCACTACAGTCTTTGTTAAGAAGAGAAGAGCACCCTTTAAATTAAAATGAGCACTCTATCTTATTTGATGAAGGGAACTGGAAAGCAAACATCAAAGCTTCAAACATATCACCATGTGCTGTAATTATCAAATTCTATTTGGTTAGAAAGTTCTTTTTGACTAAGAAAATGCACCAGTTACACGGATTGACGCAATAGCCACTTTTTCTAAAAAATAGGACGAAATTTCTCGAAGCTATAATTTTAATTTTCCACTTTATTTCCTTGAGGTTCGTGGATAAAGTTCCACTCTCTTTCACCTGTCAGGTCTTTGAAACAACATAAGACTTGTTCATATTGCTACTTTGTGTCTTATTGAAGGTGTTCCACCATTAACAGCAAAACTTATGAACAAGATGCTTCAAGCGGTATTATTCAACTGTATACTATCACGATAAAGATTGCGAAAGTGAGCACTCTTTTTCTTTTCCACTTATCAATAGTCAAAACGTATCTTTTGACTCGTCACCCTCCAATGGTCCTGACCTCTGGATGACACAGTTTGTTTACCAACAAAACGACACTTTACGTTACGGTGATACAAATTGTTGAAAATGGAAATTTTCAAGGGGTAAATTTACGAAAACAACCTTCTTGTAAACAAGCAACATTCAAATCTGATCCCACTTGCACATTGGACTCCTCTCAAATGCACAACATTAATGCCCACTGATATCTCTGACAGCAATTTGAGACTCAAGAGCAAATGTCTATGGAGACTGCGATTAAACATTTATTTGACATTCATACAGAGTATGTCATCTTCTTTTTTTCTTCAGCCATTTTACTCTTTCTTTTCGCTCAATCAAAGCATATCAACGTTTTTGTAGTAGTAGTTAAGTGTTGGTACCAAAAACTATTTTTTGCCGTATTAATAACTATGCAAATTATTCCATGCTTACAATGAAATGAAATAAGTATGATAAGAGTTATTATGTCTTTGCGACAGACTGTGCGTACTACTACTTTGCTATTTTTAAATTATCTGTTTGAAGCCCTTCACTTCATAGTTTTTTTGGAAGTTCTTTTTCCTTCATAATTGCCAAACTATAATTTGAGACATTCTGACCAATAACGTTCTCGAAAGAAGATTATACACGTGATATGCACGTGATTTTAAAGGAATTTTTGACTAGACACTTGTTTAACCAGTCAATTTTAAAAAAACAAATGGAAAGATGGCCGAGTTGGTCTAAGGCGTCACGTTAAGGTCGTGATCTCTTCGGAGGCGTGGGTTCAAATCCCACTCTTTTCACTTTTATTTTTCGCTGGGTGTGTAGTGCATGTAGCAATTACGTAATTTTTTGTGGCAAATCTATGTACAAAAATGTGCGAGCAAGAAGCGCTAGATTTTATGAAAGCTGTAGTATCTGTACGGACAAATACAAAAAGAAACAATGTTTCAGAGGACACAAATCTATTTCAGAAAAGCAAAAAAAGCGCGCATTGATGGGTGTACCATCGTGGGCTTAATCTCTTATCACAAAAGCACAGCACTGAAAAATTCTACATTGATTTTGAAGAAAAGACTACTTAGTCCTCTTTTTACGTACAAAAGCTACTTTCATACATATAATGTGGGCCCTTCATTATCTTTGTATATGTAGATTTTACAAATTCAGGTAATACGAATAAATTTCTATTGAACCTTTTGACTTGGTCAAACAAGTACACGCATATGACTATTTTTTACGAGTCGTAAAAAAAGTTCAAGTAGCTCAGGCTACTGAAAAGTCATCAAATAATTCGAATATGCTTCATAGAGGTTTTAAAAGATACTCTTGTACTCTTTGATTAAAATTTATGGCATGCAAAAAAATTCAAGAGATTGCAAAATGAAAACCATCCAGTCCGATGAATTGCTACTATCATTTACTATTTCGATATTAATTTACTAATAAGTGTTTGACAATGTTATATTTTATGTATGCTTGATATATGTATGGGTATTATGTTAGGGGTGATGGTGATGATGCATTATGATTATACACTATGTTGCATAGTCGTTTGCGATTCTTCCTAGTACTTGCTATAATCTCAAAAACGGATGAGTCCATCATTGATCGTTTATTTTCTTCATTTATACCGGATTTGTAGGTACAGCTATCACAATATTGAAACACGGGCAGTAGATCTTCCATTTGAGCAATATATGAGCGTATTTGGGTAAAGTCTTTGGGCAATGCAACGGAACAAATCTCAAGCATGATGTAGCAGCCAGGTGCCATTACGGTTGTAATGAAAAATGTCATTTGCAATCCAATAACTAACACACCAACGACTCCATCGTAGTCGTTTTCATTTATTGACAAAACACCAATTCTAACCAAATCCAACAAGCAGGGATGAATATCGCTTATTCTGTCTTCTCTTTCACCTCAGTGTGTACGTCAGGACCTTGTAGTTGAGCGCCAAAGATAGTTCCTCCAATGAAGTCACATTGTTTGTTACTTTCTTTTATGATTTGATTATTCAACCTAGAATTTGTAGGTACAGCTATCACAATATTGAAACACGGGCAGTAGATCTTCCATTTGAGCAATATATGAGCGTATTTGGGTAAAGTCTTTGGGCAATGCAACGGAACAAATCTCAAGCATGATGTAGCAGCCAGGTGCCATTACGGTTGTAATGAAAAATGTCATTTGCAATCCAATAACTAACACACCAACGACTCCATCGTAGTCGTTTTCATTTATTGACAAAACACCAATTCTAACCAAATCCAACAAGCAGGGATGAATATCGCTTATTCTGTCTTCTCTTTCACCTCGCCGATAACACCAGGACCTTGTAGTTGAGCGCCAAAGATAGTTCCTCCAATGAAGTCACATTGTTTGTTACTTTCTTTTATGATTTGATTATTCAACCTAGAATGTTGACGTTATATTAGTATATCTGATTTATTAATTGATAAATCCTGGCATATTCTCCTGCCACATGATAAGTTTACCTATTATTCTTGGGTTGATTGGAACGCAGAACGTTTGCTGGTGATGGTGAAATTTTTTTTGAGAGTACGCGAGTGTAAGCCTGTACCCGGATTCAAAATGGAGTATAGTGGGTTGCGGTCATGGTGCGGTTCAAGTTACGGTGAATACGGTGAATACGAGATAAGAAAGATTGCTCTCTCTTTCTTGATAGTTGAAGTTAGAGGCTCACCATAGTCTTCTTCATCATCATCTTCTTCTGGATCCTCTTCATCACTGAAGCTAATAGACTCGTTGTCATCGACTGGGTCATCATTGGTTGCTTCAGAACTAACCAACTCATTGATAGTTGAAGTTAGAGGCAGGAATAGATTCAATCAAATTGCGTACACCGAACAGCAATTCAACCACATCAGTAATTTTTTTGGTTGCTGCTTTTAATGATATCTTCTTATCACGTAACTCGCGTATTATATCTTCCAGTTTAGCTTTCTTCGTGCCATTGAAGAGGTTTTCTTTGATATTAAACTTTTCCTGGACCTTCTCTTCAATCTTTGATATGGTCGAAGTATAGATGTATTGGTTCAATAATTGGCTGCTTTGTCCGGGCTTAATTAAGATGATATTTGAAAGTGCAAGAAGTTCATGGCTTTGTGTTTCAATGTGCAGTTCTTCTTCTTGAATTTTTTCAGCTACAGCACCTTGATAGGCCCGAAAATTTCCCCCAATATCTTCCTTGTATGTACCAATGTCAACTCTCTCAAATAAAAGATGTCTTTCAGACGACTAAATATCTAAATAGAAAAATCAACGATTATGTATTAACTAGATTGATCACATCAATATTTACTTGGCTGAGATTTCTTTTCCCCTTGTTTTTATTATAGAGAACACTATCTAATTGTCCAGTTGAGCTAACTTGCCTCTAAAAAAGAGGTTCATTAGAAAAATGAGAGCACCATGGATGTTGCAAGTTACCTTTCAACAAGCAAAAAAGAATGTTGGCAGCTCAGTATATTGAAAATGGTAGTACACCTTATTTGTAATGAAGGTGTCGCTATGGTTGAAAGTGGCGTTATCTTTATCCAGGTTAGTCATGTCCTAAGGGCTTCGTCTTCCACAGGATGATGCTGAGGATGATGAAGACGAAGCCTCAGGAAGGTTGTCATTTTCGTCCTATTTTATCACTTTAATTAAGAATGATTTTTATTTGATAGAGGATTTTACAATTACCTTATATTTATTAGCCCAGTGTTTGAATTGATTGCTAAATTTCTATAATAAACTCTTTAGTACATTGGCTCAAGTATGATTTTTTTAAAAACCTTTACCTCCCAGCGTGATAAATATTTTGCTGCAGTTTTTTCACTGACTACAGTGTGGTCGGTTTGGATGATAAATCGATCAAATCATTCTTAATCGCTCTATTTGTTTTTTTAAGTCCTTGTCATGTTGACAATAACATTGATTAAATGCATCTTTCATGTTCCATGAAACAGGAAGACTTTTTAGTACACAAACTCTGAACGACACCCGAAATGCAGAGAAAAAGGTCGTCCTTTCGCTTCGCTGCGGGAACTCTTCCGGCCTTCATTCTTTGGAGACTCTCAGCTGGTGCTTATTCCAGGCTGCTAATCCGTTGGGCGAGGGCTGATATATTATCAGTGATGTTGCTGTACAAATAAAAGAGTGAAAAGGCAGGAGGAGTAACTTCTTTTCCTCGCAACGCGCATTTAAAGGCTAAGGTAAGGCAGTCACTTTGAAGGATTTTACCCGTCTTTTCTGCAGCCTTTTTTGCAGCCATAAAGTACAAACACTTTGTTTGAAAGAGGGGTGGGCAGTCAGTTGATAATGATAGATAGAGTGATAGAAGTGGTATGAGGTAACGAAAGAATTTGTTGATTTACAATATAATATATTTCGACGTCTCTCCATCCTTTCTCCAGTCGTATCTCAGTAAAACTTTCCTAAAGCTTTGGCTATCGCGAAAGCTTTTCACTTTTTTTTTTTAAAATTGGAAGTCTTTGTCACCGGAGCCAAAAAAATTACAATATTGGCAATACTCGGACTACTATCACATAGAATACCCCAGACATGGTGGAGAGCCCAAAGAATTTATAAAATTGACGAATCATATTGTTTCAAAATTCATTAACTGACGAATCGTATCACTTGAATCCATTAACCCTTATATGGAAATTTTATTTCCTTGATCATGCCAAAAGTAAGCTTTTTAGCGCACCAAGCAAGCGTAATGCGATACGAAGCTTATATCACCCATATACTTTTGTGACCACATATTGATTTTAACTCATACTCTTTAGTTTTTTTCTGGTATCTGCAACATTAAAGTCATATTAACATAATTGTGACAGCATTTTTGATTGTATTTTATCACAAGCAGGTACTTTTTTCTTATCCTCTTTTTTGTCCTCTTTCTTTCTTTTCAATTTTTTAATTTTCATGTAAACAAAGAAAATTGCCTCTGAAAGTGAGGATACATGATGACCCCAGAATTCTCTTCCCTGTCTAAAGCTGCAAAAATTACAAACTGTTAAAGAGTAGGTAAATCTTATAATGAATAAAGACAGAACCATGTTATCTATGCATTTCTTAACATAACTCAAAATTTTATAGATCAATCGATTATCAAAGATAAATTACCTTGTACTAAAAGAGTATGATAGACTAGTCTCTGGATCTTTTTCCCCGCTCACCTCTTTATATGGGTATAAGACCGTAGAGCGAAAACATTGTGTCAGGGTTCGTAGGCTAATCAAGTGAAAGTGGAAGATTTCTTCAGTGGAGAGATGATTATGGAGGGAAAAAAATTCAGTTCGTGTATTGAGTTCAAAATCCGAGATGGAAATTTGACAACTTAAACTATGAAGAAGAAGGCACACCGGGAAATGTACTACTGGCCATGGTGTGAATACATATGACAGAACAAGATACAAGGAAGGAATCGCATGATGAGAGCAACTCAGGATAAAAGAACAAGAGATGCTTTTAGAATTCATGAAACAAGGCAATGCAGCAAGAGAACAAGGAAGACAGCGCAATGGTAAGTTGTATGAAATCTTAATAAGGGTTTAGGACAAACATATTAATACGTGAGATTAGTTCATTGTTGAATTCAGGTTCGACAGGACAAAGACTCGGTAACATAGCGGATAAAAAATTAGTGATAATTATATGCAAGGATTCCAGATACATATTCATGACACAATGACAACATTACCCACTTTCTAACCAAGAACCCCTACCTCACAATGCAACAAGAGAATACGCATTTTCTCTCTGTGGAATCTTTAAAGATTTTCTTGCGACTTGACTCATTACCACTTAAAGAGGGTCTAGTTTTCCATAACTTCTTCAACAAGATGGAAGAAATTAACGAGGATAGGAGGAATCGAAAATATCATACGAAGTTTGAACATTGTGTCGATATTGTCATAGATAAGGTCATTGATTAACTGGAGACCTTCACCATCTTCACCACCACCTCCAAAACACAAACAAGCTGCGTTACAAAATTGATGAGCACAATCCTCAAGTAACTTTGAACTATATCAATTCAGAAGCTGAAAAGTGGAAAAAAGTTGGAATTCAACCGCTGACAGCGACCCACCTTTATTTGACATTGCTGAGTCACTTTTTATTATATAATGGATTGACGAACATGCGGTTTCACACTTCAGTAGAGTCAGCGAATACCTAGAAAGGCAATGTGTCTATAGAAGAACCGAAGGAGTAGATTTAAAGAATGCTTTCGCATCATTCTCTTCCTTGCGTAACAATACACAAGCTAATGTATGTGCAAGTATAGCATACAGCATCCACTATCAATGCAACACGCAAACCATACGGTCGCATTGTAATACTTCTGTATTATCGTACTTATCAGTTGAATCCAAACGACACAGCGAAGCAAAGGCACTGGAGCACAGGACTTGAATTCAAATCAAGAAAAAAAATTGATCAAGATTTGTTTGAGAGACAAGTGCCACCGAAGAACTTGATAAATTGGGGTCTATGTATGAAAAGAAGACCGGACATGCTCAAAAGAACCAGCAGTCGATATGTAAAATATCAGCTGTTGAATGCAGTAGAGATAGTGTAAGTTCTTTTCTTCTAATGTTAGTCAGATGCTTGTTATACTTACTGCTCACATTTTCTTTCTATAAGTGTGAGAGACTTTCGCTCCTGGAAGACAGACTCGCCAAAATCGGAATTGGCCCACTTGAGGAAATTTGAAGGGTTGCTCGATATCATTCTTGATGATACTGAACTAATATTATCAGATGGTGAAAGCGTTTGCGCTTCCACCAGAGATACGGTGAGAAGTATCATTGATGAAGATGAATCGACAGAATTTGGAAGAAGAATAGACTTGTTGGTCAATTGTAGCCGGCTTGGAGTGACCGTCGAACTGTGCAGCATCGAGTTTAAAAAACAAGATGCGAGCACTTCGGTGGTCAATCAACAACAAAGTAAAAATGCCAGGATCAATTCCTGCATTTTGAGCAGCATCAACACCCTCTTACGAAGCAATCACAACCAAGTACTATCTTTCGACTTTGTTGGTAGCACTGGCTACATGACCCAGATGTTTTATTATGAAGACGTCATATTTTCTCAAAAAATTGCCGATATCTGTGTACC
This sequence comes from Mucor irregularis B50, assembly GCA_000587855.1. NCBI lineage: Eukaryota > Fungi > Mucoromycota > Mucoromycetes > Mucorales > Mucoraceae > Mucor > Mucor irregularis. The sequence continues at coordinate 238,147 of KK076532.1, forward strand.
GACAGATATCTTTGAACTAGATGCCTTGAGAAACACCTTGAAATATTTGTATTTGTGGAAATCTTATCTCGTACAATTATCATCGATAGCAATCAAGTCGTAAGACAGCAACAAAAGAAAGTTTTCTCTTGTGGAAACATGCGAAGAAAGTGGTTCTTCAAGACTGACCCTTCCCCCCATGCAACTCCCCGTACAGTTGAACGAAGTTTTTTTGACTCCTCACAGAAGAGTTAAAAAATAACTTTGAAGTAAACTTTGATCATTCAATGTTATATATATTCTTTTTTTAAAAGTAATAAATTTATGAGCTTTTTTGAAGGATATAAATCTAAATATTACCATTCAATTGATTTTTATCTGTCTTTATATTAAGAAGTTTGCTATCCATTTATGTAAGTGATCTAAACATCTTCACTTTTGTCAAAGTCAAAGCCAACAACCCTGTATTGATCATGGCCACAATATTTGCGAATCCGACAATTATGCAGCCAGCAAGGAGAGTCAAAATAGAACTCAGCCAGGAACGTAGCACAAGCAAGAGGGCGAGATTATAGTAGTGAGCCTTAAGAAATTTTAATAGAAAATCGAGTAACATTTTCTTTATACGACGACCATGGCCTCGTTCAAACGTCAATAAAAAGAGCCTCCTACACTCTCAAAGCAAATTTTTTAAAAGGAGCCATCTGCTACATAGTGCTGTATTTATGTAATACAAGAAATTGAGATATATCACGCAAAAAATAAAATGAGAGACACTGCCAAGAAGGATGGGTTTACATGATGATATTTGAGAATTTGCTCGCCATATGAATGAACGAGAAACAAAAATTAATTCACAGAGACAATTAGTATAAACTATGTACTTCACGACGTGATGTTTAATTATTATACTCAGTGATTTATCATATTTGAACTGGTGAATTGATGTTAATTAGCCTTCAGGTCGGCGTTCAGATGCACGTAAAAGGAATATTTCAGATTATTTTATGAAAAGTGTTCTATTTGACGTGCTCATATTATTGTTACAAAAGGATGAGGATACTCTGGGGTAAACATTTCTTAGTGTAACTTGAACTCTCAGCATATTATGCGCAGGATAAGAGTGCGTGTAACAAACAAATCTTAGTAGTGAAATATCATATTTCAACACAATTACTAATGGGTTATTGTATAAAAACAGAATCTCATTTTTCTTCAACTACTACTGTGAAAAAAGTCTCAAATGGGTAGCTTTTGACGCCCATATCTTGAACAAAAGATGAGCGAAATCTTAGTATATAATAGTAAAATTACATCGTATGATTAAATCCACAATAAGATAAAATAATTACTGGGGAAAAGTATAAACCGAATGACAGATTGATATTTTAGTTTATGAGCAGCTTGTAAACGCATGGGAATATTCATTAGGCGATCTTATATTTTTCCTGTGTATAAACAAGCTGTGGTTTAGTTTATGGGAAAATTAGCACCACACCACCTTGCGGCACGGTCAGTTCATTATATAAAGTTGTCACGATTGGAATTCATTGTATTTTTGATCACTTTAATTTTTTTTTTTGAAATGACTGGTGAAGAACTCCAAACTTTTAGCGAGGAAGAAGTTCGTCGACATGCCACTGCCGAAGATTTATGGATTTCAATTGATGGCAGTGTCTATGACCTCACAAGATTTGCAGACCTTCATCCAGGTGGTGTTTTTCCATTGTTGGAAGTGGCAGGAAAGGACGCCACAGAAGAGTTTTATGGTTTGCATAGACAAGATGTTCTTCACAAGTATGCACGTTATAAAATCGGTGTGATTGCCGGATTTAAACCACAAATTGAATGGCGCGAACCTGGAGCCATCTCCAAGGTTCCTTACGCCGAGCCTAGTGCATGGCAAGGCTTCAAGTCACCTTACTACAAGTAGGATATTCGTAATTTAGAATGGAATTTCAGGATATTGGTATTAATACGTAGTGTTATAGCGAGTCCCACTTTAAATTTAAGGCTGCTATTCGCAAAATCCTTGATCCCATGATCGAAGAAGCTCGCGCTTACGAAGATTCTGGAGAGAGACCTTCAGATGAGTTTGTTCAAAAATTAGGATCCCATGGTATTTTGGCCATGAATGTCGGACCCTCTCCCGCATTGACAGGGCTCTCTTTGCCTGGCGGTGTCAAACCTGAAGAGTACGACTACTTCCATGAGTCCATTCTCCATGGTGAATTTGCTCGATTCTCTGCACCAGGTTTTAGCTCAGGTCTTTTGGGTGGTATGACAATTTCTGTACCCACCGTCATTAATTTCGGCAGTCCTGAAATGAAGGCCAAAGTGATTCCTGAAGTTTTTAGCGGAAAAAAGAGAATGGCACTTGCTATTACCGAGCCATATACAGGTTCTGATGTTGCCAATATCAAGACGACAGCCGTTAAAACCGCAGACGGAAAACATTATATTGTTAATGGTGTGAAAAAGTGGATTACTACGGGTACATGCTGCAAACACGTATCACATTACACAAATTCGTAACCACAATTTAATTTTTAGGTCATTGGGCAGACTATTTCTCTACTGCAGTAAGAACAGATAAAGGCATTTCCATGTTGTTGATTGAACGCAGTGAGGGTGTAGAAACCAAGTTGATCAAGACATCTTACTCTCCTAGCGCAGGAACAGCCTATGTCACCTTTGATAATGTATGTGTGTTGCAGGAACAATCCTCTCTACTATATTAGTTAAATTAAAACTTTATATTAGGTCAAAGTCCCAGTTGAGAATCTCTTGGGCAAAGAAAACAGAGGTTTCCATGTTGTACTTTCTAACTTTAATCACGAAAGATGGAGTAAGTATTCATTCACTTTTGTTATTGCAGATGTCAGAATTAGTAACACTTTTTCATTGTGGTTTAGGTATGCTCACTGGTGCTACTCAAGCTGCACGTCTTACAGTTGAAGAGTGCTTCAAGTGGGCTAACCAACGTAAAGTGTTTGGTAAACGCTTAATTGACCAACCAGTTATTCGTCATAAATTGGCTAAAATGGTGAGTACAAAATATGCTGTCCGTGAAAGGTCCATTCATTTATAACAAATGGGACATTATTAGATCGCATCTGTGGAAAGTGTTAGTAGTTGGGTCGATAATTTAACCTATCAAATGAACCACATGAATTACGCTGAACAATCAAGTAAACTTGCTGGACCTATTGCTTTGTGTAAATACCAAGTGACAAGAATGTTGCATGATGTATCCGATGATGCTTGTCAAATCTTTGGTGGCAGAGCTATCACAAAGACCGGTATGGGTCGACAAATTGAAACCCTTCAAAGAACATACAAGGTATCTGATACAGATCTATATTATACATTGATTTTTTTGGCCTCTGTTATTAATCCTTTTATGAAAATATAGTTTACCGCTATTCTCGGAGGTGCAGAAGAGATTATGGCCGACTTGGGTGTGCGTCAAGCCATGAAGAAGTTCCCAGTTGGAGCTCGTTTATAAATTATTTATTGGAAATAAAAACTGATTGGTATTTTACTATCACTTTTGTAATCATCAGTCTCTTTGATTGGCATTTAAGATTTGAAGGATTCGAATAAACAAATTGATCATATCGAGGTATAAACTAGTGGAAGCCATAATATAATCTTCGGGAGAAAAGCGATTAAAGATCAAATATGTGTCGAAAATAACGTAACCTGAAAATATGACCACGCCTCCGATAGCTAAAGGCAACTCTGTTGAATCGGTGAAGGGTAACAAGATACCTCCAATGAGAAGAATCCAGATACCAGCAAGTAAGCTATTAATTCCAGAGTTAATATAATAATGTTTCAAGTAACACAATCTACTTTGCAATACATACATAGGGCCCATTCCGCTAAAGTCCCACTTGGATTGCAGGGTGAAGAGTGTTAAAGCTAAAAATACAGTGAATGTAATAACTAAAGCTTGAAGTACAATTGCTTGATCATAAAAAGTGACTAAAGCATAGAATAAATTGAGTATTGGTGGATGGATGTGAAATTTATACTATATATATATTTACCCACTGTGCCCACCATGTGGCTTTCGAATAATGTGAATAAAGCTAAAAGATAGTAATTTAAAGGAGCTGAACGTGCTTTCCACATCAAAGCGAAGAGCACACCCAATGATCCAAACATTGATGTAAATAGCATCCAAGGACTGTAGTAAGCATTATCAGCATTTCTATCTTGATAAAGTGAATGTATGCTGCATATCTTACTTATTCTGCACCCAATTTTTTACTCCCTCATTAAACATATATATCGCAGACATGATAGCTGTACCAAGAATTTGCACTGTCAGGATCGAGTATACCTTGCGAACAAATTCTTTGATATTAAAAGAAGGCAAGTAAGTAAAATAGGGTATTCTATTCTTCTTGTTTGCTTATCTTACGCATTCTGATCTCCATACTGCTGTTAGCAACAGTTTCTTTAAACATATCTTCACCAACTTCTTCATCGTCCGTGGACAAGAATCGTCTACTAGATTCCGCTTCATAAGGAGGCGGTGCTAATTCATAACCTTGACTTTGTGGAGTGTTTTTGAACATTGTTGGTCGTTATGGGAAAAAGCCCACTGCAACTTGGCCACGAAGTAACATATCGTCGAAAGTCACGGTGTCCCGCATTTTAACTTTTGTTTTGACACAGCCTTATTTTTTTTTACAATTTTTTTTTGTAACTATAATAATGCCTAAAGCTGCAAGATCAAAAGGAAGATCCAACAAAAGTGACACTCCCCTTCGTGCAAGAAAGTTTGCAGTGCCCCAAAAAGAAGTGAAGGAGAAGATTGTTACCAAGGAAGGAGGAATTACAGTAAGATCAGTCGTGTTATGCATCGATCTCAGAGAAATTAACTTTTTCAAACAAAATAGGTCGAACCTACTCATAATTTCGAGGCTGCAAAAAAAGATTACAAAAAGAAAGCTCGTCATGAAGCTTGGCTAGAAAGTATGTCTGTACGAAATATATGCACATTGACAACAATTCTAACTATTCTTACAAATAGAGCTCGACCATGCTTACGCTGTAAAGAAGAAGCAACAAAAGAAAGAAAATCGAAAAAAGAATGGACTCAAGGTTGATTTGAGTGGATTTAACGATATTTTAGAAAGCATTGAAATCAAACCTAAATCAGAATTTGCTAGTCAAGCAACACACAGTAAAAAGCTCGAACAACAAGTGAAAGAGCCAGCGATACCTACGAATAAAATTAGATCAAAGAAGGCAAAGAAGAATGCTGAACTGCAAGAAATCCTTCGCATGCAAAAGGTCATGCAACATGGAGCTTTCAAGCAGAATCCTTTGGAAACCATTCGCCAGCATGTACAAAATACTTTCAACACAGCTTAAAAACCATTTAACCCTATTCTGTTGTATTGTCCTTTCACCCTTTATCTACCGAATTTTTGAAAACTCCGCCCTCTTTTGTGATAAATTGCACGATTGTTAGAAAATAAATTGCTTAGAAAATCGAAACTTATTTGGCCTAGTGTTTGAAAGTAATTGTCAGTCGTTCCTACGCCAATCCTTGTTGCCCCCGCTTGGGATTCCAAAATGATGGTAATAATTTACGCAGACGCCTCGGACATAGGATGGGGTGTACACTCCAAGTTGATACAGACAGGAGGCTATTGTTGGACATAGGCAGGAAAGGTCAATGCCTTTCATCGACATTGCTAGGAGAAGACATATATGTATCCACCATGGAAATTGATTCCGCAAGTAATGATACACCACATAAAACATCTATTACTCTCACTGACATGGACGATGAACCGCTGGACGCTGATCGCATGGAGATTATCAGCCAAGCAAGGTCGAAAGCTGGGTTTGGTAAAGAAATCATACAACACTTAAACAAAGCAACCAGATCATCTACCAATAAAGCATACAATAATTCATGGCGGAAATTCAGTACATGGTGTTCTCAGCAAAAACCACCACGAGACCCAGAGAAATACGAGATCAAGACAGTAATCGAATTTCTCATGGAACATAACACCCTAATATACAGTACACTAGATGGATACCGATCAGCAATAGCTTCCGTCTACAATCTTCTACATCCACTAACCACATTTAGCGACGGTTAAAAAAGTCGTCGATTTTTTCAAAGGACACCGAAACTCCAATGTTAAGAAGAAACAACCGCATCAAGTGGATACTTGGGATTTAGAGATGTTAAAACAGTACATCACCACAACTCGTCTCTTGCGCCCCCAAACAAGTGATATAGCAACAGGTCCTCGGTCACTATTATCCCCACCTTCAATTCTCTCCCGCCATGCTCCACGACTACATAGTTTTACTTGCTCCACCGTTTTGGGTGAGGAATTGTTCGAAATTCCTTCCAATCATCTTTACCACCCTTTGGCAACTATGGAACCTTTACTGGGCCCATGGTAGTGATAATATGAGCCCAATACCCCGGGATGATATTCACAAAGCCATCTCAAGAACCGTCTCTCTAATACAGAGCGGTTGATCCATCATAACTAGCCGACACTACCCTTTTCTCCCGTCTTTCGTTTCATCAAGTCCCACCTCTCCGCGTATGTGTGACTTAAATGTTGTGACGGAACTGCTAGCCATGACTGCTATCAACAAATTGTCAGGAGCCTTTTCTACGAAAAGGCATTATTATCAAGTTTATATTGTTACTTTGAAAACATATAAATATCCACTCTGATTTGTGACAAACAAAATTTCCTTACTTTTATTTCACATTGATGCTCCGCATCAATGTTGACTTATAACACTATTTACACCCCACTCTCCAAACCCACCTCTTTCACTTGATTTTGGTTATTAATATATATTTAACTTAACCAACCTCTGAGGTACTACTCTCTTAAATTAGATTTTACACTTTTTATTAATTCAATTTATAGTTGGTTTTATTCTTTTAATAAATTTTATTTGATAAACAACAGTCAAACAAATTAACTCAAATTATATCAATAAAACTCATTCATGTTGCGTTACAAACGAGGTCACTATATCCCTATCCAGAAAGCAGTCCTTCATGGACGTTCTTCACTAAATTCAAATTTTCTTTCATCACTTGAGACCAACGCATTGATCTCAAAGAAACCATCGGCTCCCAGATTTCAAGCATATTGTCCTATATAATAGAGGAAGTCTTGAAGTTTGGAATTAGATAGAGCATACTTGACAGCCGCATTTTTTTTCAATTTGAGGAAGTATAATCAGAATCGTATGGATAGGGATTTATTTAACTTCGAAAAAGATCCGTAGACTAATTTTCTAGCAAATTGGGTCAAGATGCGAAGGTGGCAAGATCAGAACTATCTGACTGACACCATCGAAAACGCACTGAAAATGGATCGTCAGAAAAGTGCTGATGATTGTACAAGCCCTGACGCATCCTTCCGTGTGAATGAAAATGAGCTTAGTAAGAGGTATAACTTCAGTTTATATAAGCGCTTGTAGTAATTGTTCCTCAGATATAAAATGGTAGTAGCGGTAATGATTGATGTTGCTGGCGTTGTTTCCAATTAATTTTTGGTTGGCTATTCTTCTTTTTAAATCAGTTTTGTTTAAAGCCGTGCAATCATTGCCAGGTCGGACAAAGGACGGAAGGCCTAGGGAAACGTTGAATTTTGGCTGGAAAAAATAAAAGTTCGAGTGGCGATAACATCGATCAAAGTGATCCTTTAATTGTTTCTTGGATATTTGAAATGTTTACCATTCTCGTTGCGAATAAAGTAAGCATGGAAATGTTTCTCTGTGTGTGTCCCGGCACGTTTAATGAAAGGTGATTGGTATTCCTATTTAAGTCGAGCTCTCAATGCCCATCGTATTGTGATTAATTCTTCACAATCAGGAGACCATCAACCCGTCTGAAGTTGGCAAATCAAGCATATCTTACATATCCAAAAATTGTGCACATATGACTAAATGCTGCATTTTTAGTCTTGCTCATAACTAGAAAGAACCACTTTACTATTGCCATGAACTCTTTAACAATTGAGATAATGCCTCAGGTCGATCTTTACGCGGTATAGTATACAACAGGCACTTCTGTGGGAAAGTGATAAATAGGCGTGGTAATTTTACTTACTGGCAAATAAGCTTCATTGGTCGATGTAATTCCAGAGGTTATTGATAAATTCTAAGCTATTTAACTTGTAGTGAGCCAAACGCTTTTCCCTTTTTACTCAATTCTTTTGAAGAAAAGTATCCTACATGACTCGCAGTAAGAAAAGAAAGCAAATCACACAGTATGTCGGTAATACCACCCTTGCTCCCGAACTGCGAGACGATGAAAGCGACAACAAGCGCATAGGAAAAAGAATCAAGACTATGCACGAAATATCGTACTTGCCATTCTTTACAAGATCTATGACTGAAAAGCTCAACTCATTAATAATAAGCAAAATAAGCAAAATAAGCAAATCCGATAGTAAAACTTTGGAGAAGAATATAAAAAAGTTGAAGGAATACATCATAAATCGCAAAGCGCTTCCTCCTGGTTTGTTACAGCAAGCTTCAGAATATGCCAATGAAGCAATACTACGTCAAACAGGTGAACAGTCAACGTTGACGTCTAGCGCATATAAAAATCGCTTAGATAATGAAGTACCTAGAAAATTGATAGACATTTGGAACGAGTACGCTACAGAGGATAGATTTGATACTATTGTTAATCAAGAGAAGAGCAAGATAAACGTAGCCTTTCGAGAACAAGGATCAAGCTCAACAGCTGCACAAGGTTTACATTCATCGGTCTCGCGAGAAGAAGTACTTCAGTACCGTACCTGTCCTGTATCGTTCGAAAAAATAATACGAAAAGATCTACCAGATGCTGTTAATAATGCAGTAAGGAGTAAACTGACAGACGCAATAGTAAATGCAAGCGATTTCCAAGCCCATTTTTTGTCCATTATTGAAATGTTTACAATCATTTTCAAAACTCACGGACTATCTATGGATAGCGGTGCAATTAGAACAAGTGTTGATATTCTTGATATTCTCCCCAATAACTTCATCAAGGACAAGCAACTTAAATCAACTTTATCAGCATCCCCTCTTCCCGAACGAGTGAAATTGAAATATAAAGACGAGTTAATTTCCCTCTTTACAGAGCAGCACCTTCAACTTATTCAATCATATTATTTTGGTGCTAGAGGATCAAGCGAAGAGACTTTAGAAAAGCACCCTTTACAAAACTTATTATTTGAAATAATGGCTTCGGAAGGCATTCAGAGAGGATCGCTTAAGCAAAAATGCAAGTCGGAAGAAATGACTAATGTGATGACAAAGATTATGACAAACATAAAAAACATGTGGTCGACGAATAATATATTTCAGAAACTTCTGGACAAGGTATTGCTAGTACTTTTACGACAGCATTTGGCGCCACAAAGAGAGACTCTTAAGCAAGAGGAAGTCAAAAAGAAGAAGAGGGACAAAGCCCACCCAAGTCTTCACAAACGTAACGTTGTGCATTATGAAAAAAAGAAGCTGAAAAAACTCACAAAGAAGTTGAACAATGCTGCTCCTCAAGAAAGAGCGAAATTGGTGGAGAGATTCGAGAAAAGTAAAGTAAGGGTCAAAAATTTTCAGAGATTACCAAAGTCTGCTTTTTCAGTGAGTATTGGATGTGATTTAGCTTGTGTATCAACCATGTAATTTACATTGTATTTCAAGCATATTGTCCTATATAATAGAGGAAGTCTTGAAGTTTGGAATTAGATAGAGCATACTTGACAGCCGCATTTTTTTTCAATTTGAGGAAGTATAATCAGAATCGTATGGATAGGGATTTATTTAACTTCGAAAAAGATCCGTAGACTAATTTTCTAGCAAATTGGGTCAAGATGCGAAGGTGGCAAGTCCAGAACTATCTGACTGACACCAT
>KK076532.1:253596-294999 GCA_000587855.1 Mucor irregularis B50
ACAGGTAGACCTCAGAATGCAAATTTTGCAGGTATGTTGTCAAAGATTCATCAACTTCATCCCAAAATTAATTCTTTATTCGTCTAAAATAGGTAAAGCGTTCATCCTAAAATTATTTTGATTCGTCCAAAAAAAAACTGACTTTTTCCCATTACCAGGTTAAACATCTGTAAATGAATCCCACATCCGCCACTTGATTTTTATTATTAATTTGTTTGACTGTTGTTTATCAAATATACTTTATTAAAAGAATAAAACCAACTATAAATTGAATTAATAAAAAGTGTAAAATCTAATTTAGGTGAGTAGTACCTCAGAGGTTGGTTAAGTTGAATATATATTAATAACCAAAATCAAGTGAAAGAGGTGGATTTGGAGAGTGGGGTGTAAATAGTGTTATAAGTCAACATTGATGCGGATTAAAAGTAAGGAAATTTTGTTTGTCACAAATCATTATGCACCAAATGGGATTTTGAAATCCGACCCCTAAGCACTGTATTTTGAGGATCACCATTTTTAGACGGATTGTTTACATACAAAAAAATTAAATCTATTTTTTCTTGCTTCGAATGGCTAATTTTTATCTTTCTTCCCTTCACTTTTTATAATTCATTCGTTAAGATGAATCCTATATTCCCAGTTGATCCAATGCTAGAAATGAATAGAATTGAAATCAACAGAGCTCATTATTATCAATCAAGTCGATTGAGAGCTTATTGTTGTGGTTGTATTCATAGCGAATCAAATACCATTCTCATTTGTTTCTTCTGGGCGGTAAATAATAACACTCTTATCTCGAACCTTTACACTTCTTGATGGCTAATTTATTATCGCTGATGTAGGTGCTTAGTTTTTACTTCGCGGTGTCTGCATTTCTACAACAAAGTCGTACGTATTGTGACAGCTTCTAAGTAAAGGGGAGAGGTAATACTAACGTTGAATTTTAGCATTTTACTCTTATATCGATACGGTCTCTCAAGTAGCATTTGGTGCCATCAACTTACTATTCGGTCTGGTCACTTTGACCAGTATGGTTATTTTCATATTCAGGGTAATGTTTTGATATGCTTTCTAATATGGACACCATGTTACACAGATCCTAACTTTTTGTCAAATAGAATCATATTCGTAGAGTCAATGCGGTTACTGGCATCATCACTATGATGGAATCAAAAAGAACTGTATTCGCTATCACTACAAATGCACTTGGTGTAATAATAGTTACACTTGTTAATTTCATCATGTTTATCAAGGGTAGAGGTGACTTCATGAACTGGTGTATAGGAACATCTGTTGACTATGTGGAGAACCAATATTCTAATGTTAATAATAACACCGCACTTCCAGAAAACACACTCAACAACGCAACTGACATCTATAACTGCGAAAGGTTATACCAAGATGAAGTGAAGTGGTCTCTACTTTGTTTAATCATTATGTCTGTGGTCTATGTATGTACTCACTTGTCTTATCGTACTTTATATGCGTACTCAACTCAAACAAAAATACACTAGATTCACTGGATTCTCATTGTCGCATCAAAAAATACATATGGATTCTATAACACCCAAAGAAGAGATGATCAATTGAACTTCGTGTACGCTAATGCTGCCCCAAGTGGCAAAAAATCAAGCAAATTAAATATTCTTAAAAGTGTAAAGCCATCTCGAAACCTACTGAGAGATTTGATTGTTCATAAACAATACGGCCAGTTTATCTCCCCCGAGGATATAGCATACGATGAAAAGGTTGATTTTAATAAGCAACCAACAATAGCAAAGAACAACAGCAACGTCATTCACTTCGAAGACAATATTTATGCAAGCAAGGAGGAAATACAACCACCATCGAGCACATATCAACAACACACTTCATACTCTCCCACAAACGCATCCACCATTGCCAACACTAATAATATATAACTCTGCCGAGTTTAGATACCACTTTTTCACAGATTAAATTTTATTTTTATTAAAAGCTAACAATCAAGTTTTACCATTCAATGCGACCCGACCGCAATTGAGTTTAAATGTACGTTTTCATGGAAAAGTTCTGTACTATGTATTTGAAACAAGAATTGATGGACGTTAGCGTTGAAAGACGGCTAGAAGTAGCAGAGTGAATCATAGTTTGTTATTAAAAATCAGCAGCATTAGCTCGTTACTGCTCCAACCAACAGTTACCCACACGTGCATATTTGTGTAACGTAGAAGCAAAGCTATGGAGATTTACTCTGTGACTAAAATCCTACCAAACACGTTTTTTTTTTTTAGTTATTTTTATTATTATCTGATCGAACAAAGAAGAGCACCTTTTTGTCACTTGAAAATGATTGAAGGGGATATTAATAATCCAAAAACCTTAAATAGACCGATCAAACGAATAGGGCGAACAGATCAGATGTTAAACGTCTTTGAAAAATGATTTTCCTGCCGCCAAATGCCGAAAGCATGGGAAATTCTTTATTCTCCATTTGTATTCAAGTTTCTGTTCACATAACTCTAAATTGTTGTTGCAGAAAAGCAACTAGAGAATGGATAATCTCCATCTAATCTATTGTATCATTCGTTACTGGGATCAGCTTCCAGTGCACACCTGTCCCCAAGGCACTCTGTTTCAGTTGGATAGGCTGTTTTTTTGTTGTTGTTGTGACATAACAATAAGTATTAATACTTGTTTAATACAGCAACGTTTTGGCGTATACTCTTGATATTTGAAGTTAATACGTTTGCTGAATTATGACAGCATGAGAATTTGGCGTTATGTAATTTAAATTTCAGCACCTAGCTCGCGAAAACTTAGGGAATACCCGGAAATCTCTGTGTGTTATATTTGAAGATAGTAAAGGTAGTACATTAATGTACATATCTTACGTATATATATATATTCACGAACTCAAAATACAGGATAATCTATAGGGTTGTTAAGCGAATATTTTGGCCACGTGTGGTCGAGGTTGATTTTACAGAATTTTTAATCGCTTTTTGAAACCTGGTAGAATTTTAGAGTACTATGTTGGCTAAAGTAAACGTTCTGTGTATATATGTGTAATGTAATCTAATTCATTGAGACGAATTGACTTATAACCATTAGCATATATCTTATGCTATTCAAAATAGATACTATCTGATTTTGGTGTCTAGAGTAGCACAGTGACAACCTGAAGTAACACAAGTAGGAATAACAATTTTATGCTTCGATTTTAAAAAGCATTCCAGATATCCACGTGCATTGACGCTTTGATTCTGGTAAAGAGTAATTTGATGGCATAAGTGATTTCAAATATTGTCAGTTACGTGTAAATGAGTTTTCTATTTATTTAAGGTGAATTAATAGAGGCAGAAATGACAGGTTGTCAGCATTTAAATTTGATGGAAATGATATAGTTTTTGCGGCCTATTGAAAAAGGTCTCTGCTACCAGGAACGTTGACAGAAGGTATAAATCAAGACGATCATTGGTAAAAAGAAAATGAGTTTTATATTACCAGGTAAAATCTCCAAGATAGTAAATTATGATGAAAATGGTATAGATGGGTATGACAACAGGGTAAAATGAGTTTGTGAAACATTGGAAAAATGCTTGTCGCACACCCAGAGGTCAACGTGCACCTCTCTTGACGAGTTGTCTGGCTGGATATGCACCTAATGTATAGTTAAATATTATAACTCATAAAAGTTTTTATCTATTTAGCAACACAATGTACACTCATACTATGATTGAACGAGTTTGATATAAATACCCTCTGTTTTCAATTTTTTTTTTTTGTCAACTCCAACATTCCTTTTTTTCCTACACTCTTTTTTTATTAAAAAACAATGAAGGGACTCTCGATTGCTGTTCTTTCCTTGGCTACTGCTGCCACCACAGTTTTAGCAGGATCCAAGAATTACATTTCTAACTCCAGACCAGCTGATCCCGAGGGTCAATATCCTCGTCTCGGTGCCTGTCCTGACCCTCATGCTTGTATCTTCCCTCCTGATGTGTAAGTCGTTTTTTCCCAAAATGTGGACACACAATAAATGTATTTACGCGTATTTTATATAATTTAGCTCCACCTTTCTCCCTGGTTCTTACTTTGACTTGAGAGTCGAACTTCACGCCTACGATAAGGATACCTCCAAGCCCACTCCCGCTCCTTACAAGGAGTTCAAGACCACCATTCGTAAGAACGGCGGTGAATGGCAAGATATCAACAAGTTCTTCAAGATCAAGAAGCAACCTCAAATCGAAAACTGGAACTTTGGTTGGGTCGACTCCATCGAAACTCAGTACGCCTCTTCCCTCAACAACACCAACAAGCCTATTGATGTTGCTGTTGCTGCTCGCGCCTGGAGAAAGCTCAAGATTGATGTTCCTGGTACTTATGAAGTCAAGGTTCAATATGGTCCCAAGCAATCTTACTCTGCCAAGTACACTGTTGTCAAGCCCAAGAAGCCCAAGAAGAAGGCAAAGAACGTCATCTTGTTCATTTCCGACGGTACTAATGTTGGTGTAAGTATAGGCAATGATTTATTTTGCGTTAGTAGGCTATCATGCTCACTCATTCATTCTTTTTGTACCACCATAACAGATGATTACTGCTGCCCGTGCCCTTGCTCGCAAGCACACTTCTGGCAAGTACGAAAGCTTGCTTTCTTTCGAAGACTTTGATAACCTTGGTCACGTTATCACCAACTCTGTTGATAGTTTGCTTACCGATTCCGCCAACTCTGCCTCCTCTTACTCCACTGGCCACAAGAGTTCTGTCAACTGTTTGGGTGTTTATGCCGATTCCTCCCCTGATCCATTTGACGATCCCAAGGTCGAACTCATCACTGAATTGATCCGTCGTCGTCAACCCAAGAAGGCCATTGGTATTGTCTCCACTGCTGCTGGTCAAGATGCCACTCCTGCTGCCTTCACCAGTCACACTCGTAAGAGATCCACTGCTGCCGAAATTACTGATCAAATTTTGAACGGTGTTGGTAACTGGACCAAGGGTGTTGTTCCCGATGTCTGGCTCGCTGGTGGTGCTGAATATTTCAAGGGTAACAAGTCTTTGAACAAGAAGGATTACTACGAAATCTTCAAGAAGTCTGGTTACAACCTTGTTATGGATAAGGCTTCTTTGCTCGCTAACAAGAAGAAGAACGACAAGCTTTTGGGTGTCTTCCGTACCGGTAACATGGATGTTTGGTTTGAGCGTAACTTGTACAGCAACAACACTGTCGGTAACAAGGCTCACCCTAGCTTGAATGGTGCTGATGCTTTGGGTAAGGACCAACCCGGTCTTTCTGACATGACTCTCTCTGCTTTGGAAGTCCTTCACAGACGTGGTGGTGATCACGGTTTCTTCATGATGTCTGAAGCCGCCTCTGTTGATAAGCAATTGCATACTTACGATTTCCCTCGTGCTTGGGCCGAACTTATTGAACTCGATGTCACTATTAAGAACACCATCAAGTGGTTGAAGAAGAAGGGAGAATACGAGGATACTTTGATCCTTTTGACTGCTGATCACTCTCACTCCTTCGATGTCTGGGGTACTGTCGATGGTCGTTACATCAAGAGCCACGATAAGGTTGAGGATATGCGTAACTCCATTGGTGTTTATGCTCAAGCTGGTTTCCCTGGTTACTTTGACACCAACGGTGATGGTTTCCCCGATAGCTTCGCCCCCAAGGTTTCTTTAGCTGCTGGTACTAACAATGGTCCTGATCACTTTGAAGCCTGGCAAACCACCGTCAACGGTCCCCGTAACCCCACCGTCAAGGGTAAGAACGGCGATTATGTTGGCAACCCTAACGACCCTGCTGGTAAGAATGGAGCTGGTCTTCACTTTACATCCAACCTTCCCCACGGTGAATCCCAAGGTGTTCACTCTATGAGTGATGTCTTTTTATACTCTAACGGTCCTAGCTCTGACCTCTTCAAGAAGACCTTTGAAAACTGGGAACTCTTCTTCAAGATGACTGAAGCTATGGATCTTCAAAGACCCACCAAGAACGAAAAATAATTAATCAACTTACACCCTTAATTTCCTATACTTTTGCTTTATCCATAATTTATAATAAATTCCATTGATAATTTATAATTTTGATCTCGAGAGTTGCATAGGAGTGTATAAGCCACCCAAAATTCATTTTATAACAAGACGCTTTAACGACATTATTTCTTTGCTTTCCTTATATTTTATTCAACATGGTTCAAGTTTCTTCGGAATTCATTTCTGTGGGTTGTAATAGAACTGCCCACGCTGCTTGTTGGGGTAATAACGGCCTTGTTGCCTTTGGTGCTGACACTTTAATTGCACTTTACTCGCCTCTGGTAAACACAACAGCCTTTTTTTGACACGGCATATTCAGAAACTGACAGCTTTTATTTAGAGCGATGATAGCAAAGGCATCAAAGAGACACTTCCAGGACACAAGGGTCGTGTTATTTGTTTGACATTTATAGAAAGAGGCATGTAGTTGATTAAAGCCCTTTATGAGAAAAATAGTATTGATAATGAAGTGTCTGTATAGGTAGTGAAGCTAGTCTTCACGATGTCGCTTTAGTTTCTGGTTCTGCCGACAACACAGCTAAAATTTGGAAGACCAACGCTGATGGCAAGGTACATTCTTTTATTTTGAAGAAGCTGAGCTCAGCATTGTATTGACTTTTTTTGTTTTCTTAATCAACTTGACAGTGGATCAACTCTGCAACCTTGGAAGGACACACTGGAGCTGTAGAAACCATTGCTTGTATGCGTGCTCATAGCGTTGAAGGAGAAACTGACATGATTATTACCGGTTCTTCTGACGGTACGATTCGTGTTTGGGAACGCCGTGAAGTTGACGGAGACAAAGGTAAATCCAAGTGCACAAAATACCTGATTTTACATGGTTTGTTGACGCATTCTTCCAATAGACGAGGTTGAGTGTAAGCAGATCATTAATAACGGCAACAAGTATCCCATGTCATTGGCCCTGTCTTATCTTCCTGAAAGCAAAAGTAATTATGCAAACTAAAAACTTATTTTCTCCCTTTACTGACATCTTTGTAAAGCACCTATTTTCGCTAGTGGACACACCGACAAATTGATTGCGATCTACGTTTATCAAAACAGTTCAAACAAATTCGAGAAAATGCACACATTAACCGGTCACGACAACTGGGTTCGTGATCTCTCTTTTGCAACCTATACCGACACTGAAGATGTTCATACCAACAACTTGTTTCAAAATGGAGATTTGGTGTTAGCCAGTGCAAGTCAAGATAAATACATTCGTTTGTGGAAGATATCAGCTCATGTTCCCGTTGCAGAAGGAAACAGTGAAGAAGGAGAGGGTATTGACAGCGAATTATCAGAAGCCTTAAAGCAGAGTGAATTAAACGACGAGCAACTCAGTACCAAGGCACACTTGATCACAGTAGACAGTCGTCAATATTCTATTATGTTTGAAGCATTATTGATGGGACACGATGATTGGGTATTCAGCGTAGAATGGCAAAGACCTTTGATGGTGAATGGTAAATTTGTTCAACCTATGCGTCTGCTTTCAGCTTCAAGTGATAAATCCATGATGATTTGGAGTCCTGATGCTGATACAGGTGTCTGGGTGAATGAAGTGCGTATGGGTGATATCGGTGGAAGCACTTACTTAGGTTTCTGTGGTGCCCTTTTCAGTCCTGACGGAAAATACATCACATCTCACGGTGCTAATGGTTCATTCCATTTGTGGAAAGACGTCTCTGAAGTGAGTGTGTACGTTAACTGGACTCCTAAAGTTGCCATCAGTGGTCACTTTAAATCTGTAGAAAGTCTTGCTTGGGACCCCAAGTCAAGATTCCTGTTATCAGCCAGTTTAGATCAAACTACCCGTTTATTTGCACCTTGGAATAGAGAACTTGAGGGAAAGAACACTACCACTTGGCATGAAATGGGCCGTCCTCAGGTACACGGTTATGATCTCAAATGTATCGCTTTCGTAAACGACTGGCGTTTTGTCAGTGGTGCTGATGAAAAGGTACTCCGTGTATTTGATGCACCTCGCTCTTGTGTTGAAAGCTTGGCAGCCTTGACCAAGGAAAATGATATGAAGAACGATATTGCCAGTAGGAAAATACATCACATCTCACGGTGCTAATGGTTCATTCCATTTGTGGAAAGACGTCTCTGAAGTGAGAGGCGATAATAACTGGACTCCTAAAGTTGCCATCAGTGGTCACTTTAAATCTGTAGAAAGTCTTGCTTGGGACCCCAAGTCAAGATTCCTGTTATCAGCCAGTTTAGATCAAACTACCCGTTTATTTGCACCTTGGAATAGAGAACTTGAGGGAAAGAACACTACCACTTGGCATGAAATGGGCCGTCCTCAGGTACACGGTTATGATCTCAAATGTATCGCTTTCGTAAACGACTGGCGTTTTGTCAGTGGTGCTGATGAAAAGGTACTCCGTGTATTTGATGCACCTCGCTCTTGTGTTGAAAGCTTGGCAGCCTTGACCAAGGAAAATGATATGAAGAACGATATTGCCAGTAGACCAGTCGGTGCTAATTTGCCAGCATTGGGTCTTTCCAACAAGGCCGTTTTTGAAGGGGATGTCACTCGTGATGGGGACGTAGAGGAAAACCATTTTACCAGCCACGCAAAGACTTCTGCTACTGCCGAGTCCTTGGCTGAAGTGTTGACACACCCACCTCACGAAGAACATTTATTGCAACACACATTATGGCCCGAAGTCGAGAAATTGTATGGTCATCTTTATGAGTTGATTTGTGTGGATACTACCAATGACAGCAAGTTCATTGCCTCAGCCTGTAAGGCCGCTAATCCTGAACACGCAGTTGTTCGTTTATTCAACACAGAGAACTGGAAGGAAGTCAAGACCAAGATCGATGCTCATGCTTTAACCGTGACTCGAGTTAAATTCTCCCATGATGATCGCTGGTTGCTCACTGTTTCAAGAGATCGTTTATGGTCCATTTCTGAACGCGATACAACTGACCCTGATGCACCTTACAAATTAGTCGCCAAGAACAAAGCTCACGCTCGTATTATCTGGGATTGTTCTTGGAGTCATGATGATAAACTGTTCGTTACTGGTTCCCGTGACAAGACCCTCAAAATCTGGGCACGCCCCGACGAAAATGTCCCCAACTGGGCTTGCATTGCCACTATTAAATGTGCAGAAGCTATTACTGCTGTCGATTTTGCCCCCGTTGCCGTGAACGGAAAGTAAGTTAAACTTTATGCCTTTTTACTTATTTGAGAATGCCTTTTCTAAAAAGTCTTGTTGAGTAGATATATACTCGCTGTTGGTTTGGAAAATGGTCGTATTCAGTTATTGTCTAGTGCAGACATGGAACAACTGAATCAATGGGAAGAATGGCACACACTGGAAGAAAGGTGAGCAAATTTTTGGAGTGTATAAAGTAAATCTGGGTATTTTTATTAATGATATGTTACATGTGTAGACTTTGCCACTATGGTGTCGTTCGTTCTCTCGCATGGCGTCAACCTGTCGCAGCAGATAAAAATGTCTTGCAGTTAGCATCTGGCGGCGAGGATCATGCTGTTAGAATATTTAATGTAGAATATTAGAGAGTTCCATTCTCATGTGTATGTATAAATAAAATATCAAATAATCTTTTTCTATCAATCTGTGGATTCCAATACTCTTTTCACTGTCTTATACAACTTGATTCTTTCTGACATATCCTCTTTAACTTGGTGATCGATGCGTGATTCAGCGTCCCACCTGTCTATCAGGTTGAGGATTTGATCCTGCGTGGAGAGATTTGCGGGCAAGGTTGTTATCAATGCGATTTTATACTCAAACTCTTCTTTGTACATGAAGGCAAGGCTAGATATCATCTCATTGACTTGAATCGGGCTGACAGCGGTCACTTGGATCATGGACTCTGTAGAAAGAGGCTGAGGAGGTGTAGAGCCCACTGCTAATGATTTCGTCAAGTGCTTTACAGATTCTGTTTCGAGTTTTTGCCAGTCGTATGTTACTTTTTTGAACAGATCAAGGACATCGTGCGCATTTTTTATTGAGCTTTCCAATGATTCTGTTTGTTTGAAAATAAGACGCGACTGTTGCACGCCATGATCGGAAGAAGTAGTGGGTAGATCTACAGTGGCTAATTGCTGTGAAACGACGTTGCTTATATTTTGCAAAATGGATAGTGATTTAGAATGGATTCGGTCCCAAGTATTGCAAAGGACTTCTGCTTTGCTCAATAAAGAAAAAGAAACATTTCGCTCTTGAATCAGTTGCTGCATTTCGTAAAGGAGAGAGAAAGGTTTCTTGAAAGACCTGTTAATGCTGCCAAGGAAGGGGCATATTTTAGCATTCCGGTCCGGACATAATGTTTGGTTGAGTACTCAAGCAGGCAAACAGCCATTTTTTGACATTTACTCCGGACCGGACCATTCGTGTGGGTTCAGTCGATCAAATTGTTGCTCCTCTGGTGTGTATAGGGAACGTACACACTATGATCGGAAGAAGTAGTGGGTAGATCTACAGTGGCTAATTGCTGTGAAACGACGTTGCTTATATTTTGCAAAATGGATAGTGATTTAGAATGGATTCGGTCCCAAGTATTGCAAAGGACTTCTGCTTTGCTCAATAAAGAAAAAGAAACATTTCGCTCTTGAATCAGTTGCTGCATTTCGTAAAGGAGAGAGAAAGGTTTCTTGAAAGACCTGTTAATGCTGCCAAGGAAGGGGCATATTTTAGCATTCCGGTCCGGACATAATGTTTGGTTGAGTACTCAAGCAGGCAAACAGCCATTTTTTGACATTTACTCCGGACCGGACCATTCGTGTGGGTTCAGTCGATCAAATTGTTGCTCCTCTGGTGTGTATAGGGAAACAGCAAGTCCATAGTACAAACTTCCTCTTCTCCTCCCTCCACCTAATTAAGGGTTAGTATCCGTAACTCTTAGACGACGATTGATTAGCTTTTCACAGAATAATGGATGGATCACTGATTTTCGACGATGGATTAGATGCAATTTTTCGTTTGACAATAATTTTTGATTCGAGACATTATGATGGAAATTTGATTGATTGAATTTTTGATTGAATTTATGACAAATTTGGGTCTAATGCGAATGTCTGTCCATTGTAGATTTGATTTAACATGGGTCGCGTCATTCGTGCTCAAAGAAAAGGTGCTGGAAGTATCTTCAGATCTCACACTGTAGGCCGTAAGGGTGCCGCCAAGCTCCGTGTTTTCGATTTCGCTGAACGTCACGGTTATGTCCGTGGTATCGTCAAGGAGATCGTCCACGATCCTGGAAGAGGTGCTCCTCTCGCCAAGGTCGTCTTCCGTGACCCCTACAAGTGAGTATTTCTACAATGAGAGCGTTGCTTGTAATTAAAGACTTACACATGAACCAATATAGGTACAAGCTTCGTACTGAAACCTTCATTGCCACCGAAGGTATGTACACTGGTCAATTCATCTATGCCGGTAAGAAGGCTTCTTTAAACATTGGTAACGTTATGCCTTTGGCCTCCATGCCCGAAGGTACCGTTATCTGTAACGTCGAAGAAAAGGTTGGTGACCGTGGTTCCATTGCCCGTACCTCTGGTAACTACGCTACTGTCATCGGTCACGGTGATGATGGTAAGACCCGTATTCGTCTTCCCTCCGGTTCCAAGAAGGTCATTCCCTCTACCTCTCGTGCCGTCATTGGTATCGTCGCTGGTGGTGGTCGTATCGATAAGCCTTTGTTGAAGGCTGGTCGTGCTTTCCACAAGTACAGAGTCAAGCGTAACAGCTGGCCCAAGACTCGTGGTGTTGCCATGAACCCCGTTGACCATCCTCACGGTGGTGGTAACCATCAACACATTGGTAAGGCCTCTACCATGGCTCGTGACTCTCCTGCTGGTCAAAAGGTCGGTTTGATTGCTGCCCGTCGTACTGGTCTCCTCCGTGGTACCAAGAAGATCAAGGACGCTTAAATCATTAACTGATAATAAAAAAGATTTTGATTGTGAATGTATTGATACAAGTTGATTGGATTGTTGTAGGGAGATTTGATGTGTTATAAATGGGGATTAGGCTGTACATATGGGCTGTATTGTGTGAATTAACTGAGTATACCGTAGATTCGGTATTTTAAGGGAATATATAAGACGTAGTAGCATTAAGGATGTAGAGAGAGATGCATTAAGGACTTTTAATGTTTTCAATTCGGAGTTGATTCGTTTCGCACCAACAGTAGTGAGAAAAAAATCTGTTCCCCCTGGAGCAATTGTTTTTCTTTACCATAAAGCTCACTTACATTATGCTCCTCTCTCGTTTTGCTCGTTCTACCGTGATCCGTCGCGCATTCTACTCCACTGAGACTCCCGCTGGTTTGAATGCTGGTGAAAAGCACATTTACGAAAAGCTCACCCAAGCACTCGAACCCCACAAACTCAGAGTAGCTGATGTTTCTGGTAAAACCTAGAAATCACTAATTCCATTTTGACTTTGCTAACCAGCTTTTTGCTGCCTAGGTGGTTGTGGATCCATGTATGCTATTGATATTGCCGCCAAGAAGTTTGAAGGAACTAGCATTGTGAAGCAACATAGAATGGTCAACGACATTTTAAAGGAAGAGATCAAGGGCATGCACGGTTTACAGGTAAGAGTATAAAAAGGTGCTCTTTACTTTTGAAAAGTGACTAAGGTTCCGTTGTAATAGCTCAAGACTTCTGCCAAATAAAGTAGAAGAGCGAATTGAATTAAATGATCATTCAAGCATAGCAAAGCTGTCAATTATTATTAGTTTAAAGTAGATAACGAGCGTAGAAAATAAATATAAAGTGATGTAAATTAGTATTTCCACCTCAACCTAAGATTATGTGTGAACAACAAGGAGAAAGATGTAAGATGAATGATGGAATATTGTAAGATTTGCGAGATACAGTTAGCATACTTGAAACGAAAAAAGAAGGATGTATTATTAATACAATGGCTGATGTTTATGCAATTGGGAATAATAGAATGTTTATTTGTTTGCTACGACCACATATCAGCAGCGCTCATTCTACCTACTTTTTTACTACTACCACTACTGCTACTATTACTTTTCGTTTGAGATGGGGGCGGTATCACTGGGTCCTTTTCAACCCACATTGCTTCATAGTCATATTCTTCTTCTTTGTCTCTACTTGAGCGATGCTTTGATTTATCTTTTCTACTCTCCTTCCTACTGCTTTTATGTCTTCTCTCAGTGGGACTACGACTTCTTTTTCGACTGCTTCTACTTTTATCACTGCGCTCTCTTCTTTCTTTTCGATGGTCGTCATCGCGATCTCTGCTTCTGCTTCTACTACTTCTTCTACTTGATTTGTGATGTCGACTACTTTTATGATGTCTGGATTTGGAACGCTCTTTAGAGCGCTCACGTCGTTTTTCATTAACATCTTCTTCTTCGTCGTCTGAAACAGATACATGTCGTCGCTTATGACCAGTTGATCTTGATTTAAATGGTTGTACTACGACTTCTTCTGATATAATGTTTGTCAAAGGGGCGACTTCCTCCTTTCTTTGTGAAGCACGTTTGAATAAAGGTCTAAATGGCTTTGAAGATTCTTCTTTAACTTCTTTTTTGTCCAGAGATACATCCATGGTGGGTGCAGATGGTGGTACTGGTGGTCCGATAAAATCTTCGTCCTGGACAGTCAGCGCAGTTGATGTTTCTAAATTGCCTGAGTTAGTGTCTTCTCTTTGATCTTCATTCTCTTGATCCTCTTCTTCTGATTCATCATCAGAGTTGTCAAAAATAGCTTTAAAGATATCAATAGATGGCCGCTCATAATCGAGATCAGGCCCTCCTCCCTCTTCATCATCATTATTGCTAGGCTTTGTCGTTACATCCTTCTCGACGCCAGTTGTGGGAGCTGGTTCCGCTTCTTTTGTTCGATCAGATGGCTTTGGTATAACTGCACTCAGCAGGGGATCATCCATGATTGGCTCTTCGGTAGTAGTAGACGAGGTAAATTGTAACGGCATTCTTTTATTCAACATAGACTCCATCGACTCTTTACTCAACGCTTCTTTAGAACCCGCTTGTGTACGACCTACATCACTATCTGAAGTTGGATCATGATTTGGGTGTGGATTACGAACATTGAATCTTTTACAAACCAGTCGATTGGGATAGAAAGGTTTGATGGTACGAGTGAGATTGCCAAACATTTTCATCGCTGCTGCCTCTGCCTCTTGACTCAGCTGTTTTTGTTTAGGCTCAGGCATATTCTTTGCCATAGCTTCTTTCTCTTTTCTATATTGCTCCTCCGTTTTCAATCCACCTTCAAAGCTGACTACTTCTACATTTTTGGCTGTTTCTGAAGCTGATGTGAATCTTCCACTCATCATTGCACTGATAGGTCTGAAAATTCTTGCTGCTTTTGCAAATTCATCCAACTCCTTCATACCTGCTTCATAAGTCAGTCCTTCTGGGATAGGTAACACCTTTTTAGGGATCCCGTCTTCTGTTAACTGTCCAGTTTCATTTTCAAGATAATTTCGATATCGAGCTTGCTTTTGAGGATTTTCACCAAATGGCATAAAACCTTGTAACGCCAATTGGGCCACGTCTTTGGGAGTGGAAGGAAAATCAGACAATTGAGATTTGTCTTTCCCCAGATCAATAAACCATCCAACAGCTTGGTCTAACTTATCCTTTGAATGTTTAGGCATATAATCGAATACAGATCTGGTTTCAATAGCAGTTTCTCCCAACACATTGCCTCTTTCTTCAAAAGAAAATAGATTGTCATTTGTAATTTTCGAAGCTTTTGGAGTTGCATTGGATGAAACGTGCTGGCCAGTAAATCCAGCAGGTACAGTGGGAGGAGGGTACCATTTTCCAATTTGTTGCTTTTGATTTGAAACGATGAATCCTTTCAAGGGAGGTCTTCCATCACTACACTTTAATTGATTCTTGTCGTTTTTCGCTCTCTTTTCTTGATCTCTTTTACGCTTACTTGCTTGTAATTTAAGCTCGTCTCTTGTAAATCCTTCTTCATTATCGTCGTACAAAGTGTGATGGTAGTTTGTATTACTTGATTGATTGGATCCATAAACATCGTCATATTCTCCATCATTTTCGTCAAATACGCCAAGTCCAAATGCACCACTGCTTTCATCAAACACGCCAAAAGATGATCTTTTTTCAGCATCCACTGCTGATCCATTCATTGCTTTCAATCGTGCCAACTCACGCAGACGTCTCATTTCGGCCACTTCAGGCACCGAACTCGCTAAGTCGTATCCCAAACCATAGGTATCTCTTTTGACTTGAAAGTTTTCAATGGGTGTATCGCGCGGAGCAAAGGTAACATCATTTGCATACTCATCATCGACGTACACACTCTTGATCTCTTTTACGCTTACTTGCTTGTAATTTAAGCTCGTCTCTTGTAAATCCTTCTTCATTATCGTCGTACAAAGTGTGATGGTAGTTTGTATTACTTGATTGATTGGATCCATAAACATCGTCATATTCTCCATCATTTTCGTCAAATACGCCAAGTCCAAATGCACCACTGCTTTCATCAAACACGCCAAAAGATGATCTTTTTTCAGCATCCACTGCTGATCCATTCATTGCTTTCAATCGTGCCAACTCACGCAGACGTCTCATTTCGGCCACTTCAGGCACCGAACTCGCTAAGTCGTATCCCAAACCATAGGTATCTCTTTTGACTTGAAAGTTTTCAATGGGTGTATCGCGCGGAGCAAAGGTAACATCATTTGCATACTCATCATCGCTATTGTCGTCGTCACCATGGACAGGTCGTGCTATTCGTGGGCCAATGCCTTGGCCGGGTCTCCATCCCATTTTCCTCAGCAGTTTGACACCTATTGAATCCTTAGGTGGTCCAAACATGCCCATCAAACTCGATCCTAACAAATCCAATCCGCTGTTTCGATTTTTCTCGTCGCTTTCCAGCTTTCGTCGAGTGGCTATCTCACGTTCGGTTCCACCAAGGATGTCAAATTCTTCGGTTGCTGCCAACTTTTTTGAGCCTTTCATATCCTATAAATATATATCAATTTTCTGAGTGAGGACTCAATTGATGACAAGTAATCAAATGGTCAATTACCTCTAAATCCTCTTCGTCCATGTAATCTTCTGGTCGCGCTTCTTTCCTTTCACTGCGCGCCGATCGTGAAGACACAAAGTTGCTGGGTTCCCAACCTAGTGACCACACGGTTAGTTTAAATTCAAGCTTCGAAATCAAATCAAACGTACCTTCTTTAGATCCTACAGTGTTGAAATAGCCTGCAGAAAATCCACCTGTAAAAGCGCCATGGAATCTTCTTCTTCCTTGCTCATCTCTAGCTTCTTGCTTCCAAACAGGCACAAATTGCCCAGCATCGGTCCTTCCAGCTCGTCTATCTTTTTCAGTTGTTTCAGGAAAGGCCGTGCCAAACACAACGAAGCTTTCTGTGTTGTTATTTTTCTTTGACATGCTTCTCACTGGGAAAAAAAAGAAGCACTTTCGAAATTTTAATGCTGCTGACCTTTAAGCCCGCAGTTTTTTATTATGTAGAAATTTGTTTATAAATTACTTGAGAGCAACCGGTCAAAATGGTATAATGAGCCAGCTATATATAGAGTTTATGATAGACGTATAGTATTATTACTTGAATCAACAAAAATGCTACTAGATATTTATTGATAAAACCATGTTTTCGTGATTAAATAGGTCGCAGACTTTAAATATAATAATTATATAGTGAGTGATAATTTAGACAGCAGAGCAGCTATTTTCAGCTTCTCCAGCAATAGGAAGGTTATGGTTCAATTGAGTATCGTTCCAAATAGGCTCGTACTTGGGGGCATCTTTGGCACCAACTTCACAACGTCCACCTTCGGCTTCATAGTCAGCAACACGCTTGAAATCATACTTCTTCCAAATTTCATCCAGGGAATCAACAAGGTGATCAATCATCTCGGGTGTGTGACCTGGAGAGGGGGTAATACGAAGACGTTCGTGACCGACAGGAACAGTAGGGAAATTGATGGACTGGACATAAATATCGTAGTTGCTTAAAAGCTCGTCGGAGGCAATTTTAGCAGCAGCGGCGTCACCCAAAAGAACAGGCACAATGTGGGAAGGATTGGGAACAACGGGGATACCGAGCTCGCCAAGTCTTGACTTGACAGTACGGGCATTTAATTGTTGCATACGTCTTTCTGCATTGGATTCCTTGAGGTATCGAATACATGTCTTACCACCAGCCACAATGGCGGGAGGAAGAGAGGTAGTAAAGATAAAACCAGGTGCATAGGATCTGATCATATCAATAAATTGAGACGAACCTGCAACGTATCCTCCGACAACGCCAAAACTCTTTCCGAGGGTACCAGTGTAAATATCAATTTCATCCATGATACTGCCATTGCCTCTATGAGGGTTGCTGGCATTAAGCTCGAAGTCAAGGTGTTCAGCAATACCTGCTCCGCGAGGACCATAAATACCAACAGCGTGTACTTCATCCAAGAAAGTAATAGCATTATACTTCTTGGCTAATTCTACGAATTTGTGAATAGGAGCTACAGAACCACACATGGAATACACGGATTCAAAAGCAATGATTTTAGGTCTGGAGATATCAACAGATTTCAAAAGTTGTTCAAGATGCTCAGGGTCATTATGGCGGAAAATGTGCTTCTCAGCCTTAGAGTGGCGAATACCTTCAATCATGGATGCATGGTTCAATTCATCAGAGAAAATGACACAACCGGGCATCTTGGAACCCAACGTAGATAAGGTAGCATCATTAGCAACCATGCAGGATGAAAAGACCAGAGCTCCATCAGTGTGATGCAAATCAGCGAGTTCGGACTCCAATTGCAAATGTAAGTCAGCATTGCCAGCAATGTTACGGGTTCCACCGGCACCAGCACCATAGCGATCCAATGTTTTCCTATCAAGATATAAATGTTATTAAATAAATATTACCCGGAGGAAACTTTTAAACTTACTTCATGCTTTCAATCAAAAGAGGATTGGCACCCATACCCAAGTAATCATTAGCGCACCAAACAGTAACTTCGTCTTTAGGACGAGCAAGATGTGCGGTCGGAAACTTCTTTGCGAGACGGTTGATGTTGTTGAAATAACGGTAACTCTTGTCATTATGCTTCTTATCTAACATATTCTTGTAAAACTCTTCATATTGAAAGTGCTTGTGCTTGGGCTTTTCTTCTTGGTGACTCTTGGAAGAAGAAGCGTGGTGTAATCCTCGGGTCTGGATAGCAGCACCCATGACAGGACATTGGTTTGCCTTACGCAATAATAATCCACTGGATTTATTGTTCAACTGTTTCAAAGCAGAAGAGCTATTGACATTCAAAAAGGGACAAGTCTTACGGGCCTGCAAAAGAGCTAATTCCATGATGGTGTAACAAACAATCTAATGTAAGAAAAGCAGAAGAAAGGGGTAATATAAAACCTATAAACAGCAATTTTTTTTTCTTTTATAACAAAAAACTTCGTCTTTAGGACGAGCAAGATGTGCGGTCGGAAACTTCTTTGCGAGACGGTTGATGTTGTTGAAATAACGGTAACTCTTGTCATTATGCTTCTTATCTAACATATTCTTGTAAAACTCTTCATATTGAAAGTGCTTGTGCTTGGGCTTTTCTTCTTGGTGACTCTTGGAAGAAGAAGCGTGGTGTAATCCTCGGGTCTGGATAGCAGCACCCATGACAGGACATTGGTTTGCCTTACGCAATAATAATCCACTGGATTTATTGTTCAACTGTTTCAAAGCAGAAGAGCTATTGACATTCAAAAAGGGACAAGTCTTACGGGCCTGCAAAAGAGCTAATTCCATGATGGTGTAACAAACAATCTAATGTAAGAAAAGCAGAAGAAAGGGGTAATATAAAACCTATAAACAGCAATTTTTTTTCTTTTATAACAAAAAAAGTTTTTTTTTTTGACTGGCTTTTTTTTACAATTTGATCTGACAGCTCGTTTCAATGATTGACAGCATCACTACAAAATGGCGTCTCTCATGATACTGGAGATGCTACTGACAGGAGAAGTTCACCTCTTATTCCTGCAAGTATAACTGAATTCTTCGTAATTGCTCATACCTATCCTTTCTTTATCAGTGATCAATTATGGGTAAACAATTATTTCATCGATTTGACTTCTTGTTTCACTTTTACCTTTATAAACCAGACTCCCCAATAAATAGAGTACAAAATGGTTTGCAATACCTTTTTGATTAAGAGTGCGTATTAATGGCTTTCAATGTGCGAATTGGCAGCTTCCGCATTATTACGTATGAGTCAAAAGTCGCTTGTAATATCACGTATTTAGACATTACTTTCTGAAATCTACAAGCGCCTCTCCAAATTAAATTAATTGTGGCGTGATAAATGATTTGGAAGTCAACACGGATAAAGGGGTACCATGGCCGATCCGACAGAGAATAGTATTTGGCAGTAGAGATCCTGATCGCCATCTATATAATAGCAGCTTGCTCTATTCAAGGCTTCTTGCATACCATCCTGAAAATACAACTACGGTAAAAGAGCCACATTTATTAGTGGGACATTCTAAAAGACAATGGAAAATGGGTGAATGTATCACATTAAATTTCTACAGCTGGCAGCATTGATTTTTAACCATCAACTCCCCTCTGTCATCCACGATCAATTAAGATGACTTGTACATGCTGTTTGGTTAAATTTAACTAGTGCATCAGCTTCTACAATTAAAGTATATATCAAAACTCTGCAGCGATCCTGCTTTTTACCTCTAATATAGTGATCATCAGACATCAGGTTTCGTATTATTTGAAAAGCTTTCTTCGTAATGAACACTGTTGTTTTACTTATATGTTAAAATATGACATCTGTTTGGCATGGTGCTACCAGAATGAAAACGTCGCAAAATTTATTGAGTAGGCTAACTCAAGTGTATACGTGCGTTTTTCTTACACTCTCGCATTTTATGTGAGAACATCGATAAGTGCAAAAATCGGGTTTTTATTTAGATGACGAGCCAAGTAAAGCTTGAGAATAAACAACTTTACATACGAATAATTATGTAAAAGTGATGACTATGTACACCCAGTTCCCAGGTCGCAGCTAATAATTGACTCTTTGACTCTTTGACTTTGGATTGACTATACAGCATTTTAGAAAAGTCCTATGGGTGCTGAGAGGTTTAGGGTTTACTCCAAGCAAATAATAAAGATGATGGTCTTCGCTTTCGCCTTTCAAGGTAGTAGAGCATGGTCTTTTGCTTATCGTGCGGACGATCGCAGTTATATAAAGTTCTGGTTTTGCAATGCTCCTTGCCTTGCAAATTTCTTCTTTGTGTCTTGTGGCAGTTGATTAAAGTGAAGCAAGCTTACAATTTTTAGGTTGTTCCTATGTTTAATAAAACAAAACATCAGTCTGTTCAATATATATATATGTATGTGATATCAAGGACGCTAGCAAGTGAAGCAGCAGAACCAAGTATTGGTCTTTTAGAATGAACTACAACTTTATGTGTTTGTGGGCTGCCACGACTACCAACTTCGTGGACGTTCACACATCGGGCTACACTTTTTATCGTGCAGTATTCAGATACCAATGTGTCCTTAACTAGACGCCTAGCCAAGTGAATTCTGACCAGATACATACCAGTCTAACAGGGTTTACCGTTGGTCCCTTAATTAGACCACCACTCTGAAGCTGCTTCAAGGAAGCCTTCAGGCTATATACTTTACAACGGTAATCGTTGTACAGGGCATTAAGCGGTAAAGATATGCACATGAAACCATTCTATTCGAGATTAGAGCGCTTTGAGTAGATGGGAAATTGGACTTATACCGACAATTAGTATATGTGAAAATGTGAAACAGCAAGGTTTGTAGATTACCTATTTTGAAGCGCTATAAAAAGGGTACTTTATATAAGAGAGAGAAACACTGAATGAGAAGGTGATTCAACATCTTCAGTTGAGGCGTTGAGAGAAAGCTGCAGAAATGGTAATAAACAATTTGATTGGCAACAATCAGCCAATGGCTTTTCAGATTGTTTTCGGTTTTCTAAAATCGTTCTTCTGCAATAAAAGTACTTCAAAGAGGGAATATAAAGCGTAATTGCAAAGATAAAGGTAAATGATCACTTAATAATAAGATGAACTTTATAGTTTAAAAACTATTGACTTGATTAACTTGAAAAACTGAGGATTTTATTAACAAAAACTTGGTGGTTTTTATACTTGACAGGACGTAGATTTTACTGCGTTCCATTGTACAATGAAACGAGAGAAAAAAAGAAAACCAAAAAAGGTAAATTATGACCAGCAGGCCGTAACAGCATCCAAAGTATGCACTGAGACAACTGCATGCTTTGTTCTCTGGTACTTTGCAACGTAATTGTACCTGCCGTTTTTTTTCTCTCAATGTAGAACCTAATTGCAAGAAGACAGTGTCAGCAATTTTAGGAATCGTTAAATCAGTAGTAATATCAGATGTGATTTTGTTTTCGATTCCTATCTTGATCTTCTCTTCAATAGGCAGGGGACAAATACCAAAGACTTCGTTAGAACCACGATACTTCAATCCATTCACTTCAACTGCGAAATGAACATGCTTTTCTTGAGAAGGGATATTCAAATGTTCGCGAAGCAGGTGAATATGCTGCACGAGCCAAGGGTCGTAGTGGCTTTTGTACTTGTGTCCTTTGCGGTTGAGAGTACCCACCTCCAAGTTATACCTAAGGCGGTACTCTGCTAACATTGCATCGGCGAGTTCGAGTCCAGAACCAAAAGATCCAAACTTTCTTATCAGGTTTTGGTGGACACCACCTTCTAAAGAGTTTGTACCCCTAACGCATCTGTAAGTGGGAAGGCCGTACTTATCCTTCTTCCCAGTCTTAAAGTATAATTGTACACCAGGTGAGTCTGATGCGTGGCCCTGTTAGACTATTTTCAAGACGCTTTGAGCCTGCTTCCATGACAATTTGTCAAAAAGGGCTCTTCCTGATTGGGAGCATTTAAGAGGACCAAAGGACAAGAATAAGCTTTTCAGGATGGGCAGCAAGACGTTGGGAGGAGAAACTTTACGTTTTACCCTTTTCCAGAGCCAACTCCTATCATACTTTATTTTTGCTGGTATTATACGATATTGTTAGACGTTCCAAAACGATCGAGGATCTTGCTTTTTGGTGTGTTTCAGTCTACCTGATCTTCAATAACATTACTGACGCGAACTGCCGAAGAATTGCATACTTGTCTTGTATACTGTACATAGACGAGGTTGCAAGACACTTCTTCCAGTCAACCTTAATCTGATCATCATCGGCATAAGTCAATTTAGACGCGTTGTTTAGCGATCAACGTGTCCAACCTGCTAAAGGCATTTGTGAATGCCGACAGGTTTCGTTGAAATTCCTCTCTTTCGCGCGAGAGAAATCTTATCTCTTGACGAAAAAAAAAAGAGTCATTCCAAAGGAAAAGTTTCGTGTAACGAGTTTGCGATTTTTTGGTGATACCAAGATCGGTAACTGATTTTATCCAGAACTTCTCAAAGATATGCTAGAATCACTATATACTTTACAACGGTAATCGTTGTACAGGGCATTAAGCGGTAAAGATATGCACACTAACACATACAAGCTGACTGGATTCGCGGGACGTACACACTAATTGCATACTTGTCTTGTATACTGTACATAGACGAGGTTGCAAGACACTTCTTCCAGTCAACCTTAATCTGATCATCATCGGCATAAGTCAATTTAGACGCGTTGTTTAGCGATCAACATGTCCAACCTGCTAAAGGCATTTGTGAATGCCGACAGGTTTCGTTGAAATTCCTCTCTTTCGCGCGAGAGAAATCTTATCTCTTGACGAAAAAAAAAACGAGTCATTCCAAAGGAAAAGTTTCGTGTAACGAGTTTGCGATTTTTTGGTGATACCAAGATCGGTAACTGATTTTATCCAGAACTTCTCAAAGATATGCTAGAATCACCGGTTTTTCTTTCAACATTGATTCTCTTGTCCAATTTTTGCTTCTTTCCCTACTTTTATATACTTTGCTTTTAAATAATGAGAAGTCGGAGAACTTTGATTGTAGTCTTAATTGCTTTATTTCCTACTCTAAAGTTCATTCATTGGAAAGCCTATCCATGTGCTATTCCCGTCCTTTGCAATACAGAAGCTCATTTATATAGTCATAAACCAATTAATTCACAGCCCCTTAGCAAACCAGTTGCACATTATCCTGGTAAATTTTTGGATGAGAGTCACTACTTATAAACGTTGGTGCATTTACAAATTGTTGTTTTATAGATACACATAGTAAAGCCAATCAAGACCTTGATACAGTCGCTCCTACTGCCGACAAAACCACTTATCGTTTGACCAGCGATGGTTTGAAATACGCTACCACAGGTGATTTGTGGCAATTTGGTATTGCAAGTATTCTTATAAAGAAAAACTGGTTTCAAAGCTACTCGTAATAACGGAATAAATGCATCGTAGATCAACACCAAGCCCGATGTACTTGTTGTATCCAATACCAACTACATTGATGTAAACAATCATTATCAGCGTGAATTCAGAATTTATACACTGATGAAATGGATTCTACGAGTCCATCGTCGTGACCCCGAAAGAACCACACCTCTTGTTATGGTCGATGCTGGTAAAGTTTCGCTGTTTCATTTTGCACTATATCTATATACTCAATCTTTTGTATGGTCATTATTTCATTAAGGCTCCAATCATGGTCTTTTCTCTCTTGTTGCTAGTGCCAGTGGAGCCCATACAATTGCTTTTGAGCCTCAAACTCATTTAAGAAGTAAGTTTAAAAGAAAGGTTTAAATATAGAAATACTCACATATTACAAATCTAATTGCAATTTTAAAAATAGGTGTTATTAATTTGGCAGGTAGATTAAATCAAGTTTCTAAACGACTTCGTGTGCTTCAATTTGCGGTGTTGGATAAATTCAAAAGACTCGCTATGGAAAAAGTCGAAATTAACGATGGTGGTATTGGTGGACTTTCTTATAACAATCCTAATGCTCTTATCACCACGCAGACTATCCGCCTCGACACTTTACCAGCCTTTAATCGTCTTTTCCCTCAAACTGCCAGTATGCAAAAATCACTTAAAATAATTACAGGTCGTAAAAACGATAAGTCTATTATGGAGCCTGAGGACTTAGGTACTGACTATGCTAGAAATATCAACAACGCTGTCGACAAAGATGACGTCGAAATTGAAGAATCTCTTTTGTTTCGTCAACCTATCCACTTTTTAAAGATTGATGTAGAAGGATTCGAACTAGCCGCTTTAAGATCTGCCGCCAAATTATTTGAAAATCAGCTCGTTGAAAACACTGTTCTTGAATTTGGACCACCCCATCGCTGGGATGTCACAGTTGAAAATGCTGCCGAATTGAGCCTACAGCAAATTCGTGAAAAGACTATGAAGGAAGCAAAGGCTATTTTACACCATGCTATAGACGAATGGAAATTAGATATTAATCTTTTGCCAGCTGAAGGCTGGGACAAGACGGTTCTTTGGATGTTAGAACATGGAGTTGATGAGAGTGAGGGTGACCCATCGAAAAATAAGGTCGTACGTAAACTCAATGCATGGAAGTTTGACGATTTACCTGACGACAATGATGAGTTTGAAAAGGAACTTGCATTAAAAAACAACCTTGTCACCGAGTTTATTAGACTCCCTGCTAAATTAATTGATGAGTACCTGGAAGCCTCTGAAAACATTGGAGAAATGTATCTTTGGTTCACCAAACAAAAAAGCAAGAGTCCTGTTCTAGAAAAGGTCATCTAATTACATTATCCCGTAAAATAGATAAATAAAAGGGAATTTTCATCCACACAATTTACTTTGACAATGAGATAACCTAATTATGGTGAGTGTTCATTTTCCTCACTCAGTTAATAATATATCACTTTCTGGGCTCTTTTGTGATAAACTAGCTTATATTTCCATAAGTATTGACCACTAATGTGTTTCCTTTTGTTTTTTTTTTCCTCTTTAATATTTCAGCTGTTATGAACGTTTACATATCGTCTTTCTTCCTTACTTGTAATGTATTATGGATAACTCCAGTGGTCTACACCACCCTAGGCTTTTCTCGGTTTACCTCAACTCCCACGGCTGTAAAGGGGATTTTTCTTTCTACACTTTTCCTTTTTAAAAAGGTGTTGATTGACAACTTTGGTTCACAGACATGACCTAAGGGGAAAAGGAATGCAAATCTTCTATATGGGAGACCATATTTACACAGGGCGATTCATAAATTTGAATGCAATCAAGGAACCTTTATTTTGCAGTCTTGTCGTTGACAATTTAGTCGCTCCTTTCTTTTGCTCCAATGGGGTGGATATCATCTTGCAAGGGTAAGTTCTGAAGTTGTAGCCATAGCCAATGTTCTCTGCTTTTTAACTGTTAAAACGAAACTCTTTGCAGAAGTTCGGATCCATCAACAGGTTCAAAAGAACGAAGAGGAAGCCATGGTCGTGTGCCAGATTTGTCTTTAATAGTCAAGCACAACGAGTACACCGCTATGCCTTTTCTCTGTGAGGTTAAACCTTTAATCCACATGCAAGGACTGAACTATAAAGATGTAGATAAACCAGACTTCATCAAATTAGCAAATATCATGAAAGATGAATTAGACCATATGGACATGATTGAAGACAAAAGAGTATACGGGCTACTGGTTGAAGGTATTTGTGCCAAATTAGTATACATAGGAAGCTTTATTTGTTGAACGTCTGTATCTTCAATAGGATTCAAATGCCAACTGTTTGTGATGGATCTTTGCTACTATAAACTGCATCGTTTTTTCATGATCGATCAGTTCTATTTGCCTCGCGACTTATTTGATTTGCACACCCTTGTCTCCTGCTTTAAAAGACTAGATTTCCTTGAAGTTTGTATCAAACTTTCCCTATCCTTATACATTCTTCACTAAGTTGATACTATTTTAGGAAACCATGATTGAAGAAACAAACCGATTACTGGACAATTTCGCCCACCTTTTGCCTCTTGAAAGAAACGTCACTCCCGATCATCGTCCTAGTAGAAAGCGAGTGAGCTTCCGCTCCCCTCATCGCAACAATTTGACATTTTTCATGTGTATTAAACTCCTAATATATCAATGTATCGAATGGTTTCATATTTACAGTGATTTGTTTATTTAATCAATTAACGGTCAATAAAATCTATTTAGAGAATAAAAAGTAGATATGAATAAATATGTCTGAACAGCCCATGTTAAAAGAGGACGAGCAATAAAGCTGAGGCTCCTCCTTTTGTTCGAAACTATTAGTGAGCGAAAGTATTCATGAGATGATAGGAGAAGGAAAATTCAATAGAGGAAGTATAATATGTATGAAAGTTATAAAAACAAATGCCTCACCACATACCGATAGTTAGACAACATGTTGACTGATGGGCGGAAAAATGAATTTGGGAGGGGTAAGAGGTTGGGTTCATCATCTTTTTGATTTTAGAGATTTTACTATTCTAAAAATACCACCACAGTAAAAAACTTAGTAAGGCATTCTGAAATACAATGGGAAATGGGTGAACCCATCGTTTCAAACTTCTACAGCGGACAGCATTGATTATTTACAATCCCCACATTTACACTTCTGTCATTATTTAATAAGGTGCGGAAATCTTGGCGGCACAAAAAGTAGAATAAAATTTATTGGATGAATCCATCCCTTATGTAAGCAAAATGTCTTGTTAATCATTAAAAATCCTTACGAACAAACCACATTACACTGTTAGCAATTCCAAACAAACAACCATCAGACTCAAAGCGTCTTTTATGCTGTACAGAAAACTATTTTATCTTTTGAGCCATATAAAATTATATAATATCGAACTAGCGGGGAATATTCATGGGAAAAAATTATAGTTGAGAGTTTTTTGGGAGAAAAACACAGCTGTTAGCAAAAGCGCAATTGTGCTATTTGCGTCAGGGGATAGTCCTTAATTAGATATTATAACCTTATTTCATAATGCTTTTTCTATTGTTAAAATGTATTTACAACTTTCATGATTCTGGTATATAACTTAATTTATGAAAGTTGGTTCAATTTTGTGATTAAATGAAGCAGCTAAATTATTTCGACATTCTTGCATCTTTTTTCTTGATTCAAACAAGTTTTCAATGTCATCAACTACTTATCAAAAACAAAGTCTGTCAGTTTTTCCCGTGACGCGATAAGATTGGGTGTAAAATACAAAGCACTCGTAGCACTAAGCGTATTTTAGAAAACTTTATAAGCCATTGACATAACTGAAGGTGACTCATAACCATTTACCAGTTACTGCTACATAAAACCAGTACAAAGGAAAATAAAACCCCTAACTCAGTGTTTTCTTTCATTATACCATAAACTCTATTAATTCAACCAGTCAATTTTCAAAGAATTGACTGATAAAACTACTGCGATTTACTGGTAATATTATATGAGTATCTAAAACCTGTATCCTGTTGAAGCACTTTGTGAATCTCATATAATATGATTGAAATACTTCTTGAGATCACATTTGATATGCTAGTCCAAACATACAATGCACTTGTGTAACATATGAAAATCTTTCATTTGCGTCTAGAAGAAATATATGAACATGAGCTACACGAGAAAGGCGTTGGAGAATAGCGATTGTGCGATTCGATATATTCAGTAACACAATTTCAGAAATCATAGGCGCGCAATAAAAATTCGCGAAGCGCCTTTACCATGGATAAAAAGTAAATGCTCGTAATGATAAGGGATTACAATGAA
The DNA here is from genome assembly GCA_000587855.1 of Mucor irregularis B50. Classification (NCBI taxonomy): domain Eukaryota; kingdom Fungi; phylum Mucoromycota; class Mucoromycetes; order Mucorales; family Mucoraceae; genus Mucor; species Mucor irregularis. Next base: position 281,389 of record KK076532.1, read on the forward strand.
GGATAAATCTAGCATTTGAAACTCAACGTATAACAAGTAGACCCTAAGTGTCACAGATCTCTTACACTTATCTCTCACAATAAAAGGGCCTAGAACCAATCAGATTTGAAGATATGCCGTATAAGGGGAGAGAATCTTGTTCAAAATATACTTATACGGTTTTCATGTGTTTACTGAAAATACCTTATACGGCTGATGTGTTGACAACTCAATTACAAATAGCTTACCAGTATAAGGAAGAACCATGGGCATGTTCCCACGAAACCCGCAGCTAAACACGTCTTTATGATGGCGGTTGCATAAACATATAAATACTATCTTTCGCTCTTTTTTCTTTCGATATTCCCAAATTTTCCCCACTCTTCCTGCAAAATGATCCCAACTATTTTACGTCAAACAACTCAACGCTATATTACCAGAGTTCCTAACAAGAGCAGATTCTTAGCCACTGTCGCTACACCCACCCAAGAAGCTGTCAAAGCATTCTTTCCAGATGAACCTTCTCAACCTAAAATTGTCACATCTATTCCTGGTCCTTCTTCCAAGAAGATCATGTCTAAATTAAACCAATATCAAGACACCAGATCTGTATTCTTTGTTGCTGGTAAATTCGGGATTTTACGCGTGTAAAAAAAAGATAATGCTTGAAACTGACCGGATATTCCTTTTTTGACAGATTTCGCCAAATCAAAGGGTAATTATATTGTTGATGCCGACGGAAACACATTGTTGGATGTTTTTGCACAAATCGCTTCTATTCCCGTTGGTTATAACAATCCTGCCTTCTTGGAACTGTCTAAGGATCCCGCTTTCCAAACCGCTTTGGCCAACAGGTAAAATGACGGAGTTAAAGTTGAGAGGGATGATGGATAGTTTGCTGAAAGGATGGTTTATATAGAGCTGCTCTTGGTGTAAATCCTAATGTTGATTGGGTTGATTCCGTAGAGAAAGCCTTCATGGCCGTTGCCCCTAAGGGTATGGATAACGTTTTCACCGTGATGTGTGGTTCTTGTGCAAATGAAAATGCTTTCAAGACCGCTTTCATGTACAAGGCCGCCAAAAAGAGAGGAGGTCGTGACTTCAATGTTGAAGAATTAAACTCTTGTATGAAGAATGAAGCTCCTGGATCTCCTGATGATATGTCTATTCTCAGTTTCAATCAAGCTTTCCACGGTAGACTTTTCGGTTCTTTAACCGCTACTGCCAGTAAGGCCATTCACAAGGTTGATATTCCCGCCTTCGACTGGCCTAAGGCCCCCTTCCCTCAATTGAAGTATCCTTTAGCCGATAATGTAGAGCACAACCAAAAGGTCGAAAAGGCTTGTTTGGACGAGGTTGAAAATTCGATTGTTAACGCCAAAAAGCCTGTTGCCGCCGTTGTTGTCGAACCCATTCAATCCGAAGGTGGTGACAATCATGGTAAATATAGTGAAGAAACTGATATTCGCCACGCGTTTTATTGACCTATGTTCGTTGTCTATAGCCTCTCCCGATTTCTTCAGAAAGCTTCAATCCATTTGTCAAAGTCACGATGTCTTGTTCATTGTCGACGAGGTACAAACTGGTGTTGGTGCCACAGGTACTTTCTGGGCACACGAGGCCTGGAATTTACCCACTCCTCCTGATATGGTTACTTTCTCCAAGAAATTCCAAGCTGCTGGTTTCTTCTTAAGCGGTAAACTCCGTCCCACTCACGCTTACCGTCTTTACAACACCTGGATGGGTGACCCAGTTCGTGCCATGCAAGCTGCTGCTATCGTCCAAGAAATCAAGGACAAGGATCTTTTGTCCAACGTGAAGGATGTTGGTAAATATATTCAAGATAACTTGGAAGAAATGACCAAGACTACTCCTATCGATAATATTCGTGGCCAAGGTGCTTTCATTGCTTTCGATTTACCCGACGGTGCTAAGCGTGATGCATTCTTAAACGACATGCGCCAACGTGGTGTCAATATTGGTGGTTGTGGTGACCGTACAGTTCGTCTTCGTCCTATGTTGACTTTCCAACGTCACCATGCTGACATCTTATTAGACACAATGAAGAAGACTTTTGCATAAACTGATCTAAAAACTTTAAAAAAAAATTACTATGCTACTTATATATGTAAATTAAAATAACAATAAACTTAAAAAAAGTATTGCTTTAATGATAAAACTAATCTTATCTACACACAAGTGTTGTAATTCGACTTGAATAAGATTTCTAAAGTAATTGTGCATGGGCGTCTACGTTTTGGCCCACCACCAAAAACCTCCTGCTCAATTTTTGGCTTGTGACAATTATTACCAAATATGAAAGATACATACCACTCGCCACTCCTTCCGCTTTAAAAATGAGAAGTAGACAAAAAACCAAGGAGTGTAAACAATGCGGAAACCAGACGTGATATTGTAGTAGTTTCAATTTGATTATTCTGGTTTACAGGGTTAATGTCTTGTCATGTATTGAGGATACACCAGAATTGCCCTGAATTCGGATTTGTAAAACAAAATGGAGCTGGGCTCTCAAGCCCGGGACTTTCAATTTAGAATTTGTTCAAATAGAAATCTCCAAAACTTTCAATCCGAATTCTTTCTTATTTTTCTTCATTGAAACTTTTTTTTAGTGCTCCAGTTGTTTAAAAATTGAAAGGAGGAAACCTCTTTTTTTTAAAAGCAGTATGGATACCTCGGCCGAAATTCGACAAAGAAAGAACGTCTCGGTAGCCTCTACCACCAACAATACTTTAGAGGAAGAGGGTGTCAAAAAGTCTCTACCCAAAAGTGATTCGGGAATCCCGGACATGGTCATGTCAGTCATACTATTTTTAGTGTCAATGCCCATTCGATTCAAGAACTTGTCATTGCCAAGTCAAGTCATCTTTGACGAAGGTCAAGTGGGAAAGTTGGCTGGTTACTATATCAAACACGCTTTCTTTTTCGACGTACACCCACCTGTAAGTAAATCACATAGAATATTAAGAAGAAGGTACCAAAAAAGGGAAATACTCATATTTATAAATTTGTTACACACATACTATAACTTCAGCTCGCCAAATTGTTGATGGCTTTGGTCGCATGGATTTCTGGATTTCAGGGAGATTTTGAGTTTACAGAAATTGGAAAGTAAGTCATTAAAACAAGGAGTAGTGTGATGTTAGATATTAAATTGGTGGAACAGTGAATACCCCGAGAACGTCCCTTTCGTTCAAATGCGCGCGTTGGGCGCTTTCTTCGGTGCGCTTGTCGTACCTCTCTCATATTTGACTATTCGTGATGCTGGACATTCTAGAATTGCTGCTACTTTAACTGCCTTGGCAATTTGTTTTGGTAAATTAATTGCGTTATACAAAGTGAAAACACGTTTTTTTTTATTAATTTCTATTTTCTTACTTTAGAAAATGGATTGATTACCAACAATAGATTAATTTTATTGGATTCCTACCTTTTGTTTTTTACTGCATTTACAATCTTTTCTTGGACTCGTTTTTACAATAAGACAAGGTGAGTGTAGTGGTCTTACTGCTATTTATCGCATGCAATTGATATATTTTTTGTACATAGTCCTTTTAGTCCCCAATGGTGGTTTTGGTTATTGTGCACTGGTATTGGATCAGGATGTGCAGTGAGTAGTAAGTGGTTTGGTTTCTTCACAGTGGTTACTGTTGGATTGTCCGCTGCAAAGCAATTATGGGAGATTTTAGGAGATTTGAGAGTATCCAAGGTAAGGATGTGAACAAGTGATACGTGAATAGCTGCCTCTAAAATGGAATTGATATAGCGACGCGTCTTTGGCCATCTGTTGGCAAGAGCGATTTGCTTGATCATTATACCCGTCATGATATACGTTGGTGTGTTCTATGCTCATCTTAATATATTGGACAGACCCGGACCTGGAGAGAGCTATATGGAAAGAGAAACTCAAAACGAATTGAGAGGATATGAGCCAGTGGACACGCCTCTTCGTAAGTGTAGAGGAAGAACTTGTCAAAAGACTCGAATGATTAATGAATCCTCTTTTGTATTTATTAAGCTATCACTTACGGATCAATTATCACTATGCGTCAACTCGAAACCACAGGCGGATATTTGCACTCACACAAAGCGAATTATCCTGAGGGTTCTCAACAGCAACAAGTTACTCTTTACCCTCATCACGATGACAACAACTGGTGGAGAGTTTTAAAGGCTGATATATTCCAGGAACCCATCAAAGATTTATTGGCCAACGACAATGCCACTTGGTTAGAATATGTCCGTAATGGCGACCTTATTCGTCTGGAGCATGTTGTTACTGCACCTCGTAAATTACACAGTCATGATATCCCTGCTCCCGTCACAGACACAACATATCATAAGGAAGTCAGTGGATATGGCTTCCTCGATCACGTTGGCGACTCCAACGACCATTGGCGTGTACAAATTGATGAGAACAATCAATACCCCGAAGCTGGCCAAATTCTCCAATCTCGTCGTAGTAAATTCCGTCTATTCCACGTCAACCAAGACTGTCATCTCTTTGCAAGCTTCGAGAGATTGCCCGAATGGGGTTTTGAACAACAAGAAGTCTCCTGTATTCAAGAAGGCTTAAAACCAAAGACCATGTGGAAGATTGAGGAAACTGAAAATAAAATGTTACCCGAAGACGCCCCTATGGAGCCTGAACATCGACAAACGTTCTTACAAAAGTTCAACCGATTGCACAAGATTATGTGGATCACGCTGTTTGAAAAAAGCGAACCCCATCCCTTTGCCTCTCGTCCCTACACATGGCCTACACTCTTGACTTTTGTCGCTTTCTGGCAAAGTGAGCAAACACAAATTATTTTATTCGGTAACCCTCTTGTGTACTGGTCCTCCAGCTTGGCCGTTTTGTCATTTATCACTCTCTGGAGCTTTTTCCAATTACGTGATAAGCGTGGATTTAGAGATACCTTTGGTGGTGCTCGTGCATTTTACGAAAAGTCGGCGGGATTCTTTGTGGTTGGATGGATTATCAACTATGTACCCTTTTTCCGCATGGAACGTCAATTGTATATTCACCATTACATGCCTGCGCTTTACTTTGCCATATTGACCATGGGTGTCAACTTTGATGTATTTATGCGTCGATTCCCTCAGTTTTTAAAGATGTTTATTTTGATTGCTGCCGGAGGTTGCATTGCCTATACATATTACGTTTATTCACCGCTGACTTATGGTGAAGCATGGTCTGTTGGAGAATGTGAAAACGCTTCTTTCCTGGATCAATGGCAATTGAGTTGTGCGAGATATGCACCCTTAGGATCACCAGAAAGACTCAGTTTGATTGAAAACATAAGCGTGGATTTAGAGATACCTTTGGTGGTGCTCGTGCATTTTACGAAAAGTCGGCGGGATTCTTTGTGGTTGGATGGATTATCAACTATGTACCCTTTTTCCGCATGGAACGTCAATTGTATATTCACCATTACATGCCTGCGCTTTACTTTGCCATATTGACCATGGGTGTCAACTTTGATGTATTTATGCGTCGATTCCCTCAGTTTTTAAAGATGTTTATTTTGATTGCTGCCGGAGGTTGCATTGCCTATACATATTACGTTTATTCACCGCTGACTTATGGTGAAGCATGGTCTGTTGGAGAATGTGAAAACGCTTCTTTCCTGGATCAATGGCAATTGAGTTGTGCGAGATATGCACCCTTAGGATCACCAGAAAGACTCAGTTTGATTGAAAACAACGAGGAAGCTATGACTGCACAATCAACTGGTACTGTGTACGTTGACGAACACGGTAACCGAATTCCTTTTGAAGACGTTCCTCTCGGATTGAAGGAGCCCGTAACAAACGCAGAAGAGTATGAGGAGGAGGAAGAAGAAGAAGACGAGGTGCAAGAAATCATATTCCCCAGCAGCTCATTAAAGTTAGAAAATGGACAAGATTTCCTTGACGAATACGATGATGATTATGACGACGAGGACGAGGACGAAGAAGACGATGAGCCTATGCCTACTGAGGCACCTATCATTGAAATCGAACCCGAATTTGTAGACGGTAAAGAAGTGTATGGCGATGACGATGAAGACGAGGACGAGTGGCCAAGGACTGTTTACGGTATTGACCCTGAGGCCGATGAAGATGATGAAGATCCTCAACCTTTGACCACTAGAGAAATACCTTCTACTAGACATGTTGAACTATAAGTTCAACCTTGTATATATTATTAACTAATGTAAGAATTAAAAAAAAAAATAATAGATTTTTAAATGCTTATATGTTACAGGGAAACCATTGCGTTTTTTTTTTGTTGGGTAAATCGTTTTTAATTTTATATGTATGATGAAATTTATAAGGGGAAAGTCCCTCTCTCTTTTTTAAATGCGTTTTTTTTTTTTTACCAATTATTCCACTCATCGTCGGAATCAGCCGAAGATTTCTTTTTCGTGGATGAATAAGCTCTTGAGCGAACAGTGGTAGAAGCAGCGCTCGCAGATCGATTGTTACTTTTGGCGGGTGGTGTTGATGCTGTAGTGGGTGTGATACGTCCTCCTCCTCCACCTCCAGAAGATTGTAAATTTGTACTAAAAAAGTCATCGTCGTCTTGGATATCTGTGTGGGACGAGTTCATGCCAGAATAACGTAAAGAGGGAGTGGATGAACCTGAACCGGTGGTTGTTGTTTCATTGATGTTGCTATAGCCGCTGTAAGATCCGCCATAACTTCCAGAGCTCTATTCATTGATACATTAATCCATTGCGTCCCCTTCACTGTTTTCCAATGGTTTCACTTACTCTGGGTTGTGTAAAGGAGCTCACATAGCTATTGACATTATCACGCACTTGTCCTCTAAAATTGGGATCAGCCAACTGGGCAGCGGCAGGTTTCACGTAGGTATCATTTGCATATTTTCCAAATTCAACAGCAGCCTTTCCGACATAAGAAAGAAGTGACCAACCTTTTTCAATGGCTACACGAGGATCCTGAATGACTTCTCGAAGATCAACGCCGCCGTTATTATTGTTTGCGAATCGTGCGTTATTATATTCATCCTCAACTAGGAATTAAAAAAGGAAACGAATTTAGACTTGATGAAAAAAAAACGGAGGTGGGATAAGCAACACTTACATTGAGGATTACCAAAACCTGTAAATTTACCTCCTTGATTAGGCGGTAACTGACTATAGTATAATTATAGTTTCTTAGTTAACTTGACAAAAAAAGTAAAAATGAAAAGACACAACACTCACTCAGATCTTGCTTCGTTGGCATTCCCAAGTTGAGCAAAGTATTGCTCATTGCGAGCTTTGTTGCTCATTGCAGAACTACTATTGTCTTCGCCTCCACTTTGATAAGAATCACTTCCGAAACCTCCTGACATAGATAAAGAGCTGCTTGATCGTACTTGATCTGCTGCACCGAATCTACTGCTGCTGTTGGCTCTCGTTCCGCCTCCCAATGATCGAGTATTTTTAGTTGTTGTGGGTGATGATGTTTTAGTTCTTACGGAAGGTGTGGGAGTCCATGGACGACCTTCTGCCTCTGCTGTCAGCTATATATTACAAAAAAAGTAATAAATTTGAATGTTTATTGTTGTTTACATTCTTGTTTATGGCTTACTTTATCACGGTATAATTCAGCACAATGACTATGGTATTTCTCATTCATACTCATACCAGGCGTATAGTCTGATTGAGATTCAAAAAACTCTCTCGCCTTTGCGTTACCTCCCACCTAAGATTGTTTGTATATCAGCATAGGTAGACACGATGAGGCGGCGGCGGCGGCGGCGCTGTCCCATCACTACGACTTACCTCCATCTTTTTCAACTGATCATCAAACCATTTATCCATAGTGATTGAACGAACAAAACTAGTCTCATAGGGTATGTGATGAGAATACTACACACACAGTGTGTAACTTGGATATAACTTACCTAATGTGAACACCAAATGAACGGTGCACACCAGAACAATCCAAACAAATGAAAATACCATACGAGATACTTGCCCATTGGGGGTTGGGTGCTTTACAGTCAAAACATGTCTTGTTCTCTCCTGTCCTTTGAATATCGTACAACTTTTTCTTATACTCGGCTGCTGACATAATATACTACAAGAAAAAAGGAAAAAGAGGGAAAAAGGGAAAGAAAAAAAGAGGAGGGGGAAAAGAATGGAGAAAACTTTACTTTAATGAAAAAAAAAAAAAAAAGCTCAGACACACGCACACAAAACATGCACTTATCCAAATTGATTTGCCGCAAAAGGAAACTATGTTCCCGTACACTGCTTTGTCCATGATCACAGATTTTAAGGTTATGTTGCTCAAACAATAGCAACAACTGCAAAATGTATTTAATGTATGTAAAAAGTGGGGGGGGTGATGCGTTGTTTTCTTTTAAAAAAAAAGGGTATAACTATTTTAAATTGACAAGAATAATGATATAACCAAGTAACCATTTAAACCTATTAATAACATGGATATTAAAATAGCCACGATATTGACGATTCTTCCATTTTCGTAAGTCATTGGGGCTGGCCATTGATCCATGACTTCGTAAGCGTCTGTGGGCACTACAGAAGTAGAAGCGTTGTTGTTTGTGGAAGTAGATGCGGTGTTACTATCTGATTTGTTGATGCAGTAATTTTTCAAGGCATTCATATCCAACTTGCTGAACTGAGGGAATCGGAACCAGTCGGATTTATTATTAGAAAATCGGAACCGAGCAATAGTGCGATCAACAAAGGACATCTTGTTTTGATCAATGACCTTGACGGGGTCAGGGTTCAAGCTCTTGGCTTCAATCACGACTTCCAACTTCATGGCGTGCTTTCTGGAGGTAAAGTAGACGAGAGGCACAACAGCAAAGGGTAATTGGATACTCAGTGCGACTTGACTGCCGACAAGCATGCTGCTGAGACCTTCACGACCCGTCACACAGGCTGCCACCATGGCAGGAATAATGGCAATCAGACGAGTAACGATACGACGGATCCAAGGACGCGTGGTCATACCGAGGAAACCGCTCATAATGACTTGACCAGCTAAAGTGGCAGTGAGCGTACTGGACTGACCAGCGCATAACAAGGCCAATGCAAAGACAACAGCGGCTGGAGGACCTAAATATTGCATCAAAAGTGCATGAGCACTGAACAAATCTTGGACTTGTTGGTTTTGATTATCGGGACCGTAGTAGAAATTGGCAGATGCCACAATCAAGATAGCACAGTTGACGAAAAATGCAAAAGTCAAGGCAACAATAAGATCAATAAAGCCATAGTGCAAGTTACGTTTCATGGATTTGTCCAAGTAGGACTTGAGTTGTTCAAAGTTGATGCCTCCAGTGCGAGAAACACAAGAGTTGGCTTCATCTTCTACATTGACGACGACTTGGTTTTGTTGAGTTTGTTGATGATGTTGAGCAGACAATTTCTCGTTTTGAGTACTTTCCACGGTTTCCAAAATACTGGGTTTGACGTCAATACCACGAGCAGGATCATTCTTGACAAGCCATTGATCACCGTTCTTGACGACTCGGGGTCTTTGAACGCGCCATTCACGACAACGTGCTTGTACGATGAAACTATGCAAGTAAAGATTATGAGGCATGACAGTAGCACCAATAATACCGATGGCTACATATAAAATGTCGGGCTGTGTAAAGATTTCTTTGGTGGGTAAAAAGCCTTTAAAGACATCGACAGCGACGATATCAGAGTAGGCTAATTCAATGATGAAACAGATGCCCACAGCAGCGACAAGCATCATGACAAACATTTCAAAGAAGCGTACCATCTTTAAAGAGGCACTGTCGGAGCTTGGGTTATCGGGATCATCCGCTTCTTCGTTGTAGAAGAGCAAGATGATAAAGACGTCCACCGCTGTGATGGCAACACCAGCGGGTAAAGGCAGTTTAGGAAATAACAGGTTTAACGCAATGGCTGAACCAATGACCTCTGCAATATCTGTGGCGATGATGGCAATTTCTGCTAAGACGTAGAGGAATAGATTTAGCCAGCGAGGAAAGTGCTTTCTAGAGGCTGCTGCTAAATCTAAACCGGCAATTGTACCAAGACGAATAGTGAGATTTTGAAGAAATACGGCAATGATGTTGGAAATCAAAATGATAAATAGGAGACGGTATCCATAAGAAGAACCACCTTCCATATCAGTAGCCCAATTGCCTGGATCTAAACTAAAAAGTGTATTTTATGTAAGTCAAAGTGATGCATATTCTACTTCAAGATGTATCTATTTACTATCCAACTGCAATCATGAATCCAGGGCCAATGAATTTGCCTAGTGTTTTGAAGTAGGTCTTTATCTTTAGAATAGGATTCATTTCTCTGTGATTTTAAGAGGGAAAAGACAAATGGAAACAGCGGATTGTTTTTTTTTTCTCTTCAATTTATTTTAGAACATGAAGTAAGTCACTGCATTAACACTCCGCCAACCCAAAGCTTTTTGTTGTATTTATATATAATTATGAAACAATATCGGCTTAAATGGAATGATAAGAGTGGAAGGTCCATTTTCTTATTTTTGTTACCGTTTAACAGCTTCTAATAAAAGTAGCGCATACACAGACATGGCATATACAATCAGAGCTTTAAAATTAAATGACCGCCTTGCACGACCTTTGGAAATTTTTACTGGAAAAGATTTCGTCATGTGAAGTCAAATGTATTAAACTTTAGAGTAAAAAATATGCACGTAATTATCATGAAAACTACTTACTGCTGTGCTGCTATTACTACTACTGCTACTGCTGCTGCTGCAAGAGTACGTAGGTATTTGAAATAAGGTACCTAATTCGATTGTGTAACTTTGATCCTGTCTATAAAAGATAAGTATTGATCGTACCTTGAATAAAATCACATTGAATAAAAAAAACGTAGTAATAAAAAACAATCGAGTTCAATTTATATATTAAAAGAAAAAGGGAAAAAAAACATTATAAGCATAATATAAAGAGAGTAAAAAAAAAACTTAAAGGATAAGACAACCCTTCTTCTTCTTTGGTCTCACAGGAGGAGAAAGAACAGCTCGAATAGCTTCATCAAACACATTTTTAAGTCCTTTTTGAGTAAGTGCTGAACATTCAAGGTATTTAACTGCTCCAATATCTTTTTCCATTTGACAACCTTGAGCATAAGAAATAGGTGCCATTCTCTTTTCACGAAGTCTGTCTATTGTGTCTCGATCCTCACGTAAATCAAGTTTAGTACCGACAAGAATAATGGGTATGTTGGGTGCATGATGACTGATCTCGGGGTACCACTACATGTATATATAATATGTTAATTATAAAAATATACAATGTCTACTTGACTGACTGACCTTGGTTTTAACATTCTCAAATGAAGGTGGACTAATAAGTGAAAAACAACACAAAAAGACGTCTGTTTGAGGATAAGATAGTGGACGAAGTCTGTCATAATCTTCTTGTCCTGCTGTATCCCATAAGCCTAAATTAATAGGCTTTCCATCTACCATCACATTGGCTGAGTAATTGTCGAATCTATTTCAACGCTTATTCAGTATCTATTCTCCCTTTTTTTTTTTTCTTTCTCTCTCCTAATATATATTTACACTGTTGGGATATATTCGCCCGGAAAGGCATTCGTAGTGTAAGAAATCAATAAACATGTTTTACCAACAGCACTAAAATAACATTATGAGCATCTCTTTTCGTGTTTCTTTTTCTCTTTTTCAAATTCTGCTTTTACCCATCACCAACAACAACACATTTAATAGATTGCATTTCAAATCAGATGAAGAATAAGTAAAAAAAAAGAAAGAAGAAAAAAAAAGGGAAAAAAACCAATATAAAACACGTGAACTGCAAAAAAAAAAAATCGAAATTGTAACCCCCTTATTTCTCGTTCATGTACACGTTGCCATGGACACAAAATTCGAAAACAGCCGCACTGGTTGCCATAGAAAATTATACATCACGTCAAATCAAGTCATCATCTTGCATATACAAAAAGGAATGGTTTTATTTTCTAATCCGACCAGAACTCCCGCAAAAAAAAAACGGAGTGTATAATAGAGACGCATCGAAATTTAAGCTTTTTTTATTGCCTTGACAGATGAGGTGAACACCACGATGTGGACACGCACACGGAAAATCCTTTTCTGGATCTACTTCACATGACGTCATTTTAAATGAAGATTCCGTCTTTGGTTGGCTGTCAGAGAGAAAGAGAGAAAGAGTCGAAGGAACCTGTTTAAGCCTTTCATTTGATAGGAGTCGCTTTTTTCTGGTTTAAATCTATATCCTACATGAAAAATGAAAAGTCGCCATTTGAATTGATAGGTAAAAAGTTTAGCGCAAAGTAGATACGTCGATCTGAGAGCACTTGAACACATAGACGACTCACTCCCAGAAGAGTGAAGGTATTGCTTGCTAAAAGTTATTGATTTGATGCTCGTAAGTCAAAGATAAACATTTTCCACTGTGGCATCAATATGATAACTTAAGTATGCCTCTGATAATCAAATTGATCTTATTGACAGCAAGGATGTAGTTCATATGTTATAGCAAAAGATATGCAACTCCCAAAAAGATGGGCATAATTAGCATGAAAATTTGCTGCATTGGGAGCGCTGCAATATTTCGTTCGCGAGGATGCAACTTCTACGTTATGACTACACACAGCAAGCAGAGACATAAGGTAAACACTGAAGCTAGATAATTGAACAGGCAATATATCAGCAATGAACATTTTAATTGACTTCAGTTCAATACATACCTTCTTTAGTCTAGTCTTTTCCTTCGGCATGAGTTTTGATAGCCTCATTGACAGCGTTTTAAATACCATCAACTGTGTGATTACTAGATACAAGGCCATGTGTGTAGACATAACAACCACTGAGAGCCGCTTGTTTTTGTCACAATAGGTATTTTATCTGCGATGAAATAGCGCAACTACCTCCATCCTACCGCAAGGCGTCTAGTAGCATGTTTCTAGCTACATCCCACGCCACTTTACTATTCTCTCCTTCTAAAGGACAATGCAGTTCACTAGAAAAGACAATATATACATATATAAAAAGGTACTTATTCAAGACGAAATTCATTTATCAAACATTGCCTGCAGCATAATTTTTCATTATGGAATCACTCCATTTGATTCGCTGGAATATCCCCAGCTTTTTACCGTTGAAGGGAAGATCCCAGCGGTCCAAAATTTAAGCGAGTCATTTTTAATTTTTCAATACTGTATATTAACTCAGCCTTCGGACGCTGACGAAAAATCTTCGGACGTGCTCAAACTTTGATTGGACAAATTCCATTTTGTTATAAGACCATCTCAAGTTTCAAATCCATAATTCTTTCAGAAACTTTTATCATAAATTTTAGATGTTTTGAGTGCTTCTTTAGGCGTGGAACTATTAGTAAAGTCACCCCGGAAGTCTAAAATAGATGCTCTGCTAAATAGGAAATTCTTATCCATGAAATAAACCTAAGGATACCATATAAATTTGAACATGAGCATTTCGAATTTGGAACCTAAATTGGTCTGGTGATAACAGCCAATGAGCAAAGAGCTTTTTGAACTGCATTGCCTTGGTCAGATTCTTTGAAAGGGGAGGAATGAAAAACCCTATAGAAATCAAAGAGAAAATGTAAGAGATGTATGT
>AZYI01000187.1:0-210385 GCA_000587855.1 Mucor irregularis B50
ATTGGAACCCATCCAGGGTTGCACAGGGTTTTAAACACTACTATTGTCACTTTAGATCTCAGTCTTCTCTTGAGACAAGTCGGTGTGAGCAGTGTGAGGGGAGGCATGGGTGGGAAGAGGAGAATCAGGCTTGTTCAAGTGGGCATTGGCGGCGTGGGTATTGTTGTATTGTCCAGGTTGAGCATGGAAGGAGCCATCGTTGTAGGTGGGAGCAGGGCTGCTCACGTTTTGGTGGGTAAGAGGAATTTGTTGAGCAACAGGGTAAGTGGGTGCTGCGGATGTAGGCAAGTCGTGAGTGATGCCGCTGGTGAGGCGTTGGTATCTGGCGAAAGACATGTATTCAGGTTCATGACCATTTTTGGCAAAGTGAAGGATGATGTAGACAACACCAACAAGAATGATCTATCCATATATGACATCAATTAGCACAACGAACAAGTATTCTATGTCACGCGCGATACTTACAACAACACCACCGACTAAAGAGAGTATAGTGACACCCATTGTAATGAAACCGAGACTATATGTATAATAGATTAGCAGACTGCAAGAGAAATTTACCTAATATCCGGCCACTTACATGACGTAGACTACAGAATGAATGGATTTTTTTTTAGTTCACTTTAAATCAGCAATTGCATAATAAGTGATAAATAAACTTACAAATACCACGACCGAGGAAATAAAACATGAAAGAGAAAGGCTTGACCAAACCAGGAGATTGTCTGAACTCGACGAAAATAAGAATGACAACAAGGAAACTGTATGTATTGCATAAAAGAGGTACATGATCTCGTAAGTCATTTGATCTTTGCAAGTAGCTTTCTTATAATTGCTTACACTTTGAAAATACCGATAATGATAGAGGCCCAATCTACATATTCCAACAACACGATCATGTCAGATCAATAGATCAATAGATTATATCCATGCAACACTTACAAAACCAAAGGAAGTTACCGATCAAACTTAATACTAAACCGAGAATGGCGACAACACTAAGGCCCATATAAAGGCCGGCTTTACTACCAGGTTCCATTTTATGTGAATATATGTTTACAGAAAGAGAAAAAGTATAAAGAACAGAAAGAAAGAAAGAAAAAAAAACGAAACATAAAAAGTTATGTTGTATTTCCTTTCACAGCTTTGTGCAACGTAGAGACTATAAGATGAGGCTTAGTATTGAGGGGATTGTGTGGCAGCATGTTCCAAATAGAGTTTCTGGTTTTGTTGAGTGCCTACGCTCTTTGATGTCGTACAGAGCATTTCGTTACACGACAGCAGCATGCAAAGTTGCCATCCATGACAAAGATCCAATTGTTTATGAAATAATAATGTCAAATTCCATAAGCACTAATACATACAGCTGTACAAATATCCGTTGATTCTCTACTTTCGATACTGACTGTACAGATAAAATCATAGTTGTGGCTCTCCGATCAAATATTATGACGGTGGACTTCGCTAGATCAGTATACATAGTTTTCTTTGAACTAGGAAATCGAGAGTACTACATATTTGCTTGCAACTTGTATTTGCAAGACTGGCAGTTGAACAAGTGAAGAATTTAATAAGGCAAAAACGAATTATTTCATAAAAATTGTTGAAGTGAAGAATTAAAAAGACTATAAAGGGCTGACTGGCCAACAAATTGAAGACACTGAAGTAATACTTTTCACAGTCTTCAATTGATGTGAGTTATTGATCCATTGCCAAAATTTGAAAATCCTTGCCCAACAAAAATCAGTTGTAAAAGCAATGTCGTGATAAACATTATCGATATTACTACACAAGTAATAAACATGAACGATAACAGAGTTTAATTACATGTTTGAAAGTAACAGTGGTAGTCTAAGCGCAGCAACCAGAACAGTAAGAAGAGCAGGAGCAAATGCAGGAACAGACGGTACGTGAATAGAAATCCATGAACAGATGAGTCAATACATATTCAAGCGTAATTCGAAGAGAATGCTAATACATTTTATCAGATTAATCTTGAAGAGAGCTTTTTGGACCTTTAGTGTCAATTTTTCACAAAGCAAATGAAAACCTGCATGAATAAAAGTAATCTATAAACCTAGAAAATTTATTGATCCATACATCTAGCTCGATTGGGAGTTTTCGATTTTTTAATTTAGTCAAGGTCTTTTTAGGACAAGATGGTATCCCGTTTAAGCGTCATCAAGAAATCATTTGGCGTCGAGGAGGAATTCCTGTGTATGTGTGATAGATCAACTTGAGGCGTTCTCATTAATTAAATGAAAAGATGTTACTGCATGCAACTTTGTGTTACGTGTAAAAATTGGTATTATCAAGAGTTCATGACTCTGACAAGTAATACAGCATGCACTTTCCTCCATTGCGAGATCAATCAATGCCAGCTTGTGCTGGCAGTGTGTGTAGTTTCCCTATTACTGCACATTAGTTACTAATGCATAAATCCATCTGTTCGTGAGAAATTACTGCTATTGGGTGCAGCACATTTCAGCTTGCTTATATGTATTTTCTCATGGTTAAAAGCTCTTTGCTCGAGTCAATATCGCTTTGAAAGATTACATACTATTTAATTAAAATAAATTGAGATATGGAATATTACATAATATATGGAAAATAACAAAAAAGTAGATTGTACAGCAACAGCTTTCAGGCTGTTTTGCTCTTAATCAGAGTCATCGTCTTCATCCTTCTTCACACAGGCCATGCAACGAGCGTTCTCGTTTTCTTTTCTTTGACGCTGTGATATAGGTATTAAAGAGGTGTTAAATAAAGTACGCACAGTTAGTAGAGCAAACCTTGGAGAACAACTCGGGGTCTTTCTTCTTTCCACAGCCTGAACATCTCAGCTTGACGACCTTTTGAGGTCCATTACCGGATTGACTGTTGTAATTGCGATTGTTCATTCTAGAATTGCTATGGTTAATTTGAAAACAAGAAGGAGGAATGAAAAGATAAAGACAACTTTTTATTGTTTGTCATAGTTGATCTCCGCCACACGGCACTACCATTAAATAAACATTCTTTGTTCTTTTTCCCATAGAATCATGCAAGTTAATAGCTGTATAAACAATCAAAGCAGCAGTTGTAAGCTAGAGCATATCAATCTATCATTCACAAGGTACGTAAGTCTCCATTGTAAGGCGACTATGGCAATGTTGTCAACTGGCGCTGTCATGAACGGAGCCTGAATGTTGCGTGGCAGTGACACGACGCGCGCACCTCCTCTCTTGCTACTCTCTCTTTTCCGCCTAAAAATGTCAAATAACGAAGAGTTTCCTCTCAAAAACAAGCAAGCTGCCATTACTGTCAATGGTGTACACACCGAGATTCTGCTGACGGGGTTCGCAGACAAGATCTTTGTAGTAATTACTCAATATGGAAAAATAGGAAGTCTTGTAAGCACCTTTTTGTTTATGATACTCGATCGTGTTGCGTATATTAATGAGTTGTAGATTCAAACAACCTTAGATGTTGCACCTCATCTTGCCAGCAATCCTTCTTCAGTGCCTACAACAAGTCAGTTCCTAATGGGCGAGTCAACGGGCGATCAAAGCGATTTATATATTCTGTACTCGACGTCTATTTTACAAGCGATAGGGGCGATGAACCCACACGAAAAGAGACCTTTATTGTTAGGCATTGCATTAAAGCCTCTGGACGATTTAAGCACCAAAAAACAAGTATTTCATCAAATCATTGATCAAATTATGGCAAACCCTGTGTGGTAACAACTTTTTATTTCTATTAAAAATACAAACACTATACAAAAATTTAAAACATTTCTTCAAATGCATTTCTATCCACTTTGCCCTTCTTCATCTTTTTATACATTCTTTCTTCTTCTGCCATTTCTTCCCAATCTTCTTTTTCTTCTTCTAAAGCTCTCTTTTTATTTTCAAGTTCTTCTTGCGCTTGTTTTTTCAAAAACTCCTTTTTGGCTTGTTTCTTTTCTTTACGAACTGTTTTGCGTTCTTTTGCATCAATCTTTTCAGACCAAGCGACCTTGGCCTTTTTCTTTGGTTGTTGAGGTTTGGCTTGTTTCAACTTTTCTTGATATTCTTTGAGTTCTCTTAATCGCTTGGCTTCTCTCATTTTATCGGTATATTTGAAGGCATCCCAATCGAATCCTTCCTCCTCTTTAAAGCTACTCACATAATCCTTTTGCAATTGTTGTGATTTTAATTCAGGCATCTTGGGAAGTCGTAGCAAACCAAAGCCCATGGCTAATCGACCCAAGTCAATATCTTTTGTACGGAAAATATAACTTGCTTCATGTTTCGAGTACGCTCTTGCCCAAGACACAAATGCCTTGACGGCTCTATCGTAAATATCACGATCGCTCTTGACTGTGCTACGAATATCTGTAATAAATTGAGGAAGCGAGTCGTCCTTGACTTCCACTGAAGTAGCCTTTTCATCCTCTTCGTCGTCGTTTTGTCCAATGGTAATACTGTTATCAAATAACTTGTTGCCGGGTAAAATATACGATCTGCGTTGAAGTGGGATCTTTCGTAACTTGAGGAAATCGACGTACACTTCCTCACGACCTCTCACTAAAATCACAGTGGCTCTACCTTTTCTACCTGCACGGCCTGCTCGACCACAACGATGCGAAAATGCCTTGGGATCTTGAGGTGGATCTACTTGTATGACGTAGTCTAAATCAGAGATATCCAAACCACGCGAAGCAACATCAGTACAAAGCAACACAGCAGGAATAGCAGGTGAGAGTTCAGTGAACGAAGTATATGTGGCGGATCGACGCTTGGTGTCCATTTGACCGTGAAGGGAATGAAAAGAAAAGGGCTTTAAGCTGGGTAATCGACTCAAGATCTTGTAAAAGTAATCCACCATAGCACACGTAGCGAAATAAATGATGAATTTACGAGATCCATCTTGGTCCTCTAATTCGCTTTCCAAAATACGCGTGGTTTGCAGTAACTTTTGATCTGCGTCACAGACTAAATAATCGATATCTAAGGTAGAAGGTGTACGTTGAATCACGCCCTTGTTGGCCAAATCCTCTACTTTGACTACAATACGCACAGGGTTACGAAGACCTGCGCGTACAAGTTCAGAAATAGCGTCTGTCATGGTTGCTGAAAACAAGCCTGTACGACGTTGCTTGGGGAGTTGAGCAATGATACTGCTTAATTGCTTAGAGAAGCCCATATCCAATAACCGATCTGCTTCATCCATCACAAGTACTTCGAGCTCTTTTGTGTTGACGAGTTGACCTGACTTTGTCAATAATTCCTCTAATCGACCTGGTGTGCCAATCAAAATACGAGGATGTGTGTTTCTAAAGGTGATAATGTCTTCTGCAAGTGAACTGGATCCACCAATAAATAACCCAAGACGAATTTCTTCTTCTCTTTCATGGTCCTCTACAAAGGACTCGAATACAGAGTGAATTTGTTGAGCAAGTTCTCGGGTGGGTGTGATAATGACAGAGCCAATTTCATGATTCTTTAAACTTTCTTCTCTTCTCAACAGTTTCTCGATAATGGGAATAACAAAAGATAAAGTCTTGCCGGAACCTGTTACTGCTTCGACAACGACATCTTTGTTTTTCATAAATAAAGGAATCGCACCTGATTGAACAGGTGTCATGGCCTCAAAGCCCATGTCATCGAGCGTCGTTAAACTAGAGGGGAAAATGTCAAAGAGTAAGTCTAAAAGAAAGCGATCATGAAGGTCAATAAAGTAAATTACGTTGATTCGCTTAATGCAGGCTCAAGAGAGCGAAAGGATCCAGCAAGAGAAGGTACAGCAGTCATTAAGTTCTAATGAGACAAGGGCAATGAATGCGAAAAAAGATCTAGATTTATTTTTTTTTTCTTTGGCGGCATTAAATTAGCATATTACAAGCCACAAAGGCATCGACTACGCTTTAATTATTGTCGCATAAAACTCTGATAGACTTGTCTTGGTAAAGGCACACTGTGGCCAATTGTAATTCCATGAGGCAACAGTCCATCCGGCATCAAGTTTTTTAATTCATTCATCTTTTCAATAAATGTACGCACATTGCTCACAAAGTTAATCACATTGATTTGCGCAGACAAGTCATGCGAAGTTTCATAGACTTGACGAAAGATAGTGAGCAACAGCTCGGTCTTTTCTCTGATAGTTTGGTCTTTTGTTAATATGGCTGGCGTCTCTTTTGTGATACTTCTATAGTAACTTGCATATTGCTCTGTGAGAAAGGTTGCCTGTCCATAGAGCATAAAGAAGAGTTGGTTGAAAGTAAGGTCTACTTCTTGATAAATACCACTTCTCCCAAGTGGACGTTCTGTTTCGGCACTCAGAGTGGACATGAGAGAGGTTCTTCTGGAAGACGCATCTTCTCTCTCGGAAGAGTCGCTGCCATCCGTGATAGAAAGTCCACTACTTGAATGAATCACATCCTCTAACCTACGCTTCTTACCAACAGTTGCCTTGGGAACCAGCATGATAGATTGCACTTTGATAAAGTGAGGCTCGTTTTGATTTGTAACAAAGACACCAGAGAGCCGAACTAGATCTCCCTGCAAGACTTGATTGTTGCGAAGATAAGCAATATTCTCTTCACGATGGATATGACATTGCAGTGTCAGGGAAGATAAAGCGATGGAGAAAAAGGCAGCATTGTCTTCGATATAAGTGGGGTTGGTGGTTAAATGAGTTTCAGTGTACAAGACCGTCATTGTTAATACAATATAGTATAATAAACAGGAAAGAAAAAGGACGCTTTGTTATTTCATACCAAAATATTATATTAAAGCAATAAGAAGAGGAACAATCAATTCTGGAGTTCATTGTTATCGATAAGCCAAGCATACTAGGATTAGGCAGGCATGTATAGAAAATACATTATTTTAATAAAAGTAGTAGTAAATAAATATTCAAGTAAAACGGGGTATTATTCTTTATTCTTCTTGTTCTTGTTGCTTCAATTCAGATAATTCTTGCATACGGGCTTGCAACTTGGGGACTTCAAGTAATTTAGCCTCAATCTATGTATTATAAATAGTTGCATAAGTACAAACGAGTTATATACAACGTATCCTGTACTTACAGCGTTCTTTTCTTCTTGAAGGGCCAATCTCTTTTGAGCATCTAATTTAGTAAAGACATAACCACCTTGACCATCATATTGAAGGATAAAGTTGTGGTATTTCCAGAGAGAAGGACGATGAGATACGGTCAAAAGAGAGATACCCAAAGCAGTGGCATGAGTATACATGATCTTTTCAATATCCATACTGACAGCACTGGTACATTCATCCAAAATAGCATAACGAGGAGCATGGTAGAACAATCTAGCCATAGCAATCTATGTTTAAAAACCCTAATGTTAGTGCATGGGCTCTACCATGATCCCTATATGATTACACTTCTTACACGTTGTTTATCACCACCGGACAATGCCAAGGTCCATTCCTTTTCAGTATCCCAACCACCTTCTCTTTCAACAATATGTTCAATTTGAACCACCTTGAGAATATCCAATAATTGTGCATCTGTGATATTACGCTCCTTCATGTCTTGCACTGTATCAGGATATAAGATTCTATTAAAAAAAAAAGTGTGAGTATGATGCTGCTATCCTCTTTAAGCTAGTCGCACATGCTGACTTACTGGTCTCTCAATGTACCCAAAGACAAATAAGGTCTTTGAGGGATATAAAAGATATCTTTGGTACCGGGTCTGTGCACAGTACCACCATACACAGGCCATAAACCGCCCAAAATACGGAACAAGGAGGATTTACCACAACCATTAGGACCCACAATCAACAAGTGCATCTACAGTTATAAGAAAAATTAGCATTGGGTCAATTTACAAAAAAAAAAAAGTCACTTACACCAGGTTTCACGTGAAAGGTCAATTTGGGTACAAGCACATCACCATTGGGACTCACAATAGGAACATCTACAAATTCGATATTCTCACTTGTGACGACTTGACCACGGCCTTGGAGGGTCTTTTCATTGGATTCGGTAGAGACAGAAGAGACGAGATTTTTTTGGTATTTACCTACTTTGACGTCTTCAAACACTTCTAATAAATCATTGACCTAATCATAGTTGGGTGAATAAGCGTTTCTCTCATTTGAGTGAAGTAACACACTTACTCTGCTGGTGTAAC
Organism: Mucor irregularis B50; assembly: GCA_000587855.1. Taxonomy (NCBI): domain Eukaryota; kingdom Fungi; phylum Mucoromycota; class Mucoromycetes; order Mucorales; family Mucoraceae; genus Mucor; species Mucor irregularis. The sequence goes on from AZYI01000187.1 coordinate 8,131, forward strand.
CTGCCAATTCGGTAATTTCCTTGTAAGCATACATGATACGACCGACTGCATCAGAAGAGCTCATCAAGAGACGTCGGTTGGTGACGAAGCCCTCAGTACGTCCACCCACGGAGGAGTCCAAGCCAGACAATCCGGGGACTTTGAAGAAGACAGGCACGGAACACAACACCAAACCACAGGCGCCCCAAAAGTACTTGATGACAAAGTCTTCCAGCATGCCATGAGGCACACGCATTCTAAACACACGGTTCACATGGCGAATCAAAGCGTAATAGCTCTTGTCCAATTCTGCTTTTTCAATCTTTTGTCCTTCAAAGAGCGCAATTTCTTCTGCGTTTTCAATTAAACGAGAGTGTCTAAATCTGAATTCACCTTCCAATTTTTGCTCCTCGGCAACCATTTTACCAAAGGAGGGTGTATATTTACGCATCACCACGGATGAAATGTGAATAATAAATGAGCCTAAAAAGACCCCTTCAAAGCCCACACTGCGCGTGAGTTGGTAGTTGTAGATAAAGACATCGAGGATGGGTTTGGCCAGATTGGAGTAGAGTTCAGCAAGTGAGTTGGAAAACTTCATGGTGTCAACGGTGATGCATTGATCAGCGTTTTTTATACGGTCGTCCAAGTTACCCACGGCGTAGAATGTCATGTCGGTCAAGTATTGATCATGGATGTAGGTCGTAAGTCGAGTTCTAAATTGAATGGAGAGCTTACTTTGCATGTAACTCAACTATAAAAATAGTGAATACTCTGTTCTCTTCTTTCTTTGATTATGATCTTACCATACTGTTGGTGTACGTGGCAGGGATAGCTACTGTCATCCACCAAGCAATACCCAATACAAATTCTCTAATTTGTCCTCTCACTAAAGCACTCACAATTCTACCATCCAAAGAAGCAATATACACTGATAAAATAGTTCTAAACACTATACAAAATCATTGTGTAAGTTGATTTTTGAGTACGAAATGAATGTCATACTGTACCCAAGAAGCCAGAGTGAATAATCAATAACCAAAATTCTTTTGATCGAATACCAGGCATGACAATTTGTAATAATTTATAGAGTTGCTTAAAGAAGGTCATATCCACTTCCACCTTTTTTGACTTTTGCTTATTTTGCTGTGTTTTTGGCTTGGCTTGACCAGCGCTACTTTTCTTGATAGACTTGATAATTTGTCTCATGGATAATATGGACCGTAATATTAAAATGAAGAGAATGGAGCGTTGAATCGTCGTGCGATTCTTTGCATAGCCTCTGACAAGACGACTCACTTGAGGCACCATAGAAAGTCCCCATTCTTGTAAAGGCACTGCCAATTTAGAAAACACGTTTGGCATCCCTTTTCTCTATTTTTTTAAAAAAAACGTAAGGAAAAAGGGGGGAAATGATGATTATTATTTTTTGTGTGGGTTTTTGAGTTGAATTTTATTTTTTGTTTGCATGTGAAAATCATTGATATACAAAAAATTAAAATTTCATTGGTTGTTTATTCTTCTTCTGCCTTCAAGGATACATGACTCAAAAGAATTGCATTCACTTGTTCCTTGTAACAAAGTGGAATCCAATCTTTAATACGGTACAAGGAATCGCAAATCTACGAAAAAATGCAGTGTGAATAGGAATGTGAAACACGTTAAAATCATGCAATCTCAAACAACACTTACTTGTTGCTCTAGTTGTTTCTTGTACTTGATTTCATTATAATCCACACTTTGTTGACAAATTTCCCAGGCGTCTAAAATACTCTTTATAATCACAGGTAATTTATCACCATACTGGTCTTCTTTGGTGGGCGTGGTCATGGCAAGGCATGCATTAATTCTGACTTTAAAATTCTTGCAATCAAGCAAAGACTGTACAAGTGCTTGATACAGCGTATGTGTCCATGGATAAATGCCACCAATACCCTTCACAAAACCAATAGGAAAGTGCACATTGGTCAGCATATTACTCGTCGCATGACAAGCATTCCAACGTGTCTTCAAAGACCCCGACTCTATGTTCTTTACCAAACCATCCATGGCGTTGCGTATAAGCGACATAATTCTCGTGTTTTCATAATATTCCTTGGGAGTGACACGCAGTAAACTACCAATTGCTCGAACAGCATTTGAACGCAACTTTTTTTCAAGTCTATTAATAACCCTACTCAAACTTTCCTTTCTACTTTCACTCTACCTTGTCGTTATCTAAAGATCCACTGGTCGCTGTACTTAGCACTTCAATCCACTCTGTCGTTGACATGAACTCACGCAAGGAAAACTCGGGTTTCTCACTGCATACAAACAATTAGCGTCATTGCATCACTATGCACACCGCCATAACCTACCTTTCCAATACGAGAGCATCGCACAGATTACCTATGGCCCAGCTTGCCCTCACTCGCACCAGGATGGTCTTCTCTTCCTTTTGTAACAGTATTGCTTTAGTCATGTCAGAAACAAACATGGGATCTTCTCTAAGCGATGGAAATAGCACAAACACGCCTAAAGCTCTACACGCTGCTGCTCTCACACTGGAATCGCTGTCTGCAGAAAGAGAAAACAACAGGGTCACCGCCAGTCGTTGATAACGATACTAGGAAAAACTAAGTCTTTCTGAACCAACAATTTGTCACCCAAATAGTAACTTACGTGATATTGCTCAAAGATATCCTTGGACATACTAGCAAAGCAATCACAAGCAGCAGCACGCACCGCTGCAACCTCGTCTGAACAGGCTTGCTGCAAGTACTTTTCCATCATGGTTTGCCACCACATGACATCACTTTGCTGTATTTTGTCTTTGGAGCCTATTGCACTTGCATACGCTTCTGCAAATTTAAAGCTTGCTGCTGAAGGTTTAAAATGATCTTTCAGCTTATCCCACAGTGATTCGCTAAAGAAGGTTTTTGTCAATACAGTGCAGGTACGCCATCCTTCAGTTTGGATTTCTTCGGTCGTATCAGCGATCGCTTCGACCAAGATGCGATCGATGAGGTCCTCTTGCAGCGATTCAAGGTTTTGCTGATGCACACTGAAAATGGAGTTGAGCGCTTTTAAAATAGAGCCACGTAAAGCTAACATTTCCTTTGTGAGTTGTTGGCTCGCACATACTCCTTTAAACTACTTACCGGGTTCCTTCCAGTGCTGCACCACAACATGGTATAGTGATGGAAGATGTTCTTTTGAAAGTCTTTCATAAGAACAATTGTCCACAAGGATTGAAACGACGTTCATCAACATGTTTAATATTTGATTTGTTTGTTCCTTTTGTAGAGCATACACGAGACCTCGATGAATATCACGGATCATGGAACCCAAGTTCTCTGATAGTGACGTGAAGGAAGATTTGCTCTTTTCGCTACAAAAGTGGTGTAATCAGATAAGCTACTGTCTTTTTTTCAAAATGGTTATATATTACCTTTCTAAAGCTAAACTCAGGTACTGCTTGGATCCATCGAGCATGGAGATTATTGTATTACACACGGCTGCCCTTACTGTCACAAAAGGATCATAGAGTAGCACCGTAAATAATGAATAGGGTTGATTATCTGATCTTAATGCAGGCGCTAATGCATCGTCCGAGCTATTATTGGCCAAAAATATCGAGAAAGTGTCTGGAAAGAACTTGTACCAGCGAGGGTGAAGCGCCTTGGGCGACGTCTACATGGCTTATTTTAGTAACTGTCATATAAAAACCTTTGAATAAATACTTACGTTGGCTATAGCTGATAAACACAAGAGAGCATTGATTCTTATTTTCGCATTATCTCTTTGTCTTCGGGGCGATAATTCGTTGTTCGCACTATGAGAATCCGAGAGTTCCGATTCTGAACTGGTCACTTCTGCTTTTTGGTGATTCAAAGGTGTTCTCCAAGCAAACTGAAGTGGTTTACTGGGTGTTGGATTGGAGAGTCTATTCTTTCTACCGATGCCAGCAGTGGTGGATGTGTTTGATGAACTTATTGAAGAATATGACTGTACAGACACATTCATGAAAATAAAGGTATAAATAATTTCAACGATATCACACAGCGGGTTAGTGACAAGCGATTTGTCTTGGGCGAGCAAGAATTGAAGCGATCGTAGTGTGGAGCTGGCTACTTTACGCACGCCTGTGTCTGTAAAATCAAGCGATTTGGAAGCTACCATAATCGTACCTTGCTTTGTATGATCAATCGTACATACATTGCCTAATAAACACGCATAAAAATCTTTGTACAGTGATTGAAGTTTAGGCCCGGCCTCAGCACAGGTGTTTCCAATACAATTGATTGCCATGCGTCTCACTTCTAAAGGCTTTGTCGATTTATCGGCGAAGCGTAATAATGTCTTGGAGAGTCGTGGAGCACAACGTTGTGTGTTGCTGGCGTTTTCAAATACGAGTGCGCCCAAGGCACGTAATAGGTCCACTTTATAGTCATTATCTCCATGCACTAGATCAAGTCCATCCATCAGATATTTAACGCAAATGTCGAATTGTGCTGGTCGGAAACCTGTCACTCGGACCTATTATAGTCAATTTAAGTGATACGATACACTCGTCTGCTTATAAAAATAACAATTTACTTGTTTCGACAACTGCTTAAACATGAATCGACAGAATGAGCGAGAAAGAGCATTTTGATGTCCTAATGCTTTACAGCCTGTGACAAGAATATCAATGACTTGCTATTAAAAGAAGAGAGCCTTGATTAGAACAGATCGTTAATTTTAAGGCGGACAGATTCATTACTTGATCAGGTACAGATTTGACATAATCAACAGTTTCAAAAAGATCCAATACTGCTGCTGTCTTTAATTCTTGACGTACACACTACTTTATAGTCATTATCTCCATGCACTAGATCAAGTCCATCCATCAGATATTTAACGCAAATGTCGAATTGTGCTGGTCGGAAACCTGTCACTCGGACCTATTATAGTCAATTTAAGTGATACGATACACTCGTCTGCTTATAAAAATAACAATTTACTTGTTTCGACAACTGCTTAAACATGAATCGACAGAATGAGCGAGAAAGAGCATTTTGATGTCCTAATGCTTTACAGCCTGTGACAAGAATATCAATGACTTGCTATTAAAAGAAGAGAGCCTTGATTAGAACAGATCGTTAATTTTAAGGCGGACAGATTCATTACTTGATCAGGTACAGATTTGACATAATCAACAGTTTCAAAAAGATCCAATACTGCTGCTGTCTTTAATTCTTGATCAACGTGATTAGGAAATGCTACTTGCTTGTACTGATCTAATAAAGTAACAAAATGTTCCAAGTTGTTTCGAGACATGGGCGGTTTTGACGAAAGAAGAGCGGTTCAAAGTACCAAGCAGGCGGAGTTGAGCATAAATCCTTCCTCCTGCAAAAACCCTGCACACTTGCTTTATTCGAGCCCTTTTATCGAGAAATAAATTGGACTTTTCCCTTCCTGTAAAGCTTTGCTTTTGAAGAAGCCCAGCTTTCCTGCATTTTTTGCTTAGGCTTTGTATACTCGGGTTAAAGGTACACAGAGCCTCTTTCGTTCAACCAATCAAGTTGGAGTAAGACTTGAGCCAATCCCCGTCGAGAAACCTTCTTTTTTTGCAATTTCTTGGTAAGCCTCACTCTCTCTCTCTCTCTTTCATAGAAGATAGTATGAGCCACTATCAAAACACAGATTTCAGTGAACCGTATTCATCGGTGTCATTTCAGTACAAGCAGCTCACTTCACCATACCCTCACAGCAATAACCCTATCGACCGCTCGTTCAACTTTCCCAAAAAAGCACACATAACGAGATGGATTCGACATCATCAAAAGAGCTTGATTCTATTCTCACTCTTCATTCTGTTTATTCTATATTGTCTACGAGGCGTTATTTCCATTTATTTCACATTTGTTCGCATTAAAATGGACAACACCATGTTTGATCGAGGCTATGTTCCTTGCGGACTGCTAAGAAAGGAGCCCATGTTATTTGTGCAAGATACCCGCCACGTTCAAGTTGTTTGGGAAATGAACTGTGGCATGTCCAACAAGGAAATGACTTTGTCCTACTGGCAAAAAGAGGGAGAAAAGACTGTGGTGGGACCTGTGGAGCCCAAGGTGTTGGATCCATATCATACAGTCTACAAGGCGACGATTGGCCCTATTGAAGAAGGAGGAAAGATCAATTACATGATCGAATCATACAAAAAGAGCGCTTCGGAAAGCAACAACAAAAGGAAGCGAGTGATTTCTAAATATGCATTTGACTGGTACACCACAGTGGATACAGAACCGATTCGCATTGCAGCCATAGCCGACAATCAATTTGGCATGCTCACCTTTTCCACTTTATTGCGACAGATCAGAAAATTGCCAAAAAGTAAGCGCCCCAATTTCTTACTTCATGCAGGCGATGCAGTGCAGAACTATCCTTCACTGCGACAATGGCAGACAGATTTTGCTGCTCCGCTCACAAAGCACGGGCTGATTCAAAAGATGCCCCTGATCTATGCCCACGGCAATCACGACTACGATCCCAGTGGCGAATACATTTATACCCGTACAAAAGACAACGATCCCTGGTTTTCCTTTTCTATGGCCAACGGAGCGATACGATTTATTGTATTGGATAGTAATGTGGACTGGGAATTACAGGATCAATGGTTGAAGCGAGAAGTAGAGTCGGATGACTTTAAGCTGGCACAATTTCGTGTTGTCGTGGTGCATGTGCCACCCTTCTTAGAATACTGGGATCCAGAAGCTTGGTTCCAGCAACGTCAAAGTGAGTGGGGTGCTTTCATTAAAGATCGCTACGTGCCGATATTCGAAGAAGCCGGGATTGATTTGGTGATATCCGGCCATCAACATAACTATGAACGGGGTGAGCGCAAAGGCATCCATTATGCAATCATTGGCGGTGGAGGTGGTGATTTAGATTTCGATCAAGTCACTGATTGGGGCATGTATGAAGCGAAATTATTAGACTTTCATTTTGTATTACTGGAGTTCAGTCCTCCCAAGGACGATTTCAACGACGGCCCTTGGACTTTGCGTTGGGATACTTTTGACTCACACGGCAAAAAGGTAGATTCCATGCTGATTCATGCTCAGTCTAGAGAAGAGAAAAAATAATTAATTGCTATGTAATAAAATAAAAACAATTTGTACAGTTTAATCCATCAATTATACGTATTTACAATGATCCGTTTTATTATTTATGTAAACTATCTGTAGGTAATATTGTATTGACTAATTAAAAAAAGCCCCACTTGAAAGTGATAGTCTTTGTAGTCGTGGTAACATTGAAGAAGGTACTAAGCTTTGTTGACACGGACAGACTGGTGGATGTCAATGGTATCTTGGTAGTGACCTTTTTGGTAATTATTGTGGAAAAGTGAATGATTTCAGTACTGGTTAAAGTAGTAGGAATAATTTTAGAAATCGTTGTCATTAGTGTGGTCGTGGTTTTGGTCGGAATAATGATACGACCAACAGTAGTTGTGAATTTCACGGTAGTAGAAGTAGTACTTCCTTTTAATGTGATACTTGAAGTGATGCAATCCCTATTATGACATGAAAAATAAACGTTAGTGTGTGGATTTGAAGTAAGAGAGAGAAAGATGGGACACCCACTTTTCGTTATAAATTTCTGTGGTAGTGGTAGCAGAGGTAGTGGTAGCCCCAATAGTCGAAAGAATTACTTTTGTGGACGTGGTACGCTCAGTATGCGTGGCTTTTGCGGTAATTGTTACCCCAGCGGGGATAACCAATACACTCGTTAAAATCTCAGGGATTACATTGGGAGTTGTTGCTATTTTGGTGGCCTTAGTGATGGAAAACACTGTTGCAGGCACAACAGTGTTTGTAAAAAGCTCGGTAAGGGTGGCATTACTGTCTTTTGAGACGATCGTTGAAGTTACGAATTTTACTACATAAGAAGACTAGATATGTAGCAAAAGGATTATCTGTGTACTTATGTTTATGCATCACACTCTCGCATCCGTCTAACAACTTATGATCGGTTTACTTCACTTTCTGATAAAATACTGATAGAGCATGTAATCAATCTGTGGATCACATGGATGGCACTTTTGCGTAGAAAGTGATAAATAATCGTGTGCAAAGGAGCGCCATTGGTCCATAAAGCTTAGAGAGTTGCATTTATATTGTATAATTTTTCGTGATAAAGCAATTTATACCTTTTTTTCCTTTACATACGCATTGTATGTGCTTTTGCTATGGCGCGCATAAAAAAAAGAAAACAAGCTACTCGGTACACTGGTAATTCTACTCTGGTTCCTGAGTTTCAGGAAGATCAACATAATAACCGTATTAGATAAAGAGCAAGAAGCACCCAAGACATATTATGCATGCCTTTTTTCAAAGAATCCAAGACTGAAATCTTAACTTCCTTGATAATTAATAAGATGAAGAAATCTGACGACAATAGCATGGATAAAAATTTAAGGAAGCTCCAGGACTATGTATTGAATCTGAAAACTCCCCCGTCAGGATTATTACAAACTGCTGCTCAAAAAGCAAACGATGCCATTTCCCAGCAAATCGGTGTTTTATTAACTCTTTTATCTGCGGCTTATAAAAATCGATTAGACAGCGAAGCACCTGAAAGATTGATCAATATTTGGAAGAGTTATGCTTAGAGTTGGATAATGGAAATGATGGTTGCATAATTCATCAAACAAGGTAACAGAGCAAGAGATCAAGGAAGATAACGGGAAGGTGTGTTGTACGTAACCTTAACAGGGATTCAAGACAGGCAGATTAACGAGAGAGATTAATTCAGGTTTGACAGGAAAGAGACTAGATAGCAGAACGGGTAAAAGAACAGTGATAGTTATTCATGCAAGAATTCAGGTACAGATTCATGACAGAAGAAATATGAGTTATCGACTGACGATGAATTAAATACATCAAGCGTTGATATTCTCTCTGTTTTAATAAAAAAGTTTGTTGAGACTCAAGAGCTAAAACGTACAATTTCGGCTCCACCACTGTCCACCAATACGAGGCAGAACTACAGAAATGAAATACTATCATTATTTTCTGAGCAACATTTGTAATTAATCAACTCAGGTTACTGTGGGGTAAGAGGTTTTTCTAAGGAAAATGTGGATAAGCCTCCGTTGCAAAAAGCGTTATTCGAACGTAGGAGTCGAAAAAGCAAGAGTGGTCTACAAATACAACATCTTAAAAGCTTTTGGATGATGTATTCCTTGTATTGTTACGTTTACACTTAGCACCTCAACGTGAGACAAGCAAGCGCCAGGCAAACAGAAAGAAGAAGAGCACCAAGATGTATCCGAGCTATCATATGCGTAATGTTGTTTTAACGAAAAGAAGAAACTCAAAAAGCTTTTTCATAGCTCAAGACTGCTAAAGGTCATGAAGAAAGAAAAGCTCAGGAAAGATTTGGAAAGAGCAGAATAAGAGTTACAACGTTTAAAGCTTCACCAATCTGCCTTCACAGTTAGTACTGAATGAAATTTAGTTCATATTAACCATATAACTAACATCGTTAATACAAGTCAAAACATAATTCTCCTCCACAGACTTACCCTCATGTCAGCCGTCCTATTCAAAGCAGTGCACAAGAGGCAGAAAATGTAGCTATTAAAGAACTCGAGGTGGATGCTACAAGAGCACACATCATGGCATTGAGATCGGTATTGAAACATTTTTTGTGGTACGGAACAGTTTGTGGATCGAATTTGATCAAGGAAAGACTTTATGAGGCCACAGATAAAGAAATATCAACCCATCAAACTAATGTTCAAATTCTTCAAACTTTATATGCACTCGAAATAAGACGGGTTCTCCATCGGGCATCAGTTACCATTCTGTCCAGTGGCAAATGATTTTTTGAATATTTCAGGTTATGGCAAGTTCACTCGAAATCTGTTCCCCGAGTCAAGCTTCTCTCGTTTAAATGCACCTGAATTGGTTCCAACCGCTCTGGATCAAATTCTTACCACACCTCCTAATCAGCTGATTATTACTAGTTTGAGGGTTTTAGAATAGAGTCAATTGATTTCGCAAGATCGAATGCTGCTGCGAAGTTAAATTCAATTTTTGATCTGAATGTAGGGAATGAAGTTTGTAAGATGAGCAAGCTCGTTTTTGCAAACCGACTTTTTATAGAACCAGGTCTAAGAACAGTATGACTGCTTGATTATAAGAGGAGAAATGAATGATGCTTTGGAAGAACCGTTTGTTACCGCACTTCTGGACCGTGTCCTTCAGAGTAGTCAGATTATTGAAGAAAGCCAAAAAGAATTCATAGTCTTCCAAGAAAAGGTCCATAGCTTGGAGATACATAAACGAGCATGCTCATCAGTATCGTTAAAATTATGTTCAAATAATGTTCAATATGTATCTCATGACATTTTCGAACCCATAGTACTATTTTGGTACGTTTAGTTTTTTTTTTCTTTTGAAAATATCAATGGGTGGCTTAAGCAATGGAGTTCAAGATTCAAGGGTTAATTCTTGCACAAAGAGCAAAACTGTTGATAAGAGTCCCCTAAATTGTGTGATCTGATTAATTTTTGATAAAGACAATCTGTATGTGTACATACATACATTCCTTGTGCTTAACAATTTTACATCAGCAAATTGAAGAAATGTTAGTTTTTGGCAAAGAACATTATTAAAGCAAGCCAGGGATCTGGACTGCTCAAGAGAAGATACATAAAAGTCTTTGAAAAAAATATTTAAAATTTACTGTACCCAGTTCAATAAAGTCTTGTACATGGCGGAAGTTCACTCTCGAAGTATAGACAAATTTAAAGATATATACTGGAGCGTGCGGACAGTCATTATGTAATTCTCGTAAAAGTTTTTGATATTTTGCTTCCTCTTTGCTTCTTTTTGCGTTCCATTTGCGATATTTGGGAAATACTTGCAGCGGAATTATAAAGATGAAAGAATCGCTTTGGATACCAATTTTGTACTCAAGTGTTTGCTCTTTTTGCGTATCATGTGCGACTGTGTCCAAGGAAGATTATATGAAATAACATGTAATAAATCATTTGATGACAACCACTTACTGAAATTTTTCAACCTTAGTAGTGTAGTATACTACTGTAAAGAATAAAAACGAGATGATCTCATAATGAAGGTATTGGATGATAAAATGCACGATAACATAAGTAAAGCAATGCTATGTACCAGTTGACTTATATAAAGTATAAATACTCTGTCCTTAAAGTTTTAGCACTCTGCATAAAAATACTAAAAAGTCCATTGCTTTAGATAGGCTAAAAATACAAAATTTCCACAGAGCCGAGTATGCCGATGATGTACAAAGAACTGTTGAAAAGTACTAATCTTTTAAATGTATATGTGAGATGGCCTGTGCTACTTTTTTAGGATCAATATTAATAATTTATTCCTCGCACTCACATTGAGCATGTTATATTGCGACATACACATATCTAACATTTTGCTGTAGGAAAGGTACATATAGTCATTTTTGTGAAGTACAAGAACATGACCTAATAAATTTCCTATCACCGATCTAATATTTTATTTCGTTATTACTATGAATACTTAAATACTTGAATAGCAATAATGCTAAACTTTTGTACCACGAAACCCAACTACTTAATTTGTACATGAATTACGATGCCATATGCTTTAAGTTGATTGGACCGGACTATGCATTTACTTGGACGCATGTTTTCGAAAGGTATTTAAAAATCGATGCTCCTACTGTTGCAATTTCTCTCTTTGTTTCAATATTTATTAATTTTGCTTCAAGAGATGACTAAATTTGCGATTGGTATTGATTTGGGTACCTCTTATTCGCGCGCTGCTGTTTGGCAAAATAATCGCGTAGAAATCATTCCCAATATTGAAGGTGCCCTTACCACCCCTTCTTCTGTTGCTTTTGTCGGTACTCAATGTCTTATTGGTGAGGCTGCTACCAAACAAGTCGATAGGAACCCTTCTAATACCGTAACTGATGCTAAACGTATAATTGGTCGTCGCTTTAACGATGGAAATCTCCAAGCTGATATGAAGCACTGGCCATTCAAGGTCATCAGCAAGGATGACAACCCTGTTATCCAAGTCGAGTTCGGTGGTGAAACTGTGACCTTAGTTCCTGAAGAAATCTCGTCTATAATTCTCACCAAGATGAAGAAAGCAGCTGAAGAATACTTGGGAGGCGAAGTTGATTCTGCCGTTATTGCCGTTCCAGCTTGCTTCAACGATTCTCAACGTCAAGCCACTATGGACGCTGGCGCTATTGCTGGTTTAAACGTCCTCAATATTATTAACGAACCCTCTGCCGCTGCTATTGCTTTTGATATAAACAAAAAAATCCAGAATCAGGCCAATGTCTTGGTTTTTGACGTAGGCGGTGGTCACATTGATGTTTCTCTCCTAAGTATTGTTGACGGTACTATTAAAGTCAACTCTTCTGCTGGAGATACTTATTATGGTGGATTTCAGTTTGATAACATTCTCGTTGATTATTGTATGAATCAATTCTTTCACGAGTTCGGAGTGAATATTTCTGGCGATTCCCGCGCTGTTCGTCGTCTTCGTACTGCTTGTGAGCGTGCTAAAATCGCTCTGTCTTCTAAAACTCAAACCACGATTGAAATTGATTCTCTCGTAAGGGGTCATGATTTTTCTAAAGTTTTGACTCGTGAGCGGTATGAAGTATTGATTGGCAAATTTTACAGTCTAGCTACAAGATATATTGAGAAGGTACTTCGCGATTCCGGCACTGATAAAGGTCAGGTTCATGAAATTGTTCTTGTTGGTGGTTCTACTCATATTCCCAGGATTCGAAAGGAGGTCTCTGATTTCTTTGGTAAAGAAATAAGTGAGGCTATTGACCCTGGAAAAGCTGTTGCATATGGTGCTGCTGTGCACGCTGCTCTCTTGACTAATAACTCTTCTGACTCTGTTGAACTTTTGGATGTGGCTTTCCATTCTTGCAGCGTTGGAGCAGATGATGGTGCTGCTCTTATAAAGCGTAATACAGAACTTCCAGCAAAAAAGCTACAAACATTTCACTAGCACACCGACAACCAAACTAGTATACAATTTAAGGTCTTTGAAGGCGAAAGTACTCGTAACGAGGATAACAATGTTCTCGGTGAATTTCACGTACACACTAGATATATTGAGAAGGTACTTCGCGATTCCGGCACTGATAAAGGTCAGGTTCATGAAATTGTTCTTGTTGGTGGTTCTACTCATATTCCCAGGATTCGAAAGGAGGTCTCTGATTTCTTTGGTAAAGAAATAAGTGAGGCTATTGACCCTGGAAAAGCTGTTGCATATGGTGCTGCTGTGCACGCTGCTCTCTTGACTAATAACTCTTCTGACTCTGTTGAACTTTTGGATGTGGCTTTCCATTCTTGCAGCGTTGGAGCAGATGATGGTGCTGCTCTTATAAAGCGTAATACAGAACTTCCAGCAAAAAAGACTACAAACATTTCTACTAGCACCGACAACCAAACTAGTATACAATTTAAGGTCTTTGAAGGCGAAAGTACTCGTAACGAGGATAACAATGTTCTCGGTGAATTTCAATTGATCGATATTTCCCCTGCTCCTCGTGGAGTTCCCCAGCTCGAAGTTACTTTTGACGTTAATGCCACTGGTATCTTAAATGTCTCTGCTCTTGATAAGACCACTACTAAACCGACCAAGATTACAGTCACTAGCGACAAAGGCCGTCTCTCCAAGGAGGATATCGAGCAAATGAAAAACAACTGTAAAAAGTACTTTCCAGCCATGACCGTTTCTGAATCTCGGGATAATGGTGACTTTTCGGCTTCCGATCGTATTTATCCATCTTTTATGTCTTAACTTCAACTAGGAAGGCACTTTTATTGATTTCTTTAATAAATAAATATAATTCTACCACTCGCAGTTTTGCTTTGCGAATGCCATAGGTAGGTCATTAAAATTCTACTTACTCGCTGTACGTAATGCAGAAACAGTAATGCTCGATTTTCAGTTTTGAAGGTGCGTCAATACGAACAATTATCATCGTTTATTTAAGAGTAAATAACAACATTCTCGATTCAAGAAGAAGCTATCATACGCCTACAGGTTTTTTATATTTATAAGTGGTACAGTTTATACTCTTTTTGGTGCTTTACTCCCACTGGGAGAACTATTATATATCAACAAATTGGACGCAAAGTATAAAAAATTCTAAAATGTTTCATATTACCATCTTCAAGGATAAAGACATAATAAATTTGGATACACGGAGAACGCTACGTAGATTATAGTATGAGTGTTTTGAGAAGTTTTAAATGACAATCATCAGGTTTCTCAAATAGCCTTCCACTTCTCCGGTCCATACGTACTAAGATTTTAGATTTCTATGTACATAATTGTCCCGCCCTTAACTGTTTATGCAATTATTTGTCCACCACTTTTATACTGTCATTTCATCCTCATATTCGATACTACTTTTTCAATCTCTTCTTTAGTAGAATTTTCGGCAGTGTTATGTCACATAGCTATTACACCATAGTTTAAAAATTCTTCTTCAAAAGCAATTACATAGCGAATAGGTCTCATCTTTTCATTCCTTTTCAAGACTCTTATTTCTACATTTTGAATTACATACATACTTCAAGTCGTTCCAGTTTTGAAACAGTACTGATGCTTCTTTCATTTACATTTTAGTAACACAAACTCTCCACACGCTGTATTACTTTTGACAATTGCGAATCATTTGTTTGGAAGAAAATGAGCGTGTAATAGTACATACGTAGTCATAGTATAATATATATTCGGAAAAGCTTGCATTAGTACAACAACAGGTTCTGTGTATGAATTTTGTGGTTTATCGGACACTCGCAATTGATGCGGTTTTTTTTTTTATTTCAATCAATGTAATCAAGTCATTTGAATACAAACGCGGTGCTCAAACGAAGCATACGTGCATATACATAATGTACGTAGTGATGACTACAGAAAGATGAAAACCATTCCACTGGCTAATGTTGTTCAGACTATACACTATGATATAACATTTTATGTGCGCATAATTTCCATTTAGATATCGGCAAAGGGCTCGTACATCCTGCCAAGTTTTATATTTGTTTGCAATAGAAGGAAGTAGTTGAAGCCATTTTTTTTTCTTTTTGGAGTGTGGTTATTATACCATTAAAAGAGATGCTTAATAGTGTATATATTCCATTTTTTGCTTTGTAATAAGTTTTTGAAAGATATATATCGTTATTTTATGTTCATGATAATAACGACGATGCAGATTTTCTTAAAAGCAACATCCACACATGCATTTATAAACATTGATTGTGGCAGCAATAGTTTATAACTAGACAATTAGTACAAGCTTACGGCTTAGAGACCTTATGGTGAATAGTAACATGTAGAACATAAAATTAATACGGAGAAAAGTTAAGGTTTTCGAAAGTACCTAAGTGGAGCTGTGGGTTAGACAAGAATATCCGGCAGTTATGAGAAGATTCGACCTGTAAGTTATTAAATCAAGTACATACGTAGAAAGAAAAAAGTAGAACCCGCATTTTGCGTAACTCAACTTTGTGAATTCGTGACCCTGCAAACACACCAGACATACACACACACAATATAAATAAAGCGTATCCATTCCCTCTTATTCACTTCTTTCTTTCTTAAAAAAACATTTTTTCTTTCATTATCTCCCTCGAAGACCAGCTCGTATAGGTATGAATTAATTGTATTTTTGATCCCTCTCCCTTACATATTAACTAACATATCGTCAACATTTAGTTGGTTTCCTTGTTTTAAATAAAGTGGTATTCTATAGTCTGAATCTTATTTTGAATTTTTCAAGTCAAAAATACCCTCAAAACTCACTTTGCATAATTATATCTGACATCATCCATAAGTACCAGTTTCAATCCATATACGATGTGGATCAGTACTTATTTTCTATACCCCCTAACAGACTATTCTTTTTATTCCTAAATCCAGCTGTTCACATTTGTTTTTACTAATATCATCAGCTCCTAAATATCTTTAGTATACCTTGTATTATCTAGCTCAAAACCTTTGGGAGATCATCTAGTCCGGCAAAATACGCAGAGTCTTACCTCTTAAAGTGGTGGCACGATCTTTTAGAGTGATGGCACGATCTTTTAGAGTGATGGCACGATCTTTCAGGGCGATGGCACGATCTCTTGGGGCGATGGCACGATCTTTCAGGGCGATGGCACGATCTCTTGGGGCGATGGCACGATCTTTCAGGGCGATGGCACGATCTCTTGGGGCGATGGCACGATCTTTCAGGGCGATGGCACGATCTCTTGGGGCGATGGCACGATCTTTCAGGGCGATGGCACGATCTCTTGGGGCGATGGCACGATCTTTCAGGGCGATGGCACGATCTCTTGGGGCGATGGCACGATCTTTCAGGGCGATGGCACGATCTCTTGGGGCGATGGCACGATCTTTCAGGGCGATGGCACGATCTCTTGGGGCGATGGCACGATCTTTCAGGGCGATGGCACGATCTCTTGGGGCGATGGCACGATCTTTCAGGGCGATGGCACGATCTCTTGGGGCGATGGCACGATCTTTCAGGGCGATGGCACGATCTCTTGGGGCGATGGCACGATCTTTCAGGGCGATGGCACGATCTCTTGGGGCGATGGCACGATCTTTACTCTAAAAGATCGTGCCATCACTGTAAACGATCGCGCCATCACTCTCAAAGATCGTGCCGTCGCCCTACGAGATCGTGCCATCGCCCTGAAAGATCGTGCCATCACTCTAAAAGATCGTGCCATCACTGTAAACGATCGCGCCATCACTCTCAAAGATCGTGCCGTCGCCCTACGAGATCGTGCCATCGCCCTGAAAGATCGTGCCATCACTCTAAAAGATCGTGCCATCACTGTAAACGATCGCGCCATCACTCTCAAAGATCGTGCCGTCGCCCTACGAGATCGTGCCATCGCCCTGAAAGATCGTGCCATCGCCTTAAAAGATCGTGCCATCACTGTAAAAGATCGTGCCATCGCCCTAAAAGATCGTGCCATCGCCCTGAAAGATCGTGCCATCGCCCCAAGAGATCGTGCCATCGCCCTGAAAGATCGTGCCATCACTCTAAAAGATCGTGCCATCGCCCCAAGAGATCGTGCCATCTATGGCATTCGCTTACGTTGTCATAATAAAAGAAATATAAAACCAAGAATTGCTGGGAATGAAAGTCGTCTAATTAGTTTATTAGAAAAAGCAAAACATAAGAGAAAACTAAAGAAAAGAAAATAATGTTCTACTACTACTGCTTTATATAATTTAGGGTGACTTCTCTAAATTATATGATTGGTCAATTTAGCATCACTGTTATTTAATTCCAGCAAATCCACTTCTGAACTTTCTGTTCTGGAAGATTCATATCAAAGCTAAGATTAATACATGTTATTTCGCTTTTATATCAGGAATATATCTTCTGTACTAATAGTTGATTTCAACCATCAGATAAGTTTCTGTTACATATCCTGCTTTGTGTCGTTAATTCTACATACTATTCAACTGTTGACTCTTCTAATATAAAAGACTACATGGAGTGTAATTTTAATCCCTTTAAATCCGATATATATAAGTATGCACTAACTTAATATTAAAGTAATCAAATTTTAAATATGTGATATCCGTGATATGATCTGATATTAGATAATATCAGGTCTTGATATATGAAAGGTAGTGCATAATTGGAAAGAAAAGTTTTCTTGATATGGTTATTTGCGCTGCAACTTAATTTAAACACTGAACGTATTTATTATAATAGAGGTTAGTCCTGCCTTAACTATGGTTCAGGGTCTCTATTATACGAATATATAATTGAGTTAGTCATGCTTTTGATGTCTATATTTTCATGTATATTCGGTTTTGAAAATGCAAATCCTCTAGCCCACTGTTGTTGTCAAGATTAGTCTATAAACAGATTCTGCATACATTAATATATTTTTATAATGTATCACATTATACGGGGATCAATTCACATAAGAGCAAACTTCACCTCATAACAGTGCTCAGATATTACATATGGTTCAACATGACGTCTTACATAATCCATTACAAGGTGAGAAGGTCTCAATGTAGAATGATCTACATATTACGGTGACATTTATGAATAAGATATCTTTGTATGTTATTAGTATGTAATGTCTTTCAATTATACTTCTTTTATAGACGTATAATTGAAATAAGATCGTTTAAATGTTGCAACGATGTAGAAATAAAGTATGAAAGATAGGATATTGATTTGTTCTCTCTTTTATAGAGTCAGAACAGGTTTTCCTGTACAGTAATAATATTTAAGTACGTATAAGGTCCAAATATGACATCTGCAAAGCTTGCCAATTTCAAGGTATGACTGACCTTTAACTCCAAAAGCTCTTTTTGTGGACATTTTCAGAATTGAGAAATTGGGGTAGTCCATATGGAAGAGCTCCATCACAGCATGCTGATTTCTCCTGAATATAGAATATAGAATAAAAACCATAAGTCTCAATTTCCTTTGATTTTTTTTACGTGCTCACCTAACTTGACAAGCATGTCCTAGAACGTAAAGTTGAGAATGGTAGCAATTATCTGTAGATGGTGCTGCTTCCAGTCATC
Source organism: Mucor irregularis B50 (assembly GCA_000587855.1). Classification (NCBI taxonomy): domain Eukaryota; kingdom Fungi; phylum Mucoromycota; class Mucoromycetes; order Mucorales; family Mucoraceae; genus Mucor; species Mucor irregularis. The sequence continues at coordinate 26,718 of AZYI01000187.1, forward strand.
CAGTATTTGGAAGTCTACATCAAGTCATAGAAAAAAATAACAAATTAGTCTTTCAAGCCACACTGCATCACATATTACGTTCTTCACTATTATGATGTTCCTACAATCTTCCATCAATTTTTGCATGCTATAACTCTCCGTTGTATTTTCTTTCGTTAGTCTTCCTCCGTTATAAAAAGCAGCATAGGAAAGTAGATGAGCATTAATGTATAAAATGATAAATAAAGCGCAAGTGGATACCTTCCACCTCAACTATTACGTACATACAGCAGCTGGTAATTGTTCATTTAGAAAATGCCGTGTATGTGAAAATGTATTTAGAAGTCGAGTCGAATGATTGAAATGATTTGTCTGCCTTGATGCAGTACGTGGAAATCAAAAGCATGAATATATCAAAAAAGAGCAGATTAAACTAAATTAAGCAACGCAATTATATATATAAATTGACTCGTAGTTCCATAATATGGCAAAGTGATGTAGATCCACATATACAACTCGAGTACTTTTCTGCGAGGAAAAGATATCCTGATGCTTAATAAAAACTTGATTACATGTATCTACAGCTCTGATATTACCAAATAATAAAATTGAATGAATTCATGTATGTTTGTACACTTACTACTTTTCTCTTCAGGGATTTAACTTATCTATTCATATATATCTAAAGGTAAAATGTACTTTAAAAACGGCCAGTAACAATCACATTTTTTGCCTACCGCCCATCTTTATTGGCTGGCTAATTGATTACTTTCCTAAATCCTATAATTCATCTTTATAAGACTGTATGTAAACGTGTATTTCATCCTACATCTTGTGTTACTTTTTGTTTGTACGACGAAACACTAATTAAAATATTTGATCGAGAGCAAATCCATAGCTCCTTGATGGTGACACGATACCTTACAATGTTTGGGTCCATCATGTTGGATATATAGAGTAGTCGTGAGCTTCGTGATGTAACTATCTTTTATCTTTACAATTATTGAAGCAGTTGACTTACGTATGAATAGTTTCTAATGTAAAATTTTCCTCACAAGCAACTTATGTACAGCGTGGCAGTATGGTATTCGTTCAATTACAATCGCGCGGATATGCTACCAAGAAGCCACTCATGATGTACAAAAAAGGGCAATAATACTATTATCGAGTAACATCAAGATATAGTTACGTCGTACGCAATAGTTGTAGCCAGTGAAAGAACCGAATGATGACCACACTTGACTTTTTTAATATAAATTAGTATCGTTCAACACATGAATTGTATTCAAGAATATGAATCATTCGCATATACGTACGATAATACATACTAATTTTTCCATTCTATTAGTCATATCAAACATGTATATGGTTCACAAACGTATACCAATTCAGCTATTTTTAGCTCTTTCGTACAGACATCATTGCGACCGACACGCAATGTTATGCGTGTTACATATACGTATACTCGAAAATTCATCTCTTGAAATTTAAAGGCAAAACATTGTGTAAGGTTACAGCGATATTTTCAATTCAAAACAAATTGCCAATCAACATCAGCGTTTACAAGCACACCTAACAAAGATCTCTTATGCGACGTTCGTTATCATTCTATATGTAGTTACAAAGAGCTAATATAGAAGAGATTAGTTTGGTGTCATGATATACCCAAGAAAAAAAAAAAAACCAAGGCCCATCACATATAAGACGAGCTTTTGTCAGCATTTTCTCTTTTTTTTTTTAAACACATAATCCCTCTACTCTCACTTATATTATGAAGGTTTCTGGTGCCTCTTTGTTGCTTGCTGCTGCTATTGCTTCCAACGGCGTTCTTGCTGCTGCCCCTAAAGGTAAGGTCTTTGATCATTTCCTCCAAGTTTGGTTCGAAAACCAGGTACGTAAAATGAAAGAGCTAGGTAGGGTTACGGAGGAGTATTTACGCTTTTCTCATATGTGCGTACATAGGATTACAGCACTATTGCCAAGACTGCTGGTTTCAAGGATCTTCTTAGCCAAGGTATCTTGTTGACCAACTTCAATGCCATTACTCACCCTTCTGAGCCCAATTACGTTGCTGCTGTTGGTGGTTCTAACTATGGTATCAACAATGATGATTACTACAACATCCCTGCCAACATTCCTACTATTGTTGATTTGCTTGAAAAGAAGGGTTTGACCTGGAAGGAATATCAACAAAATATTCCTGCCGTTGGCTTCACTGGATATAAGGCTGGTACTTATGTTCGTAAGCACAACCCTCTTGTCATCTACGATTCCGTTGGATTAAACGCCACTCGTTTGAAGAACATTGTTGGTGGTACGACCTCTTTTATATATTCGTCTTTATATGGCGCTGTCTAACTTAATCTGTGTACATGTAGAGGGCCAATTGACCACTGATATTGCCAACAACAATCTTCCCAACTGGATGTTGTAAGTACGCACGCTATAATGACTGTCTCCATCGTCTAACATTGTTTGAAATAGCTTTACTCCCGACATGAACAACGATGGTCATGATACCGGTGCTGCTTATGCTGGTAACTGGTTATCCAACTTCTATAAGAACACATTGAGCCAACCCAACTTGTTGAACAATGCCCTTATCTTGATTACTTTTGATGAAAATGCCTCTTCCTCCAAGAGAAACCAAGTCTGGTCTCTTTTGTTGGGTAACATTCCTGCCTCATTGAAGGGTACCACCGATAACACCTATTACACTCGTAAGTCAATGCACTTGATTATTTTTGTACAACCAAACTAATTAGATTTTTTCTAGATTTCTCTTCTCTCAAAACTGTTGAGGAAAACTGGGATCTTGGAAACTTGGGCCAACAAGACACCAACCCCTCTGCTTCCAACGTCTTTGCCTATGCAGCCTCCGCTCTTGGCTACACCAACGTTGCTGTCTCCTCTCCCCCTCTTAACAATGCTAAAATCACTGGTTTGATGACCGGCAAGTCCTACAACCAAACCCACTAAAAAAAAAAGGATCCTTTCTTCCGCTTCTTCATTATTTAATTTAATTTATTGTCATTATTAGCCTGATGTGTTCTTCTTTAAAATAATAAAGCAAGCGCAATATTTCTATTATTACTCTTCATCATCGTCATAATACATTTCATCTCCTTGTTCGTAAAACTCCCCACTATCGTCATTTAACTCTATGCTCAAGATACCATTGTAGATGATGTAGGCCAAAAAGAAGGTAACACCACCTGCAATGGACCAAATACGTTTACGCTCAAATTCGACTTGAGATTGACTCTTTTCTGCCTTTTTCTCGTCTGTGTTACCCATGTATGAAACAACATCATCTTTGACACTGCCCAAGAATGCAGTAGGATTATTTACAAAGGTTTTCCAAAGGGAAGGAACATCTTCGGCAGGTTGAGATTCGAGTTGTTGTTGGTTTTCTTTGTCGTTATCGTATAAAAGGGCTTTCACGCGATCACAATAGCGAGCAAGTCGAGGGTACTCGTTTGTGAGGATATGTTGTAAACGTCTGTGCGCTAGGTCGGGATATAAGTGTAATGAGAGATATCCAAACACAATACAATCCAGGGTAGTAGCACTAATCATGATGACGAGTAAGTTTTTCCTATCCTATACAGACCCGATATCCTTCTTACCTGTCGCCAAACATATACTCCTTGTCACCTAAATGAGATTGTAAAGTATCGTATGTGTCCCGAGCTAATTGATACATCTAATTTCGAAAATACATATATCACATCAATTTCCCCGTCTATTTTACTCTGTTTCCTTTTCTTACATGGTGCCAGCCTGTCTTTAATAACTCCTTCATTTCTTCCTTTTCGTTTTGAGGTAATCCAGCGTCGTCAGCCGTGATTTCAACATTATATTTGGCCAATCTATCCTTGGCACTCTTTTTTAATTGAATTGGTACCAAGTAACGTGAAGGGAAAGATAAAAGCTTTGCGTAGGTGGGTCGAATGTTTTTAATAAAGTTGGTGGAGTCTGCATACCAAGTGTACAACTATAAAACGAATCGAGTTAATATATCATTATACCCCATTGATCCCATTATTTGTACCATGCAGTCATAAAGTTTCTCTGTGGCCAAGGTCGAGTATCTACGGAGTCAAAGAGTTTAGTTCCACTTGCCGAGAGAGAAAAGTTGTTTTGTGCATATACTTTACGCCAAATATTCAGCTTTTTGTTCTGCAGTTAAATCATTGTTGGCATCTTTTCCACGCTTCACCAAATGATTTAAAATGCGAGAAGCACCTGCGATCCAGACTGAACCGTCCTTGAGTAAAGGAAGTTCGCCTAGTTTCTTATTAGTTTCTTATGCGCGCAAAAAAGATCTCGAGTTATACTTTACCTGTGGGGCTGGTTTGAGGATCGTTACAAGTGACGATGGTGTATTTTTGCTTAACAAGACGCAAGTACGACTCAATGACCACACATTTAGGGTCAATGGAGGGGGCATTCAAAGCTGGTCCCCAAACGTAAAGTTGCATGGTTGACATTTTTAAGAAACAGGTTTTGTATGGTGAAAAGAGGAAAAAATGCGTGTGTGTGCGCCCTTGTGAGTGGTGGGATCACCCTAGCAGCACCACCGCATTCTAATTGCAACTCAGCCATAAAAGACGCTTTTATTGCAGCATAACTGAGCAAGTATAATATGCAAACTGTATTTTTTATTGTGTAAACTTTAAACAAACTACCAACTTCTTCTTCTTTATTACATATCTAACTTGGTGCCAACAATTTCGCCTTGATCTCTCTTGGCGTCTAAATCTGCCTTGGTTTGGGCTTCTAGGTCACGAATATCTTGAATAGTCATTCCGTACCACTTGTCAGTCCAACAAAACAATTGTCTATGTACCACATGGAGTAAGTAATCAAGTGTGCTACATTCAACCCCTAATAAGCTACTTTACCTATGGAATTTAGTGAACAAATTGTGAATGGTTTTTGCAAGGAAGGATTCCACCTTTCCTTGAATACCAAACCACTTGAATTCAATGTAGACAAGCTTATAGCAAGTCATGACAGGTTCAACCTTCTTTTGCCAGTCTGGATCTGTCAAAGGACCACGACCTGTCTTCTCTGAGTGATAAAGCTTGGGATCCTCTTCTTTCTTGTAGTCACTGGCGGGAATCTTATCATGAGCTACGTCAATAAGAATAACATTTCTCTTCTTCAAGTCTATGCAGATAAAGCAAGTATGAACATACTATTCTTTGTATATCTTTTGTGGTGTACACATACCTTCTTTTGAGATATTAAGTGCGTTTTCAAGTTCACCTCGAGATCCATTGACGTGCAAGGTCTCGTAAACAATTGAAAAACTATCCTTCATATAACCATTCTAATATTACATTGTGGTGTTTAGTCCATTGATTGCCCCCCTCTATCTCTCCTTATTTCATATATATATATATATATTATATTGTTACCTTGAGCACTATGTACCACAGAAAACGAAATAGAGTTTAAATACCATGTCATTTATTCTTATTTACGATAAACAAAAATCTTACCTGTTTTACAGTAGGGATATGCGTTCCAAGCCTAATCATAAATAAATAGTTGATGGACAATGACGAAATGAGTACGTGTTTGTCGATAAAAAAAAAAAAAATTCAAACTCCCAAAGAAGTGGAGTACCTTACCTCTTCATATAATTCAAGAGCACCAGCGGGAAGAACAGCTCTGACGATGGCGGGTACACGGGAAGCGAGACGGAAAATCTTGTAAGTGTATTGACCCTTTTCGTTTTCTTTCTCATAAGGTTCGTTCTTTACGACTTCTACACCTTCTCCGCCACCAGTTTGTTCCTTTGAGGCGAAGGCTGTGGCATATAATTGAGCTTACGACAAAAAGTAGACGTGTATTAGGACTCTACTCTTTTCATGACGTGTAAGTAATAGCAATGGACTTACCGACTTGATACTCTTCTTCTGAACAGTTGTTAATAACTCTATACTCGTTGATAATCATATCGTATATAAAAAATAAATAAAAAGTAGGGAAAGGAGGTAAAAAAGAAAAAGAAAGCGGAAAAAGAAAAAGTGGGTTTACTTTATATAGATTTTCTCTCCTCGTTTGGTGGTGGTATGACCTTGTACACTTTTTTTAGATTTCACAGTCCCCGATGGCACACTCTTTACAAATAGATCTCTCACTTTTACTTGACATGATAATACATTTAAAGCAAAAATGAGCGTACGTTTTATGTACGGAAATGGAAAAGGTGAAGTTGTGGATGAAAGTGGAAATGAACATTTCGAAATGGATATTGATACTGAAGCATATCTCATTGAAGTTCGTTTATATCGGAAACATGGTCAAAGAGGAACATTTTTTTTTTTTTTTTTTTTACGAAAGGGCCATTGACTCCAGGGCAGGCAGAAAATAAGGAACTCTAAGGAAGTACAATAGACATATTGTTTGTTATTATATGAATAAGGAAGGTCATAACTTTTATTTTGTTTGTTATGAATATAAGATTTTTCCCATTGTATAATGTAAGTATGCGACAAAGGAAGCATATGTAGCAGTCTGCTCTTTTTGAAGTGAACTTATCATCGTAAATAAATGCATTAGTGTGTACGTCCGAGTAAAATGAGTACGGAACCAAGATTCGTTGTGATCTGTTGTCAATAAAAGACGTGAAGACCACTCTTGGCGTCTAAATCTGCCTTGGTTTGGGCTTCTAGGTCACGAATATCTTGAATAGTCATTCCGTACCACTTGTCAGTCCAACAAAACAATTGTCTATGTACCACATGCGAAAGGGTTCCATTGACTCCAGGGCAGGCAGAAAATAAGGAACTCTAAGGAAGTACAATAGACATATTGTTTGTTATTATATGAATAAGGAAGGTCATAACTTTTATTTTGTTTGTTATGAATATAAGATTTTTCCCATTGTATAATGTAAGTATGCGACAAAGGAAGCATATGTAGCAGTCTGCTCTTTTTGAAGTGAACTTATCATCGTAAATAAATGCATTATCGAAAACAGCCGAGTAAAATGAGTACGGAACCAAGATTCGTTGTGATCTGTTGTCAATAAAAGACGTGAAGACCAGAGTTCTGCTGCTGTGGCAAAGGCTAATCTAATGTATCGGCACATAGGATCCATATTTTGTTGGGTATAAAAAATCGCTAACAACTTGTCAATATCCTTTTGGCTTTTGCATTCAGCTATCTTCATCAACATTTCTCTTTCTGTTTTTGTTGTCGTAGGTCGTACTCTCAATTTTAATCTATCAGTGATGTCTTTAAGGTTGTCTGAACCGGCCTGCAATCTTGTCCTCCGGCAAATTTCTGTGGCCAAGCAAAACATATACTTCAGGCAAATGGCGGTTAGATTTTACAAACAGCTATCTTCCAAGGAACCAGTAGTTGCCGCATCAAAAAAGACAGCGACCCAAATTTAAAACAAGTTGCAAAAAGTGATCGAAGATTTCGCCAGACAATTAGAGGAGCGTTTCCTAGAAAAAGACAAAGGTACCTAGTTCACGTCGTTTACACATAAATGGAAACGAATTCTTGATTGATCAAACGGGACCGTCGCAGACAAGTTAACTACACCATGGTCTGTACTGGAGAAGGTGAATTCGCTGGAATTAACAGCCAAATCGTCAACTTGTTGAGCAGTTAAGACTTGTAGACCACTTCCAGTTATTTTTACTTGAAAGGTTGGTTTATAGCAACCATTACATCTGGAAAAATAGGTCATGAAAGGATTTAAAGAAGCAGGAAGCGATTCCTCTCCTTGAGTATACGGCCGTAGAGATGAGGTGAACCAAGAAAAGTCTTGATTGGTGTGCACCATTGGACTTATCCAGAGTAGCCTTGATGTTGTAGGGGGAACCATCGAATGTTCACAATAAAGAGATATCAAAAGAGAAGCAAAAGGAGACACGTTTGTGGTCAATATTTATACAGGTACATACTCGCTAGTTTATCATGAAAGAGCCCAGGAAGTGATAAATTATAAATACTCACCATTATTACGTAGCTTATTTCAATCCAAAAAACGCATATGTAGTAAAAAATTTCAGGATTCCCTTGGTTTTGATTATGAATAATCAAGTCCAAATACCCATCTACACCAAATTGGTCGCATAAATACACCATTCTTTCAGCGGGAGTCATATTTTCAAAGCTGATAATGGGTGTGGCTTGGCTGGCTTCTTGGCTTTTTGGGCTCTACTTATAACAGCTTCATCCAAAAACTGGCTTGTATGTCTAGTCACGCTCAACAAGTTCTTAATTGGCGTTGAGGTACAGATTTTATGAATGGACTGTGATTTTTTCTTTCTCTTCAGTGCTACAATTGGCGCTTCGATCCTACATAGTATTTGCTTAGAGCTTCCTTTAAATATATTTCGCCTAATTTTTCCATGTTGTTATTCGTGGGCTCAACTACAAGTTGTTTGTCAACAAGAGTTTTCAAAGCAGCTTCGCATTTCCAATCAGAAATAGTATGCTTCTCCAAGTAATCAACAACAATCTCACAAATTAATTTCTTGTCTTCCTCTAAATTCAAAATAAAGTTGCCGAGCATTAAATATATTGCATGCTTCCTTTGCCGCATATGTACTTACATTATATCACACTTCGAGCTGGAACTTTATGGTAAATTATGCGATATTAGTGGTCACATGTAGACAAGTTTTCTCTTCTGACGATGTAAAACAACAACAAACATCATGTATTTTGAGCTTCTTCTATGTATGTATGTTGCTTAGATGAGGGTATATTTATGTTATTCTTTATTTTATAGGGAGTCCTTATCCACACAGGTTTATTTCACCTACCACACAGAAATTTGCCTCTTGCGTAACATTCTTTTCCGTCTTAGGTGATGCCTATCACCCAAAGTCTTCAACTAGTACCTTTTTGAAAAGGTAAAGAACACGGAAAAACCGAACCTCTATAAGGCCGTTGAAGTCTTGCATCGCGTATGTATGTACACCACTGAATTTATCCGGAATACACTCCGAAAGGGCCATTGACTCCAGGGCAGGCAGAAAATAAGGAACTCTAAGGAAGTACAATAGACATATTGTTTGTTATTATATGAATAAGGAAGGTCATAACTTTTATTTTGTTTGTTATGAATATAAGATTTTTCCCATTGTATAATGTAAGTATGCGACAAAGGAAGCATATGTAGCAGTCTGCTCTTTTTGAAGTGAACTTATCATCGTAAATAAATGCATTATCGAAAACAGCCGAGTAAAATGAGTACGGAACCAAGATTCGTTGTGATCTGTTGTCAATAAAAGACGTGAAGACCACTCTTGGCGTCTAAATCTGCCTTGGTTTGGGCTTCTAGGTCACGAATATCTTGAATAGTCATTCCGTACCACTTGTCAGTCCAACAAAACAATTGTCTATGTACCACATGGAGTAAGTAATCAAGTGTGCTACATTCAAATATGTAAACGTTCATGATATGTAGGGAGATATTAGAAAAGAAAAGAAAAGAGAGAAGAAAGAAGCACATTTGTGGTCAATATTTATAGAAATATAAGCTAGTTTATCACGAAAGAGCCCAGGAAATGATTAATTATTGACTGGACAATCAAGTTGGACGCTTGCTATTTCATTATCCAAAAAAAAATCTGTGTGGATAGTGAAAAATTTCTGTGTGGATAAAGACTCCCATTTTATATTCAGTTTAATATGGATACGGCTTTAAGCACAGATAAACACAAGCTCTAGATCTTGGCGTTATGGCTTTGTTACTCCAAGTAGTAGTAGCCTACGACGTGCTTAAAATTTAAGCAAGATTTTGTAACTCCTCCCTTATTATCATATATACCACTACTTTTCCCTGCTTTTTTTTATATACTGCAAACTCAAGATGTCGAGTCAAGATATTCAGAGTCTGAATAAAGATGACTCCACTTCATTCTTAAGACTCGGCAATACGTCCCCTATTCTTTCATACTTTTGTGTGTACAACCCCTCTCTTGGGCAATCTGAGGAAAACACCAAAGACCAAATCTTGTACTATACAGCGAAAAAAGTCGTTCCTGCCGATGTGAAGATGAAGCAAGTGGGATTAGCCCAAGCCCTCGTCAACTTTACCTCGTAAGCATAAAAGAGATGGTGGAGGTATGTTTTATCGGCTTACCCCTTCTGTTTGTGTAGCACTTTTTCACCGTCTCAGCCTACGCAGAATGTCCACTCTCAAAAGCACCGCATGGTGTTCTTACAACCTGAACCTGGATTCTGGATTCACATGTGTGTTGAACTGGGTATTATGCGAAAGCAAATCAAGGATTCAAAGGGAAAAGAAAAGTTGGTGACAGAGTACTTGGATTCTCAGCTAAATGATCGAGCCTTGGAAGCCGTCCTGAAAATCGGATACGAGCAGTTCAAGGTAACGTATAATGTGTGTGAGTATCCAAGGTAAACTACTAAATTTGCTCCATGTACAAGTTATTGAACGGTACCTTTTCAAATATACTGTACGGAGAAGGCGAAAAGGTGACATTGCCGCCAAACCGACAACGAGCGAGAGCGTTAATGCACGCCATCGAGGAGTTTTTTTCGGAATGGATATGGAAATGGGATTTTGATCGATTAGATACAATGTGCTTTACGGCGGTATTTAACGGTGTGCCTGTACAACCCATTTTGCGTAACAACTACCTACGTGTCAATGAGTTAGATGTGGCCATAAAAGACAAATTTGATCAGCATATCAGTCACTTGTTCGTGTTGAATCTCGAGGACGGCGGACTCGTGTACCGATCTCCGACCTTGATCATTCATGACGTTTGCTCGCTAAGGAAATACGTGCTAAAAAAAGTCGAGAAACATATCAAGGCTGAAAAGCGCAAAAGAGATATCGACGCTGCGTCCAAACAACAAGAAAACAAGGTGTCGTCTGGCTTAAAGTCTTTCACAAAGACACTGTCTACAACACAAATTTTGAATTATTTTAGCGTGGGCTCGAAATCGACAGAGTCTGTGTCCTCCTCGAAGGCAGCTACGCCCGCAGCATCCGTCAATGATTCCATCGACTCGACCCATAGTGGCTTGCCAACCACAGGCGATGTGCCCACCGTCACCTCCTCCCCTAGCGTGTCGAGCACAACCACGCAAACCATAGAGTCAGAAGCCAACCAAGGTATCTTTTTGACGGGCTTGATTGAAACAACAGCCATTGGCATGAATGGAGAGGAGAGACCAGTGAGTAGGTCAGAATTTGTGCGTGTGTATATTACCAGCAGTCAAAACGATGAGCCAAGCGATAAACTCGTTGAATACTACTTGATCATTTATAAGGTATAATAAGGGCCCGTGCAAATTGAATAACAATAACAAATACTAATAGTCATGCAACAGCATAAAAGTAATTTGATCTGGAGTTTCTTATTACCCACCACAAGCGAATCCGAAGAATTCATCTCAGACCCTATGTTTTATACCAACCTTCAAAAGTACATGCAGGAAAAGAATTTAGATAAATTAATAGACACAGTCAAAGGAGATATTTCGAGCATGCAGGAGAAAAACTTGAATCTCGGAAAACACTATAAATGTTTCTATTATGATAACGCTACACTGAATATCAAGTCAACGGTGATAGATCCACCTACACTGTCAGCAAAAGATAAGAAAGCAAGCATACAAGTCACAAATGAAATGCTGTTACAATTGCTTGAGGTGAGAGACGATTTTGACAAGATACCACGCACCAGTGAAGTGTATACAAGGTCTACGTCGAATCATTGGATTGCAGGACACCGACTTTACAATACATTGAGATCCTCAGAGGAGAATGCCGAAGAAAATGGCAATGCTGTACATAAGAACAGGTCATCTTTGGACGAGTGTGCAAGAGACGAAGATTCGCATGATTACACGGAAATGTATTTAATAGCTGCCAAAAAGGACACATCTTTAGCTGACATAGAGGGTATGTACTTTTATCCGTCTGTTAAAATATATATATCGTACTGACGCACATTTAAATGTAGAAACACTGGGCAAGATGACCAAGAGTTTATTAGATACAATGCACATTGAATAATAATAAAGTCTATTTTTTAATGACACGACTTGCCTAAAGCCTTTAATCTCCAGTAATTGTAGGGCAAAGGCACTACATAACCCGCCGCTGTACTCACGGCTGCTGCTGCCCAGAATTTAGGGTCGTGGAACAACACTTGGCCGCCCATCAGATGCCAATCCATCAAGTTTTCAGAGATTTCCATCACCAACATGGATACGAAACTCATGCCCATGGCCGTCTTGAAGGCAGCTGGATAAGGTACTTTCATGGATCTACGCAACAACACCGTTTCTAGTGCAAGCGAGGTGGATATACCCGCTACCTATAAATATCATTGTCAGGCTTTTCTTCTCGGCGTAAATGTGTCATATGCGCTTACCATGGCTGCCGCCGTACTGACGACAGGTGATAGCTCCGGGTAATTCAGCTGTAAATACCACATTGTGGCAAAATCACCTGTTGTGCATCCTATAAGGCACCTACGTACAACAACAAATAAGTATTACTCTATGTTTACAGAAGAAAAAAAAATAGATTATACCGTAAAGTGTTGACTCGGGTGCGTTGCCAAGTGAGAGGGTCTGACCAGAATTTGGAGCTCGTGATATTGTTGTTGTTGTTGTCTTGTTGCTCTTTCTTTTTATGACAGCAAGACGAGTGACGATACACAGTCAAGGGTGTGCTCCTTTTCACCAGTTCAAAGACTTGACGACTGACTTGAGGTCTTTTGAATTGCTGAATGCCCAACATGGTTTCTAATGGCGAAAAACAAAAAAAAATATGTGAAAGTTGGGGGGTTTAAATACTACTACTACTTGAACTATGTTAATGTGAGCAGTTTATGCTGCACGCACCAAATATAGCTGTCACGCAGCGTAACAGCCCGCGTTCATGCAACAACCCTATTATTACTAATCCTACAGTTTGACAAAGTAGTACATGGCATAATTTTTTATTGTGTTTTTGATAAAGTGAGAGAGAGAGAGTAAATATATAACTTGCTTAAAAACCTGATCTGATACGCATATCTTCAATCTTTTTTCTGTACATCAGCGACAGGACGATCCAGTTCTTCTGCAATCATACGTCGTTTATCAGCAGGCAGTGAATTAAATTGTTCACATAAATCACCATCAATGACAGATTTCACGGGTATGTAGTAACCTCGATAGAGTAAATGGTCTCGTCCAGCAAGAGGTGGTGCTTCGGCACGCATATGCATTTCAAGGGTCTGGAAGAAATCCACGTCTTCCTTGGACACAAAAGGAACATACATGGAAATAGATCCTAAAAGTGATGTGGTTAAAAGCACTTCACGACCGCCCGATAAAAGCGATGCTCTATGGATGGATGTGATGATATCCCCCGTAAAGTATTCACACAAATTGATGACCTAAGAAAGCGCGCAAGTTAGATGATGAAAATTGACTTTTTAATACATGATGGCTTACCTTGTTGGGTGCGCCTTGAAGATAGCCCTTTTCGTGGTAAATACGGTTACCCGTAGTATCTTCATCGACTTCACGAGACACATTTTCTGGTAAACGATTCACAAAAAAGTTACCGAATTTATCACCACCCGCCACGGTCTCATAATCCACCATGGTGGAAGCTGTCATCCAACGAGGCACGGTATCATCAGCAAACACAACAAGTCGATTATCGACATGTTTATAGATGACATAGTGAACGGATTCTTGAATATCTGTGGCAATGATACGATGGCCCTGTGTATGCAAGGAGACAATGCAGTTGGGTAATGTCTTGGTTTCACACTTTCTCAACATCTTCTTTTTACCAATATCATAAATACGGAGTGCCTTACCAGCACCCACTAAAAGTCGACCTTGGAAGGGGAGTAAAGCATGAGGGACGTCGTCTAAGGGTGTTCTGTGGATAAAGTCAAGTCGAAGGGCGCCACTGCTGGGATCAGACACCACGCGGTAGACACGCAAGTAGCTTGCTGTGCAAGAACGAGGTTGTAATTGGACGTTTTGACCTGTACCCACCACGACAAAGACCTCTGAGGCCTCAGTGGCGTGAGGGTTATTTCTAAATTGGACCATGGCGACACTGAAAGCAGCTTCGTTCTCCTCGAGTTCAATGGTTTGTAAGGTGGTGACTTGGAAGGGGTCCACAAGACGAATACAACTGGCCCATTTACCTGCCACGTTACGCACATTACCGAATTGGACATTATCCAAGTCTGTGATCTCAGGGTCGATTTCAAACCCGCTTTCTTCCTTCTCCACAATACCAGCTGCCTTTGCTGCGGGTGAATAGGTGGCGTGATCGCTCTCTACAATCACAAAAGTACGTGTGTTGGGGTGAAGGGCGAACTTTCTAGGTGTATATTTCAATGGAATCGAAACTTGGTTAAAGATGTTACCGAGCTTCTCCACAGTAAAGATTCTATGTTATTAAAAATAAAAGATTAGATTCATCACCACTACAGATAATGCGTTCTTTATCAAAAGTACCTTAAAGTATTTCCTGCAACGGCTACAACACCTTCGGGACATTGTTCGCTGACAAAAGCACTACCATATTCTAACATTTCATAACTAAGAGGAGTCAAATATAATCTATTTTGGAAGGTATAGCTGATCCAAGGTTTGGTGGACAAAGCCAAGACGGCAGGTTGACCTTGAATAGAGATCTTGTGTAATTTCACACTCTTTGCACCAATAAAGCGGGTACGAGTATCTGATAATTGACCAGTGATGGTATCGAGCACAGTACGAAGCAAAACACCATTGGATAAACCAATGTTGAGATAAGTTGTACCGTGACCAATCTCTACACCTGTATCCATCATTTCTGCAATGATTAAGCTGGAGGGAACACCTTGGAGGGCTTGCATGGAAATAGGCTCCAAACAAGAGTCGGGATCAAGACTCATAATACGAACAGTTTGGTCTTCACAACCAGCAGCCAAATAACGAGAACGTTGACGACCTTCGGGCACATCACCCAAGGCCAAACTGGTGACAGTGGCAGACATTTGCTTGCGTTCCTGATGTTCGTTCAATTGACCCATATTATCCAATTCAAAGTAAACGATTTCACCACCAGAAAGAGAAACAACGACTTGTCTGCTGTTGGTAGCAGCTTCAGTCACTTGTTGTCCATTAGGTGCTCTCCATTCATTGACACGACGATCAGAACGAATATGACGAATACCTTGAGGGTGAACTTGTACAAGCGCATCATCACCGAGTTGTTGAACAGCAATGGTGGGGGCGTCTGTCAAAAATCCAGTATCAGCTACTTCTTCTACAGTTTCACCAATGGATAAAACAAGTGTAGCATTAGCAAATGATACGACGATGTAAGCGTGGAAATCATCATCGGCCTTTAACTTGGTGGTCCATACAGCACTGGGATTACCAGGCAATTCACTGACAGCCAATTCAGCTGCTTCTAAACCTTGATTCAAGATACGGAAAGTGGATTGAGATCCTTTACCGCAAATGGAATAAATACGAGGTGATTCTTCGTCTGCCAAATTCAATACTTTTGAATCCATCAAAGGTGCCATCGAACTCAACTCATCAACCAAAGACAAGTTCTTCAAGGGACGAGGCTTGAAATAAACGAGTGGTCTTTCCTCTTGTGATTCCTCTGCCTCCATATATTCCTCTGATGAAATTTCTGGATCGTCACCATCGTCTCCAAGACCTTCAAAGAAGTAATGGTGATGATTACCAAACTCATTTGCAACAAACAAGAAACCACTCTTCAAAATACAAAGGGAAGTAGCCACGGGGATAGTATCAAAGTATTTGATGGTTAAACCGCGTACCTCACCTTGATCATGATCCATAGTGACCTTGTAAAGATCACCTTCCTCTGATTGTAATAAAAAGAAAAATTGGGTCTTTTTGTCGACACGCATTCTGTGTACTGCAGAAGTAATAATGATGATGCCTCGGTTAGGATCTTCGAGAGGTTGAGCGCGACGAGGGATAGGAATACGCAATTCTTCTTGTTCGGGATGTCTATAAGAAATGAAGTTTTCTGTACAAACCAAGACACCAGAAGGACCATCATTACCACCAGGAACTATACATCAAAGCAACACGTTAGTTTCTTTTTCATGACAAGAACAGTCCAACTATCATTACCTGGCACAAGCAAATTAGCTTTACGATCAACGACATCACTCCACTTTCTCACAACGTGATTCAAACCGAGATCTAATTCGTAATAAGTCAATGTCTTTTCGGCTTCCTTTACAGCTTCTCCAGTGGGATCGGCGTCGGCATCTGTATAATCGACTTCAAGACAAGCAAACATGGGGTTTTCGAAGCCTACGTCGACGGCAACCATGTGGTGATTAATGGTGTGACTTTTATGAGCTTCCAAGGGTGAAGAAATCGTCAAGTTGGCAGCTGAATCGCGATTAAGAATATACACAAGTTTTTGCTTTTCAACTGCACCTACCATGACAGCACGACCTTTGGGATCGGCAGCCATATATTGACCTGGCACAATACGACGACACCCTGTCTTGCCGTATGTCTCTTGATGCACTTTATCAAAGGTGTTTTTGGTGGCATTGTATTCGAGAATCACAATGCGTCCGGAATCGGAGCCAACCACCACGTAATCTATATGCAAGTTGTTAATGATGCTTTGCCACATGTTGCGTAATCTTACTTGAACTTACCTTTACTTCCACCTGTCAAGCGAAAGGGGGCTAAGCTGCGGATCAAGCCAAAACATTCATGGGACAAAACGGTGTGTACTTTTCCAGAAGCAGCATCAGGTCGTAATAATTCTAAACGTGTTTGTCGAGCTACAATAATTTCTTGTTGCTTTGTGCCGGAAAAGTTGCCATAAATTGCTTGATTAATAGCCGTGGTGGGATTTAACGTAATGTTATACAAAAACATGGTTGTCTAGACACTATATTCTCGCGCGCGCGTTTGTTATTTTAAGGTGATGCTTATGTATTCTGCGTTTACTGTAAACTGCTATGCAGGAATGAAAAAGCAAAGGTAAAATAACAAACTTGGAAAAGAAAAACGGTTAAAACAAAAGGGCAACAAAAAAAAACGCAACTGTTGGTTGTATGTCAGCCAACCAGCCAGCCAGTCAGCCAGACTACTGAGATTTAATTTGTGGCTTGTCAGCCAAAGTCTCGCTGTCTGTTTCTTGGATATCCTTCTTCGCTGCTACTTGCTTCTTTAAGATGTCAGGAAACATCAAAGTGTAAGCTGGAGTTACTCTATATGGATTCAATACACAAAGACTAACTCTTGTTACCTCTAATTAGACTTGTTACTGGTTCTGCCAATGGCCGATTCAAAGAACTCTTTGCCAAAGCAAAGCAAATTCACGAAAAGTACGGTCCTTTTGACGTGCATCTCTGCACAGGCAACTTTTTCGAATCAGACACAACTGAAGAGTCTATTCAAGAGTTAATTACAAACCAGATCGACAGTAAGCCCACACTATGATTTTAATATAAGCTATTGCTAACTTTTGTCATTCCCAGTCCCTCTCACAACCTACTTTATTATTGGCGATAAACCCTTTCCACCCACTATTCAAAAGCACATTGAATCAACAGACGGCGAAGTATGCACTAATCTCTATTACCTTGGAAAGCAAGGTGTATTGACAACATCGGAGGGTCTCAAGATCGCCTTTGTTTCTGGCGATCAACCTCATGAGGAAAAAGAAAGTGCACCCGCAGTGTCTTACTCCCAAGCCGATATTCAAAAATTATGCCTCACTAAATTCCCAGTATCTTTACCTCCTGGCGTTGATTTCTTATTATCGCATGAATGGCCAGAGAATATCAGTCAATTATCCTCACTCCCCACCACAGCCGATCAAAGCAAAAACTCTGTATATATTTCTGAATTGGCTGCTGCATTAAAGCCTCGATATCATTTCGCTTCCTATGACAATACTTTTTACGAGAGAGAACCTTACAAGAACATTGTCAGTGGATTTGGAGCTCAAGAAGAACGACCTGCTGCTCATGCCACACGATTCATTGGATTAGGTCATGTCTTGAACAAAGAAAAGCAAAGAGTAAGTACACTCACTCTCAACGGACACACAAGATGATTAGTAGTAACTTATCTTTACACAGTGGTTCTATGCTTTCAATTTGGTGCCCATGTCCAAGGCGTCCACAGAGGCATTAGAAGTGTTACCAGAAAATACAACGGAAAATCCCTTTGTCTCATTATTCTCAAGCAACAACAACAACAAGCGAAAGCACAACGACGACGACAACGATGAGAACAACGGATCATTTTTCTGGGGCGAAGATGCTAAGCGCGCAAAAATCACTGAAACACCTAGAAATGGATACGTCTGTAAACGCTGTAACGTACCCGGTCATTACATCAAAGACTGTCCTCAAGGCAACGGTGATGTTCCTCCAGAAGGATACGTGTGTAATATATGTAAAAATCCCGGCCATTTCATCAAAAATTGCCCTGAAAGATCTCAACAACAACCTAGAGGCGAACAACCCAAATTAGATTCCTGCTGGTTCTGCTTATCCAACCCCAAGGTAGAAAAGCATTTGATTGTATCGATTGGATCTGAAATGTATGTGACATTAGCCAAGGGACCCGTTGTTACTGCGCAAGACAGCCAAGTGCCTGGTTTAGGCCACTTGTTGTTGATTCCTATCACACATTATCCCACATTTGGTAAAATCCCCATGGAAGCTCAAATCGAAGTGGTTGCTGAAATGGAGAAATACAAGAGTGCAATTCGACGTTTGTTTGATCAACACGGTCAGGATTTAGTCATATTTGAAGTCTCAAGAGAGTCCTTCAAAGGCATGAGCCATGCTCATATTCAATTGGTGCCTGTGCCCAAGTCAAAATCAGATCAAGTGGAAAAGGTTGCACGAGAGAAGGCCGCAGCAGAAGGCATGGATCTGATTGATAGAGTTCCCGTAAGTCAAAGCGATAATTATATTTCTATGTTGTAGCGTAGACTGACTATTTTTTTTAGGCCAACCCTGAGATTCCCTACTTTAGAATGGAGTTACCAAATGGCCAATCTTTAGTGCACCTGTTGAGACCTAAAGAAAGATTCAACTTGCAGTTCGGAAGGTAAGTCCTCTAACTTTGATATAAAAATCGCTTACTAAAAGTGCTGATTTGCATAGATTGGTGATTGCTAGTGTATTAGGAAGTCCTGAGCGTGAGGATTGGAAAGCATGTAGTCAAACTGAAGAGGAAGAAAAGGCGTGTGCTGCTCAATTCAAGGAAGCATTCAAGCCTTTTGATTTCTCTTTAGATGAATAAATTCTATGAAAAATAAAAAAAAACGTTTGATATTTATGCGCCTCCTTGATCGATCTTTACCACTATTTGATGAGCATTGTTTAGTTCTTTTACTGAACTGCAGGGGAGAAACAAACGCCTCATCTGCTGATAGTATCATATATGTATATATATCTCAAAACAACAATAGATACTAGGTTTGGACATCACTTTTAAGGTGATTTGTTTTTACCAGTCTGTACGTCAATAGAAGAGTCAAAAGTAGCTAGACTCTGTACATATTGCATCTAAACAGTATTCTGAACTTTCTTGCAGCAATCAAGTACATATATTACAGTTGGTGCCTATCTACAATTCACTTGCTAGTATCAGGAAGTAGTCAACTTGCGCTCTGAAACTTTCCAGAGTCTGTGTAACATGCAAATGGCACGCTTCTTTTAATTTCTACTACTCTCTCCTTCGCTTTACTGTTTTTCTTACAAAACGTGATACTAGATGGGAACTCCAGAAGAGACCTTTGAAAAGGGTGTTGCTTATCGTTTAGAGGGCAACGAGTGCTTCAAGAAGCAAGATTACAAACAAGGTACACACGCCCATGTTGTCAGCCCCCTCCCATCTCTTCATAGACTAATACCCATTTGACAGCATTAACCAACTATTACAATGCCTTACTTCATTTAAAGGCAGTGGGTGGACAAAAGTTGAAGGATCTTTACAAGACCAGAGCCGATGAACAACTTGTCATGATTTACAACAACATGTGTGCAGTTTTTTCAAAACAAGAACGTTGGGACCGTGTCTTGTTCTATGCAAAGAAAGCCAACGAGCTGGACCCCAAGAACACCAAAACCAAGTTCCGTATGGGACAAGCGTATTTACAATTAGAAGATATCGAAAAGGCTAAAACCCTTTTGGAAGAGGTACTCAAGTCCAATCCTGATGGTATGTGTGTTTAAGCAAAATGATGTGATTTCGTTTATTGATAAATGATGTGAATAGACGCACTTGTAAAAAAGGAATTACAAAAGGTATCTGCTGCAAATAAACGAATGGATGAAAAGGAAAGGTTGATATATAGAGCAATGATGACAAAACTTGCTCAAGAAAAGAAATAAAAAAGATGTATATTCTATGTACAATGTATATAACAAGAAGAGAAGGTTTTTAAGCGGGTGGTGCTTCCAGTAAAGCCATCACCATGATAAACACAACAAAGATCATGATAAGGGCGGCTACAGTGTATCCAGCCCATCCATGACCCACCCAAAGCAATCGTTTCACAATTTGTCTTTGGTTTCTAAAGTAGCTGTAAAGCGAATAGATGAAACAAGTGAAACCTAGTCCAACAAAGACGTAGGATACGATTCGAGCATTCATGGAAACAGGCTCGCTGGTCCACGGTAACGATTGGGAAGGTGCAAAATTCTTTGTAGGCATATCCAGTAAAGTCATGAACCCTACATTTACAATGAAATGTTAACATGGGTGAATGTGAACTTGCTTTTAAGGGCACTTATTTACCAACTAAAGCCAAGGTAGTGCCTGTTCTTATCCAAGTAAGCAAATTGCGCTCATTGGCAAGATGGTCTCTTGGGTCAGGACCGTCTACAATAGTGTGAACCGAGATATCCATATATTTGAAGACAGTAGAGCACTTCTCGTTATTACAGAGCACAAAGGACTCTGGTGCATTCAATTCTTCGTCCATTAAGAGTTTATAGAAGCAGAGGAAAAGTGAAAAAGTGAAAAATGAAAAAAGTGAGACCAATGGATCAGCTTATAATTATGGGGATAAATAAATATCCTAAACCTTATTGTTCATGTGTGTGAGAGATCCCAATGCAAAAGAGCGGCAGAAAATCATACAACCTTAATTGGGACAACAGCATCAATAATATCATGATGATTGAAAGGGCAGCGATATTCAAGGGTGAGCTGCTGCTTCTCTCTCTCTTTTTTACGATCTTACTTGTATACTCCCCCCTTTAAATCATATTTAAACGACACTCTTTTTCTCTCTTGCACACGTCTCTTTTCTCTTTTCCCTTTTCTTTTCTGCTTTTGCAGCTATTGATTGACAAGAAATGAAAGGCTACATTTGGCCTTTAATTTTAGCCTATACATGTTCTATTGTAGAGGCTGGTATTTTCCTTAAAGCAAAAGATCCTCATATTGTACAAGGTGTGTCTCCATCTGTTACATAGAGCATGAATGATAATACTGATACTTTATGAGATAGAGGCGACATGGCTTTATTCAAATTCAACGGCTATCACACAAGTGGCACTTGACGTTCCAGCCCAAAACTTTTATAAATCCATTGCACCATTATACAATACGCCAGACGCTTCGACAGATGGAACCATGGGCGTCCTTTACAACCGAGACGACAGTTGCTCACCAGAGACTCCACCACAAAACATACCCATTCCATTTTACACAGCCACTCCTAAGCTTTCTAAAGTACCAAAGATTGCATTGATCAAAAAGCAAGGCGGAAGTTGCACGCTTGCTGAAAAGATTAAAAATGCGCAAATCGAAGGAGCTATCGGTGCAATTGTTTATGATACAATTGCTAACGAAATGACAAATGACACTGGCGATGAAAAGTACAGATCTGTAAGTCAAAAAAAACACACACACACCTCCTAAAATCTCTCCCCCCTTGATCTTCCCATCCATCCCTTTCACTTGATGCTTATTGTATATCTATCTATTAGGGAGTTCCTCCGGATAGTGGAATTCTGATACCTGCATATTATGTAAATCAAACGATTGGGTTAGAGCTAATTCATCAATTAGAAAAAATGGCTGGAGTACCACTCCATACTATTCCAACTTACGATGGGGTGAATTTAACCACTCGTATTACGGTTCGAATTTCACTCATGCCGCCCGATAATATCAAACCTACTGCATGGGAATTAACCTTACTTGTCATGCTGGTTCTTTTGGGAACAAGTGTATTTTTCTCCAGTACGTACATAAAAATAATGCACATCAATGGCACACTTAACTCACTGCTATGTTATTTTAGTACTGATGCAATTCTACATGTGGAAAAAGAATAAGCGTCTTCAAGGAGTGGTGGAGAGACATCGTGTCTCTACTGCTGAAGCTGCCTTACCTATGGGTAAAGCACTTTTATCACTTGCTCGACTCTACCAGTTTCCTACAAGAACGATTGACACTTTACCCGACGAAGAGGAACGAAAGAAGGTGGAACATGTGTTGTCGGACGAAAAACAAAGAGAAGCTTTAATGAAGAGTACAGCACTCACACCCGCACCCGTAGAAAACACCAAACAAGGCAAATCCTTTTTCAACTTTAGAAACAGCAAGAAAAAGAATGCAGAGGTTCAAAAGAAACCCTCATTGCCCAACGTGGCCATCAAGATCGATGCTCCTTTGAATAGTGTCTGTGTTATTTGTTTGGAAGCTTTCAAGATAGGAGATGAAGTACGTGAATTGCCTTGTCATCACGAATATCATACCATGTGTATCGATCCTTGGTTGACAAGTAAATCTGCTGAATGTCCTCTTTGTAAATTTGATTGTTCAGATACGAAAACAGAAGAGACTTTAGTTGCTGACGAAGATGCTGATGCTACTAACGCTCGTGGAGTGCGTGGTTTCTTTTTGCGTCCTTTCCGCCGATTTAAAGCCAATCGACGACAACGGCTTGGTCAGGTAGGCGCTTCTCAAGCAGAACAACCTAGACGGTCTGCTAGTCAAGCTGCACTTACGACATCGCCCTCTTCACCAGGGTTGAGAGCAGCTTTAACAGCCGTTCGAAATGTGGAAAACGCACAACAACAACAACAACAACAAACAGCAGCTGTAGGAGCACCGATTGCAAGTCATGCAGAGATTGAGGCTGCTGTTACTGCTAACGAAGCTCGTGCAGAGTACGAGGCCATGTTGGCTAGAAATTCAACAGCGATTGAAGCCACACCACGTCCGAGCACAGCTACTGAGAGGACTGCTACGACTCAACACCAAGTCAACCATTTAGATGAAACTCAACCTCGTATCTCGACTGCAACCAATCGTGATGAAACTGATACGATTCATACCACTACAAACCATAGTGTCTTATCCGAATTGCTGCCTGATATCGATGTGTCTTCCATCTCTCTTTGTTCTATTGATTTAGGCGGACTTTCCGAGGATTTCCATAACGCTCTCAATCAACAACAACAACACGATAATTCCAAATAGCTTTAATTACTAATTTTCTTTTCATTTATTATTTACTATTACTTTTACTTTACGCATTAAAAAAAAACTATAATTGTTACCAGTGTACCAAAGCCAAAAAAAAGAAAAAAATGGTCTGTCGGAGTGTTGCACGTTTTAATATTTTACAAAAAACTTGCACCCCTCTTCTTTTTTTATTATTTTCATAGAATAGTAGATCTCTAAAATATGCTTCTTTTATTAAAGAGATCCTGTTCATTACAGAATTCTGCTGTTCATGCTGCATTACGTAGCTACTCTGCCATGCCCAAAAAGGCCGCTGGTCGATTCACCAGTAACAAGTTAATTACACAACCCGTCAAAGGTCATGTCAATGAAGTTCAACAAACACTGGTGTATATAGGTATGAGGATCGCTTTATTTTTGTCTTTCGTTGCAACAATAACACCTTATTAGGTCCCTTTGCGGAGACCATGAGACGATATAAAGTGACGGCTTCATTTTTTGGATTATGTGGTATATTTGCGGTACCTGCTTTGATGAGCACAGGTCAAGCTCCTGCTCTTAGTGTTGCACTAGGTAAAGTACATAGAAACGTGGATAATTGTATGCAGAAAATATGACATGATGGAACTTATATTTAGTTTATTAGCTGGTATTTCTGCCGTCTCACCAGCTATATTTGTTCATTTATACACTAGCGGATATGTTACTAAATTAGTCGTTTACGATGATATAAAAAATGTCGAAAGAGAAAGAAAGAAGCCTAGAGAGATGAAGGATAAGTTTATTGGCATCGAAACCGTCTCATTTTGGGGTAGATTTAAGGAAGATACCATGTGGCTATCTCAATTAGGCTATAAATCAACGCCTAAAGGCATTACATGGCAGCAAAAGACAGGTGCAAAGAATGTATATACTTTTGAAAGAGAAATCATGGAAGCAGATCCTTACTTGAAAGCATTAGCTGATCGAGTTCAACGTAGAGAAGCATGACATCACCCTTGATTGGTTCTTGTATTGTTCAACATACATATTATAAATAAAAAAAAAACTATATAAAAAATGAATCTCCACACTATTTGTTAATTACTGCTTCCTGCCTTTTTTATTCTCTCTTTCTTCCCTTCTCAATTCTTCTTTTTTTTTACTTTTTTCTTTATACATACATATAAACTCCATTCCTTTTTTTTTATAGTGACAATATGCCAACACCTAATACGAGATCCAAACGTAGACCTTCTTACATTAATCTCAGTAGTGTAAATAATTGTGCAACATCTGATGTATTATCACCTCGTACACCTCGAAATATTACGAAATCCAGACGGTCCTCTGTTGTAGCCGAGCATGTTGGAGAGGCTGTCATGGCAGCCGCGGATTACTCAACAGCCACCAATGCTGCTGCTGCTGCTGCTGCTGCTAGAAGAAGTAGTCTTGTCAGTCTCAATGGAGGTCCACCTCTTTTGTCGGATAGCACCAACTGCTATTTCCAAGATTTATCATCACAAGACGATGACACCATTCGCTCAGAAACACCTACCCTGAAAGCAAGAACTTCCACCGACGATCTCCTCGGCGGAGGAAATAGCAATAGAAATAGTTACAACAGCATCGCTAGCAATAACAATCGTCGTACTCGGTCTTCTTCCCTTTCAAGCCTTTTAGGCTCAGCAACCGTCTTACCTAGTTTCGATGTTCACACCTTGTACAAAATTAAAACCACTCGATCATCGAAAAAGTTGGATCACTTTTTTGGAGAATATGCACCCCATGATATCTGTATCAAAGAGATTCGAAAGGAAGGATTGAAGGCTATTTTAGAATCAAAAGCACCTCTATGCTACTTTCTATATCATTTATTACAAGAATACAGTAGCGAAAACTTGGTATTGTTGGGATTGATTATTACTAAAAACAAAAGGTAAAAAAAAAAACTAATTTATATCTTGTGCAACAGTTCTTCTTTATCGAGTTGGAGCAATACGAGGCATTTTCATATTCTACCTTGAGTCAACAATTAGCCACAGCGCAACATATTTATAATACTTATCTAACTAGAAATAGTTATTTTGAAGTTAATTTGGATGATAAAGTCCGTAAAACAGTGACAGAGGCCTTGGAAAAGAAAAATGCTCACAAGTGCTTCGATGCTGCTAAACGAGCTGTGTATTCACTTTTAGAGACCAGCTATCTGAGATTTCAAGGCACAAGTACATTTCAAGCCATGGTGGATGAATGCGGTAAGTGAATTGAATTGTAATAGTTGGTGATTCAAAAGTACATATGTACTCATATCCAATCATCAATAGGTGAGTTAACAACGTACTACAACGATGAAGCAAGAGCGGCCGCTGTCAACCGACTCCTCGTCTACATTGAGCAACAACATAAAAAGATTTACAATAGTGATACGACTGAATTGTTTCTCAGCGTGAGTCAAACTACAAAGAGACGCCATGAATTAATCAAATCTATGATTCATGAATTCTGCAGAACTCTGGTGGGTGTGGAATTCAATTATTATACGCCCGATGAAATTGAAAACCATAAAGTTCACCAATCACCGTCCCCAGGAACAAAATTTCGCCATGTTGGATTTTCTTCTTTCAGTAACCCAGCGAATGGAAATAAAAAGATAAACTAAAATAAATAAAACAAAACCTTCTTCTATGTACGTTACAATCGATCGCATTGTTCAAACTATAAATAGTTTGTGCCTCTCTCCGAGCCGGAGTACGTTTATTCCATAAATTATTTCATCTCCTTTCATCTACTGACACTTCTATGCTTATTGTAATATATAGTCGGCCTATATACCTTATCAAAGATGTTATTCTCGAGCAAATACAACACTGCATTATGCGTCAAATTAATCAAATAAGCTGTATTAGCGTTTCTCTTGAACTCCAAACGTCATAGAACTTGAAACAAAATGCTGAGTGGAATATAGGTATACTATTGTGAATAATACCAATCATTAGAAACTATTTGGTAATAAACATTTCTGACCCGTGTTTTGCTTGAAAGTTAGTAGCAAACGGACATTGGCCTAAGATGTAACAAACGCTCTCGTCTTGGCAAAGTATGTTGTATTCAAAAATTTTGTTATTTTATCGCTACCTAATCTATGGGGTGCGTGCTCTGTTCTTAGCTTACATGTCGTACGAAGATTGATCTGTAGACACTATCATAGACAGTAAAGAATACATATAATGTCTGCCTCTGATGGGGTGGGCTTGGAGATGGTAAATATAGAACTGCGTTTGATCATTTTATCAAGACTAATAGATATTTTGTCAATCATTCAAGAAAAGGTTTAAAATAATATAAACTTACATAACACTAACATGCTCATATCCAGTTTTTTCATTTGAATTTGACGATTTTCTTTGATAGTGTTTTGCATTCCAGTAGCAATCTTCAGTGTCGTAAGGGTTCTATAATAATATTTGTTATATATTTAAGCCAAGAAGTAAATGTTTATGCCTAATATTTACCTTGAACGCTCTGCTAATTTTGGGTAGATTCAATCAGATCATTATCAGTCGAAGGTGTTGAGAACAATGCTTTAATTTGATTCCAGTCCTCGTTTGAGAATAGCTGACGTTGGTTGGTTAAACTTCCACTCGTTAAATCTAATATACAATTAAGGCCACAGCTTTATAAAAAAAGAAATAAGTATTATTTTTAGGGCTGAAGTTATTGTCCAAATTTACTCAACAAGCGCTATCTCAGAAGGCGCTAAATCCTTGTAATTGATATTTTTTTTCATTGCCTCCCGCTTGATTATTGTTCCAACCGATAATTCACTGTTGTTGATTTTTATAGGGGGTCCTTATCCACACAGGTTTCTTTTACAGAAATTTGCCTCTTGTGTCCTCTTAGGTAATGCCTATCACCCAAAGTCTTCAACCAGTACCTTTCTGAAAAGGTTCAGAACGCAGAAAAACAGAACCTCTTTACGGCCGTGGAGATGAAGTGATAAATTGCGTATATACACCACTGACTTTATCCAGAGTGCACTTAATAAAGAAAACAAATCCAATATGTAACGTTCATGTTAGAGGAAATATTACAGAAGAAGAGAGAATAAAACGAAACACATTTGTGGCCGATATTTATAGAAAGTGTAGCTACTTTATCACAAAAAATGATTTATCATTAACTAAACAATCAAGTTGGACGCTTGTTATATCATTATCCAAAAAAAAATTTTGTGTGGATAGTAAAAAAATTCTGTGTTAGTAAAGACTCCCATTTTTATATTATCTTTATGTACTTACATACTAATTGAAGATGTGTATGCCTATCACCCAAAGTCTTCAACCAGTACCTTTCTGAAAAGGTTCAGAACGCAGAAAAACAGAACCTCTTTACGGCCGTGGAGATGAAGTGATAAATTGCGTATATACACCACTGACTTTATCCAGAGTGCACTTAATAAAGAAAACAAATCCAATATGTAACGTTCATGTTAGAGGAAATATTACAGAAGAAGAGAGAATAAAACGAAACACATTTGTGGCCGATATTTATAGAAATGTAAGCTACTTTATCACAAAAAATGATTTATCATTAACTAAACAATCAAGTTGGACGCTTGTTATATCATTATCCAAAAAAAAATTTTGTGTGGATAGTAAAAAAATTCTGTGTTAGTAAAGACTCCCATTTTTATATTATCTTTATGTACTTACATACTAATTGAAGATGTGTCAGATTTAATTTGCAAAGAAAAATAATATGTATGACTTGTTGGTTACCTGAGTGATTTCTTCTAATTTTTTTTTCAATTAGTCCCGCAGATTGTTCTTCAGTGATCGAATGAGGGCTTGAAGAAGAGGACGCAATGGAACTTAGACGTCCAGCCTTTATTTTGTTTACATCTCGAAGATAATTTGCAGTTGTAAGATTTAAAAATGTTGATTCTTCGAAAGCTTTGTTCTCTCTAAGCTTTGTAAATAACTATTTTCGTTCTAAACAAAGCATATATAAAAAGGTCATTGAATAAGTGATAGCGGAGACACGTTAGAAAATTGAAGAATACCTCTTTGTTCATTTTCTTTGATAATAGTTTTGGAAAAGATGACTCTTGATTGTTGGCCGATGAACATTTTTTGTACGCACTGAAAAATTGTTAAAATCCAACGTCATCCTCCTATTTTTAAACAGAAATAGATCGGTCAATACAATGTTTGTTTTACTCTAGACATCATCAAAATGAATGCGATACATAACTCAGTAAATGCATATAATAGATTTTAAAATAATATAAAACCAAGACATTTATGTTTGAAAGGTAAAAAAAGTTATGGAGGTGCTAACTTCAGGTAAAATACTGATGCATCTATTAGGCGTCAACATCGTTCGAAAAGAGAAGGATGTTCACACGCCGATTCATCTATTCTATGCATGGTGGCGAGGCATATCTATCCCTCGCGTTGAAATTCTCTTGATGTTAACCTATCATCTCCATGACAGTAAACTGGATGTCAAGAGTGCAACTGTGACGGATAGACCCAGATCTTTTGCCTCTCAAGAGAATATAGCTACACCTGTGGATAATGCCTTAATCCATTATCCTGTTGTTGCTGACCACACTATCTTAGATAGGAACTATATCATTAAACATCACTCATCATTCCCCTGAACTCAGTTTTATCAAAATGTTTTGGAAAGTACTGAAGGACCAGGCCAGAAGAGGTGAATTGACAAATGCAGGAACATTCGGTTCAAGAGTTATTTAAGGCAGCAATGATAGATGTTCCGGTTGAATGCATACAAAATTTCATCCAGCACCCAATTAATGTATTCACTAAATTCTTGAATAAAAACCCTTCGTGATCATTTCTTAAAAGCGAGCAATGTATTCTGGA
This sequence comes from Mucor irregularis B50, assembly GCA_000587855.1. Lineage (NCBI taxonomy): Eukaryota > Fungi > Mucoromycota > Mucoromycetes > Mucorales > Mucoraceae > Mucor > Mucor irregularis. The sequence continues at coordinate 56,057 of AZYI01000187.1, forward strand.
AATGTTGGGCAAATTAGCTCCAAACATCTGATCGATTTGATCAGATTTTTTTGGGCAATTTAACCTAAAAAAAAACTGGCTGGTATAACATCTGGTAAATTGAGAGTGGAAGCACGGGAATTGCATTGTTCCGACATAAATAGCTTAGTTTCATTTTATGATCCAGTTACTTTGTTGACTGTGTTAAAAATACCCTCCTTTTTTAGCATCTATGACTGAGCTAAAAATGTGTATTTCTCCCTTTATGTCTTAAGTGAAATAGCTTCATTCAAAATTCATGCATTTATTGCACACTGGTCTATTAATTCCTGTGTCACCGCTGTGTGTATCAAGGTACAAAGTATCAGAAAAGGGGAAAGTGCTGTGTTATAAGTTTCATATAAAAGGGCACAAAAAAGAAAAAAGCTTTTTGAAGCCATTCCTTAAATAGATGGTGCTTTTTTATGTATGCCTGGCGCGCGCGCGCACCATCCTGCTCACACCATCATCTTGAACCAAATTTAGTAAAGGAGTTTATAAAAATTTTAGTTTAGCTTCTTCATTTCCCTCTCTCTCTCTTCTCTCTCTCTTTCTTTCTTAATTTTACTACTTTACATTTTAATATCATGATAAAAAACGATTACTTTGATCAACCCATTATTACTATATCCCCACCTGAATTCGATACCACACCGGATAGCGCACATTACTTCAATGAAAAGAATGCCATTGTAGACGATGGCTTATTTGAAAAAAGTGATCCACCAATCAATATCAGCAATAAACTCAAGTGAGTGATAAAAATAAAAATGAAACTCCCTTTTATCCTTAAAATCTCCTAAACAATATGTATACAGTTCCCATCATCCTTTATCCAAGCAATGGATAGATCAAAAAGTACAATCAGCACCTATCTTACGACATCTAGCACCTCCTCCACCTTCCTCCATATTATTAAAAAATCATATCAACAGCAGTCCATCGATCCCAAAGCACATCTCACTAGAAGCAGAGGGTGAGGAAAGAAGACCTAGTGTAATTACTTTTCAAACAGAATACTATGATGCTCTAGATTACGACGAAAAGATGGTGATACACGATGAATCGCCACGGCAAAGAAAGGGAAATAAAACGAAAAGAAGACCCTCTTTCATGTCCCGCATTTCTTCTGCTTACACAAACAAAACTGCAGCCATCACAGTTGACCACATCGATTTGGATGAATGCCGTTATTTGCATGAAGGAATTGTTATTTGCGCGATTGTCTCCAAACGAAATCAACAGATGGAAGTGGAGCCCACATCTTATATTCCAGCAATGCGAAAACGTCCATTAAAATGGAAACCTTATCGAGCTGTCATTACACAATCGGGTTACCTTCAATTATTCAATGTTTGTTCCTGTAACAGTAACAACAACAACAAGGTTAGGGCTTATTGTCGTATTTATTCTAATTATGCGCTAACTTGATATATAGTGGTTACACATGTTTCACAATGACAAAAAGCCAAAGTACACAATCGATCTCTACCCATCTGTCAATAATAAACTATTTGAAAAATCCTTTCTTATCAATCATACCAGCAACAACAAGAAGGGTAACAACAATTACTTCAAATTATCGCTCATGTCACCTATCGATTTTTCATGGTCTCTCACGTCATCACACGCTGTATTTTATTTCCAATCTAATTCAGTCAATGTTTCACAACATTGGTATCGATCTTTATACACTGCCTTGCCTATCCAGTCCAAATTGCCTCTGCCGAAAAACGTGGACTTGGTCATCCCAGAATTATCAACGTGTATTCGTTTACCTGTCTCTGAGTTTATCACCGTAGAAGATGAAAATGTGGATCTAAGAAAAGTACGCGACAGCGCTCTTATCTTGCTACATCGAAATGGCACTCGACCTCCAACATGGAATAAGCGAACAATTGGATTATGTTGGAAAATGTTAGATACTGCAAGCCAATCCGAATGTTTAGATTGGGCGCTGAAGCCATCTGACGATGAACAACATGTTTCATACTTGATAGAACCTAGATTAATTGAAAAGGTATACACGCTCTCAGAAAAAAATGAAACGCGCCACATGATATTTACTGATATTGTTGAAACCTGAAATAGACGCACGAATTACAATTAAGATATTGGCAAGATGAAGAAGAAGCAACTTCTGCCCCACCTTCTGTGCAAGGTTACTTTATTGATAAATCCTCATCTTCTACAATTGCCAACAAATTACATTTACCATTGTACGCACAGACACTCGATGGATTTATGTTCTTGTTCGAAAGCGAGCTTCAATTGACAGTCAAGAAAACAAACGCGTTCTGCTGCTTCAGTTTCCGTAATAAAACATCACCAAGTGACTCCACCTCAATTGAGGAATCGACAAGCCCACCGCCGAGTACGGCAGTGGGTATCATTGACCTTTCCAAAATTACGGAGATTACGGAGAAAGCATCTGATGATGATGAGGGAAAAGATCATTCATTACTGCAGCTTGATGAATATGCATTCGACATAATGTATCAGCCGGTGCATGATTGGAGCACAAGACTTGCTTCCATACAAAAGTATTATCACCCTGGCCAAAATCATCATAGTATACTGGTAAGAGAGAAAAAAAAATGGAGTGTTTCATATAATTGTATTTTAATATCATTTATATATGTGTATATTAATAGCAATGGGACGACGTTTATGTCAAAGTGTCCAAGGGTAAATACCACGCTTTCCAACGCAAGTTCTGTATACTTACTGCGACAGGCGATCTGTGTTTATTCAAATCACCCAAACATGCACCTTACAAGAAGATCGACTTTTGTATACCATGTAACGACATCTATCTTTACAGTGGAGAAGAATGTTGCGAGTATATCTCACGATTACCTCTTACGTGGTCTTCACGCATTTTTGATGACGGCGCAGTGATAGAAAAAGACAAGCCAAACCAATGCTGTTTTGTCGTTCATTATAAAGAGAAAGATTACGTCTTTTTAATGAAATCAATTCAAGAGAAAGAAGCCTGGGCTCAATCTATATGTTCATTTTTGTAAAAATATATATTATATACCCTTTTTGAAGCCCTTAATAAACAAAGTCCCATTGGTTTAGGTTATTTTCTATATAAAGTGTTTTGTTGTGTGTCTCTTCCTTGTCTTTCTCTTTCTTTAAATATGTTTCGATATCAATCATCGTATGGAGTACAGCAATACAAGGCTTACTACCCTATTCCAGTAGCGCCAACGCCATGCCTCTCATCTAATCGAAGAACGGGACGTGTCAAATTCTTTAACCTCAGTAAAGGATATGGCTTTATTATACCTACTTTTAATGGCGCAGAGCTCAATGGATTAAAACAAGAAGAAGGCAAGCTTAGATACTAGGCTACAGTATCATAACATAAAAATCTAATTATTGTCAACTACATAGTATTCGTTCATCATACATCTATCTTGAGTGCAGGGAGAGGATACCTTGTCGGTTTAAATAAGGTTTGTTGTTGTTTACTTATCCTGTTTTATGTAATCATTTATTTATTATTTATTTCGTTTTTTAGGGAGAGGAGGTATATAAGCTGTTAATTACCTATTTTTCATATGCAATTGTTTACAAATACCAATACATAGGTTGAATACGACTTGTGTGATGGACCCAAAGGCATATACGCTTTGTATGTGACTGGAGCAAAAGGTGTACCAATTCAATATAATCCATATTATAGCGGTAATTGTAGTAATAGTACAAACAGCACTGCAAGTAGCCCAACGTAAGTTGTGAAAATACACATTTACAAAATGAGATAATTAACAAGTAATGTTTTCATAATAGCACTCTTCAAGCACCTCCTTCTAAATCAGGTAGGTTTAAACAAATACAACTTTACTACTTTTATTTAATAACCTCATATTTCGTGTAGTAGTAGCCTATCCGCCGCTTTATCAGCAACCTTATATCACATACGTAATCCCATCGCTTCCTGCACACGCCTCAGCAACAGCAACAACTACAGCGGCAGCAACTACAGCGGCAACCTCCACAACTCCTCCTTTATACCATCCCTCGAGTATAAATAATTTAATTGCATACTATTGATAAGTTGACATTAATTCCTGTGTATCAAATATCTCAATTGGCTTTGGAGGTGGGAAATAAGGTTGAACGGGTATATCTGATCTTTTACTCTAATACCAGAAGAAAATAAAATATTGAATATCATATTATTTCATTGATGGAGAGTTGTTTACTTACTGTGCTTGCGTTCACGGCTCTCTCCATTCCATCCAAGTTTTCTGCTACTGCATTATAAGTATCTTTTACTTTATTTACAATAATCTACTCAAATATGAGTCAAAATTCGCAAGGGAGTTTGAGTTCAACTTGATTTACCTCCAATTGATCTATTTTGTCAAATGTGGATTGCAAGTCTTTGTAGTTGTTCCTTAGAGAAGCCATCATGTCCGAAATGGATTCTGACTCTGTTTGAACCTATTATATTTTTTTAAGTACACTTTGTGCATTCCCTTTTGGTAAGCTCTTGTTTACCTTGGCCGTTAATTCTTTACATTCTTCTACTCTCTTTATGCAAGACTGTGTCTCGTTGTTAACGGCAGTCATCTAAAAAGCAAGTAATCGAAAGTCAATTTTTACTTCACGTGTAAAAACATGGTTTATTATTACAGTGGAAAGTGTGACATTTTGCAGAGATAGACGTGTTGCTAACTCGTCTGAAGCTTCATTTACGAGCTGTTCCATTAGTAAGGTATGCAAAGGAAAGGACAAAATGGACTGACTTTGAATTCAAGTAAAGAAGAAGAACAGCAAGACAACGGGATTTTTATTTAGGATTTAAACAGCAAAAAAATAAGAGAAAGTGAAAATCAAAAAAGGGAGGTGAGTTACATAGTATGTGTGTGGAGAGAGAGAGAGAGAGAGAGAATCGGAATAAGGTGAAAAGTAATATGCTTACATAAGGAAAAGAGGAATGCATGGGTGTATGTGCGCGTGTATATAAGTTGTGTGTGTGTGGGTGTGTTTATATATAGAAGGGGGCAGAGGGGCATAAATAAGTTTAATAAATAGAATTAAACGCCATAGAAATGACTAAAGGATTGTTTTGGAACGAGTGGATGTTGTTCAAGTTTAACAGAAACAATACCAGCTGACGAAAGCTTTTGTTGTTGTTGTTGACGCTTAATCATCGAGGCTCTGTGATGTTGTTGTGTCACAGCTGACGGATGATTCCGAGCCGATGCAGACGAAGTAGGAGCAGTATTGATTCCATTTTTCATATGGGAGGATTTGATGTGTTTTCTTAGGGATCTTGAATGAAAGTAAGCCTTTTCACAACCAGGAACTTGGCATAAATAAGGTCTAATATCCGAATGTGTCTTGATATGTGTGCTTAGTGAGTCGGGACGAGAGAAGGTCTTATTGCAACCTATTTAGTAAAATGTTAGCTCTATGTTTACACAAACAGGTTCTGTGTATTCCATCTTACCTATCACGGTACATACAAAAGGTCGTTCACCTGTATGTGTTCTCATGTGATTATGCATTTTGTGCCTTTTCATAAAAGGCTTTTTATTACGGGCACAGTCTTGCCATTCGCAAAAGTAAGTCGCCTGTTTAAAATTAATTAATATTTTCTGCATGATAAAAATCTTAATTCAAAACGTACCTTGCCACTGCCAATATGACTTTCACAGATGTGAGTCATGAGCTTATCCAAGGAAGGAGCTTGAGCAGTACAATTAACCCATAAACAAGAGTGCATCTTTGTTTGTTCACCTTCTTGCTTGCAGAGGGTAATCTCGTAGTTGTGTTGTCTGGGGATGACAGTATCTAAATAGAAACAGTTAGTTAAGAGATTCTTGACAAGAACAGTCACTTAAATGCTCACCATAATTATCTAAAGTTGTGTGTGCGCTGGAAGAGGAGCAAGAGGATCTTCTTCTGACTGTGGTGCCTCTATTGGTTTTTTCTAATTCAAGTTGTACTACACGTTCAATCAATTGTTCCCGTGATAATTGAGTTAATAAAGTGTTCTCGTCTTCATGGTGTTGTTGATCATAATAGAATTGTTGCATATGAGTAATAATACTGCTATTGTCGTGTTGAAATATCATTTGTTGTTGTTGATGATGGTCAGGTAAAGGTAATCCATCGGAATAGCCTTTTTGCAATAACATCAGATGATCTTGATGCTAAATTAACAGTAGTGTCAGTGCGCTTTGTTCTTTCGATTTCATTCTATATAAATAACTTACAGTAAGAGAAGGAATGAGTTGGATATCATCTGCTGTCATACTGCTTTGTTGTTGTAATACAGGTGAAGGTTGAAGGAATGAAGTATATCCACCGTGGAATAATTGTGAATTTGTTGTCATAACATCGGAAATACCAATATCAGGGGTACGAATACCGTAAGAAGATGCTTCAGATAAAGACGTTTCAGTCATGTTATTACGCATAGAGTGATGAAGAGAGTGTTGTTGGTGATGATTTGGAGCGTGTTGGAGTTGATGTTGGTTAGCAGTATTGGGAGTGTGATTGAATTGATTTTGATGAAGAAGCATCCATTCCTCCAAGGAAAGTTCATCAGAAGATTGTTCCTGTAACATGGAAGAAGGAGAATGAGACAAGATAACTATGCATAGAAAGAGTTAATATACACGTATTGATACCAAAGTTTTTTTTTTCTCACTGTTTAATTTACCTTGTTGTTGCTCGTTATTTGAGGCAATAGTTGAAGGGGAGTCGGGAGAAGGATAATAGGTGAAGTGGTTGTTGTTAGAAGTGGGTTGGTGTTGAAGGAAAGAGGTGCGGATCTTTAAATCAGACTTGTTGCTGTGGCAATCGTTGTTAAGAGTGTTGATTGAATGGCTTGAGTTATTGTTGTTGTGATACATCTTGAGTAAGTAACAAAGAAAGTCAAAGACAAAGTAACAAAAGAGAAGAAGAGGGAGAAAAGAAAAGAAAGTTAAAAAATTAAACTTGATTATATACTTAAAATTTACATAATTTAAATTTGTAAAAAGCAGGTTCTATTTATTTTTTGTAGTGTGGGCTGAGGTCTCTTCTGTGTTGCAGTAACGAAAGCACTGATCACTCCATTTAATCTCGTTATTTCACAGTTTCTTTTTTTAGAATCTTGACCAAATTATAGGATCATCTTATTGAATTATTAAAGAAGAGGAGAGGGGGAGTTTATAATATGTAATTTATTGGGGGCACATGTAAAAGAGGGTATGAGGTATCACAATAAATAAATCGGACGACATCGGCCTCTTTTTCATTATTTTAACTCATACGACCATTCCGAAACACCTGTTTATTGTTGTTAAGAAAGAAAAACTCCAATCCTACTTTATACAGAACAAAATGCCTTTTCGTAATCCTTTTCTTACGTAACTTACGTAGTTATAGGCCCAGTGATGATTATTAGATGCTACTACGTATGGATATCATGTACGGAAATCGGATTAAAGGATATGCGTACCCAAAGAGATTTAATACTATGATATTTCACATGTCTCTCTCTTCATAGACATTCTCCATACTTTCGCAGTAAAGATGGAGTAAAACCAATAGTCTTCTCTACTCTTATTCACATGATGAATGTATTTTACTTATTTACACGACAACTATGATCTTATTAAGGGTGGTGATGATTACAAGATATACAGGTTATTAGTAACGCCATCTATAAAAATACAATGACACTGCCATTAAAAACACGTTAATTTGAGACAAAGATAGAATGCGTCATTAAAAAATACAATGTATTACTCCACGTGTTCATGATATTCAAATTTCATTTCCAAATTTTCATATATTTTTCATAATTTTCAGTAGTTGAGGGGAGAAAGTGGCACTCGTAAAAGAAGGGTTGTTTTTTATGATTCAGGTCCCTTAAACATCACGTTTTGGAGAGCATAGATAAAAGTACATATAAAAAAGGTAAAGAGCCGAGTAGATGATTATTATCGTAACACCTACAAACATGAACGAGATGATCATATTTTCATGAGGAAGTTTTATTATTATGAAGACTTGTGATGATTACAAGATATACAGGTTATTAGTAACGCCATCTATAAAAATACAATGACACTGCCATTAAAAACACGTTAATTTGAGACAAAGATAGAATGCGTCATTAAAAAATACAATGTATTACTCCACGTGTTCATGATATTCAAATTTCATTTCCAAATTTTCATATATTTTTCATAATTTTCAGTAGTTGAGGGGAGAAAGTGGCACTCGTAAAAGAAGGGTTGTTTTTATGATTCAGGTCCCTTAAACATCACGTTTTGGAGAGCATAGATAAAAGTACATATAAAAAAGGTAAAGAGCCGAGTAGATGATTATTATCGTAACACCTACAAACATGAACGAGATGATCATATTTTCATGAGGAAGTTTTATTATTATGAAGACTTGTGATCTAATGTTGTATTATTATTGCTCTTTTTCTCGGCCTAAAATTTAACTGGTGTCAGATCATATGATAGTATATTATTATAATTGATTTTACACTTACAGCAATACGCTTAGCTTCCTCATGAACATTAGTTACTCTATCTGCAACACGAGAAGCAATTCCTTGCACTTTCAATCCAGCTTTAGATCCAAGCAAATTTTGGATTCTACTGCTACCACCACTACTGCTGTTACTTGAGGGTGTGTCAGTGGTAGAAGTAGCTGTTGCGGAACGAGTCTGTTGTGCATGATTACTGTCATCCGTCACCGTTTCCGGGTTGGATTTAGCGGTGGAAGAGGTGTAAAATCGTTGATTTAGCTGAGCCAAGTTAATTCCCATTTTGTTCAAATAACCGTTGACTGTTGTTGAAACGCCATGTTTATTATCAAATTCAGCTCCTTTGTTGATCACAGATTCTGTTAAAACATAACCTGATGCCAATAATTCTGCCATAACGTGTGATACGGACTTGCTTTCTTGCCTTTGTTGTTGTTGTTGCTGAGCATTGTCATTTATTTCTTTATTTGCAGTATTGGAATTTATTGGTTCTGCATTAACTTTTACAAAAAAGGGTTCAACCTCAATCGGGCTATCATCCACCACGGCTTTTTTCCCTATGCATTAATTTTGCGTCTTATTAATTAAAAATAACTAAAGCTTACCTTGACTAAGTAGAGTAGCAGTTTTGGAAGCTGATTCCTTCTCGAAAATCACAATGGCGATTTGATGTTGTCCATCTTGTTCATCCAACTTCATTTCAAAAGCTTTAATGACTCCACAAAAGCTGAAAAAGTCTTTGATAGTAGCTTCCTTTGTTTCGGTCGAAATGTTTTTTATCAATACAATGCATGCATTAGGCTCTGCGGGAATGTCAACAGTGGTCCAAGTAGTAGTGTTCATAGTGTGTATATATCAGGTTAAAAAGGTTTTCCGCTTCAAATTCCTCTTTTTGGTCTTTGTGCTTTTCGCAATAATTCTTTAGCTCCGCTTGTACTCTCATTCGGTAAATACTTTTAAAAGATCTTCTTCTTTGTTGCTGTTACGAGCTACTTTCTGCATTTTCGAGGTGAAAAAAAAAGAGAGAGAGAGAGTGATAGCAGTGCTAATATTCACACGTCAAAAAGGGACCGCCCTGTTTCGAATTTTTTAAGCTTTTTTCGGATAGGAGGACTTGTCGCTCAAGGAAAAGCAATATGTGTGGGTTGCTTTTTTAATCCGTCGTGGCAATTGTTAAATCTCAGAAGTTTAATTTTATTGTTCTAAGATCATATTGAAAATATGTAAGTAGGCAAATGAGTGGATGTACATATATCACCAGATATTTTCACTTTTTTTTATTAAACTCACTACATCTATTGGTAAACATCTCCTCTCGTCTTTGTTACTGCTTTATAGTTTACTGCTATGGTGATTCAATCGTATTATACGAGTATAAAACTCAAACTTTATCAAAAACATGATATATGTAAATCTTCTTTCTTCCACTGGCAGTGAGCAGCACATAGTTTGTACATATTCATACGTTGATGACGCCTGTGGGAAATAGAGCTAAAAGAATCCTCGGTTGACACCCATTGTATCACAGGTGATACACAATTTGCAAATATGTGTATATTGACAAAAAGTGTCGTCGTTTTTTTTCGAAACTAAAGTAGTACAGTTCAAGAAAATAGTATCGTGCTTTTCCATTAAAAGGAAGTGTTCTTCCTTGTTTCTATTAGCTTCTGATACAACAAATCCTATTAATGGCAAAGATAGGATTGAAAGGACTCGAAACACGGAAATCTAAAGACATTTGAAATCTGTGCCTCTTTTTTAACACGTTTCTTGGGTCGGACAAAAAGGGCTTTTACTTGCCGGACAAAAGAGAAACGTGGTTTAAACTTATACTTACCTACTGTTCATTGTATTAGTAATTCACTTGTATGTCTCTCGAAGCTACTCTGATAGACGAATATAAGCCTTTGTATGTTGTAATTGCATACCGTAAAATGGTCGATAGTGCTAAAATAGAGTTGAAAGGATTCACCCGGTTTGTGGTCATAGAAAGTAATATTCAGAATAGTCTCAATGCTTTGTAATAGGGAGCTCATACAATATTATGTAGAAGATTATCGAGATATATGTACTAAACATTTCGCCACACACATGCATATCATTCCAAACATGATACTTCTCCTTTGAAATTATAGATTTGAATACATCCTGCGAAGAACTACTTCATCCATATATTAAAAAGCAAGATTTATCAATAAAAAACTTGGTTGTTACATGCACGGAAAACTGAAACTCATTACACAGATAGTCCATCAAAGATTCAATCGGGCGAAGCTAAATCTAAATATACACTGATATTACTTAAATTAGTCATATGGCGAAGAAGCTTTTTTTCCTTTTCCCAGTTGATCACCGTAAGAAGATCTTAAGTACTGCAGACCTACTATCGTACGTTTCTAGTGACCGGTTGTATTTTTAAAGCCTGCATTTAACTTGAACAAAAAATAAAATTATTGCATAAATTGTCTATACACAAGCTAGTAACACTGCTGCCGTATTTTCAAATTACGACACGTTTTTTGCCACGCGATCATTTTCGGCAAATAGCGTGCATGTTGTCACTCTCAAAATGGGATTCACTTACATAAGTTCGCATTCGCCATGCAGCTCTATGCGCTCATCGACTCATATTTCAATTTAAAGCGCAGCAGCTTACCCCAACATTAGCAGTAATAACTCTAAATTATTTGTATAGTGTTACCAATATAGACGCGCAATGGTAAGTAATCAACTCTATTCAGAATAATATAACTGCATACGGAAGAATTTGTTACGTGTTTTCCGAGGTCAAGGGAGGGCGGTGACTCATATACTTCACGCCATCGCTCTCAAATCAGTCATTATTTAGATTCCTATATGTTGATTCAGTGGTGAAGTAAAATATAAGAAATCAGTGTTTGCGACGTTTCCTAGTTTCATGATGAAACATTTCAGTGTAAACACAATTATCTCCCTTACCTCCATATCATATCATATATATTTAACAGAGTTCATATTTGTATTCCAAATAAATCTTGTATGTAATTGTTTAATATTATTTTAAAAATACAAGATATATAAAGGCTGTGAGTGTACGTAAACCAAATTCATTCCTGCTGTAAGCTCAATGAGGTAATGCCTTTTCAACAAGATATCCAGCTAAAAGCTATCCTCATAATTACCCCTGTGTTTGATTGGCAAACTGGTATGCCACAGTACCAGGCCCACAATAGTAACACAGAAAAATAAAAAAGGAAAGGATCTCTGGGAAAATTGAACCTTTTGACAGACACCTACATAGTTTACTTTTTGATTGTTCGTATCAGAGCCTAGTAAAGTAAAGAAAAAAAGTTAACTCTCTAAAAACAATTCATTGCTAATATTTTGAAGTGTATTTGTTGGGTTAGACTTGAGAACCTTACTGATGAAGATCTTCACGAGATAAACGCGATTGCGTCAAACCATCACAGGATACATATTCTGTGGATCATCGACTATTCTAGAATGAGATTATGTTTTCGTATTGATACGATTACTGATTCTTACCCTGTTCATTTCATTTACCAAATATAGGTACTCCGTTTGACTAGTCTCAAATTTATAGAGAACAAAAAAGCATTTACGTAGTATCAAAAAGAAAAAAAAAAACTGTTACATAAGTGTATACAACATATCAAATAAATTGTTAAAAAGCTCTTTAATAAGTATCACGTTAGGAGTTAAATGATATAGAGATAGATAAATAAATAATAAATAAATAAATTATTGGCCAACAGCCTTGGCGATTTGAACATTAGGAACCTTTTGGTTGAAAACGACATAGTTGTTCTTCAAGAACACATCACCGAGAATAGCGAAAGGAATGTCAGTGGAGTAAGCGAAAGAAGCGTAACAAGTGTTACCGTCTTGTTCAAAGATGATGGAGTCAACAGGAACATTGAAGGTAGCGCCACCAATAGTGAAAACAAGAGGCTTGAAGTTGGCGGTGTTACAGCTGATGGTGTAAGTACCATCACCGTTGTCAGTAGCACCATAAGATCTAGCAACCTTGGCGGCAACAGTTTGAGGCAAAAGCAAGAGAGTGGTACCAGTATCAAGAATACCATTGAAGCTACCAAAGCTAGTAGTTCCAGATTTCAAGGCGGAAACGGTGATTCCCCAGAAACCTTGAGATTTGTCAACAGGAACAGTGGTCAAAGAACCAGTAAATTTGGAGGTGTCGTAACCACCGAAGACATATTCACCTCCACCACCGTTGGAAGCCTTACCAAGGTAGACACCAAAGACAGGGGAAGAAATTAAACCTTGACTGATAAGGTTATCGACGGGAGTCTTAACACCAGCGACAGTGGTAATAGAGTCAAAGGCAAGACCAAGAAGACCATCGATGGGGTCAGAAGCAAAACTGCTGGACTCCTTCTTGGCCAATTCGATTGTTTGCTTCTTGATAGCAAGACCACCCAATGTGACAGTATCGTAACCTAAAATACCACTGGCAGTAGATCCGTCACCGTAAGAGATAGACCAGGTACGACCATCCTGGACGTAAGTGCTGGATTTGGTGGAATCGTAACGAGTGTGAGTGGTACAAGTTGAACACAATGTAGAGGCTACATACAAGAATAATTTAATGAGTAAATTGAATGTAAAACCCTTTACTTAAAAGCACGCAACAGTGCACGACGTATTGCTATGCTATCCCATTTTAACTTACCAATCCACAAATCAGAGGAACCAGTATCGAAATCAATCTTGAAGTTTTGAGGAGGGGTACCAATAGAAACGGTACCATAGTATTCAACATCGTTTTGATAGTCAGTGACAGGCACAGTACCAGTAGTACCATCAGTAGTGAGACCACCAGGAACACCCTTGAGAGGATTGATCTTATTCTTGGTGTACTTTGCAATAGCTTTGGCAACAGCAGCCTTAGCATTAGGCTTGTAAGCAGAGTTCTTTTGCAAAGGAATGGAAAGTTTTTTGCCTCCAGGAGCGGCTTCGACTGCAAGAGTCATGACGACAAGTGCGACGCAAGATGAGAGTAAGGTAAGCTTCATTATTTGTATAAGCAAATGATTGGAATTGTTTTTGTTGATTAGAAGAAAATAATGCCTTCTGATGAATTATTTACACTCTGTATTTATATCAAAAGTCAAAATCATTGATTTGGATAATGCTTTCTTTATTCATCGAGTTTTTCTTATTTAGTTGAATTATAACCTGATTTAGACTTTATATCCTAAAATATAACATTAGTGAGCGATATGTACAACCTTTAAGATACAAAGGGCCCATTTGATCGCATTGACTCTATATCATTGCAAATGGATACATTGGGAGTAAGCTGAAATACCACATTATTGTGTAACCGGACAGTAATTGAATGGTGATCATTTCACAAATCTATGCCTACTGTGTCACTGAAGCTGAAATTCATTACTGCAGCCATGATTACACAAAGAGAATCAAAATACTTTTTTCGATCATATTTAATTACAAATGAACCATTAAGAGAGCTTATGGCGCTATCTTGGGTTTTCATTATTCCGTGGGTCTGGAAAAATGCAATATTAGGCGCATGAAACTTTTACATATGTAGCGGCTCTTTGCATCTACACTTCTTCTCCAAAATACCCTTAATTTTACAATAGTGAGTTTCCATCGCAATGGCAAACTGAGGTTCATCTAATGCATTTTATGTATATATAATAAAAAGTAACGAATATACCAATAGCTAATAATTCTATTTAAGTCGATATAATCTGGAAAGGTACCACAAATTTGTAACTTTCACCATGTGACCAGTCTACAATCAATCGATACTACATACATGTGTACCAGGTAAGATTAATTCATTTATGCTGAAACACCGCAACGCGATGACGAATGCGGCCGATGAAATAGGAGTGTTGCTTTCTCTTTACGCGAATAGACATTCATAATAGTCAAGTTCAATACTATTTAAACGCTCAAATCAGAAGTTTGTCTTTACATATGTAATTTGATCCTCAGAATATAAATGAAATGCACATGCTATTGGTTTAAGAAACAAAATGAAGACACTTGCCAGAGTCTTAATGCGTGGTTATCTCTATCTCTCAGGATTTAATCTCACTTGTTGATGTAACATCTTGGTCAAACCCCGGAAAATATTTTAAAAGAGAGAGGGAGACTACCCGCTATGAAGTAACTTATAAGTTGCATTTTACAAAATCGCGCTCCATATGATTAGCGCTTAATAGACTAATAGAAATCCGTATGCATCAAAGGCAAATATATCTCGAGAATATAGATACGAAGTACTTACATACATTTGCTTTAATTCAACAAACACCCAGGAATACCTTATAAAAGAAATAATTACGCACCAAATGCAATCGTCCAGAGTGTAGCACAATGTGACACTTTCAATTGCATGATATTCGTACTTGAAGTTGGCTTTTGGCTTGAGCTAAAATAGAGGTTTATACTGCACGACGTCGGCCATGGATTGTATGTCACAGATTCTTCATTCATATTAATCAGTTTCTTCTTTATGAAACTCTTCTTGGGGTGCTTTGCAAGAATAGTATTGCCTCTGACTAGTCTTCTAAAGAGTGCATGGTTGAGTACGAATTAACGTTATCGTGTATCACTCTGGGTGTACTTTGAAATTTGCTTAAAAAGGAATTATTGCCCCAAATAACTACATGCTACATTCGCGTGCTACGTCTCTGCATTGTTATAACAGCACATGTATGTTTTTTCCAGAAGCAGGCCATCAATAATTGTGAGCTCATAAAATAATGGCTTTGCACAATACCCTCTAGAGATTACGTGCGCTTCTCACAAGTAGTTCAATCTGCATGTTAAGAAACTCGCAGTTGTAGTTAAAAATAAATCGTATTAATATACATGTTTATTTAATATAAAGGGTTTAGAAAGGAAATATAAAACGTAAAGAAAATTAATAATTATAAAAGACAATATGTAAGAATATGTAAAGTACACAACTAAGCCTACGCCAGTCTGTAATCTGTGTTGTTGAGAACAGAAATATAAAAAGTTGTTGAAACGGTAGTACTAGTATACACGAAATATTTGTTGAAAAATTAAAGAGTCTTCTTCAATCTTTCCACGGGGAATCGTTTGGCAAGATAGGCATGAACAGGACCCAAAATCACAATTCTTTCCCAGAACATGGCAGCAGCCAAGTTACCCATACATAATCCCCAAAGTTTCCATCTGAATTCTTGGGGCATGACATTGTGACCAACAGGAGTATTATAGCGCTCCACATAAACAGGAGGAGGAGCGTAGCCGATTTGCTCTAAAACCTCAATTGAACCACAATTGAAACGGACTATTAAAAGTGAAATGAAATAGTTAGCGTCATGCAAAGCATTGTAATAACGTCATTGTATAAGAGACTTACACAAACAACCAAATCGATTAGGATCAGCCAAAGTCCAGTGAGAGACCATAATGAGATAGGAAATCCACAAGAAAACGAGTGCGTAGTTTCTATAGAAGCTCTGTCTGAACTTGTAGCCCCAATTAAATACAGCAGCATTGTTGATGAATTGGAAAAGACAAACAAGGGCCAAAACTTCACCCTCGAAATTGTCAGATAAAAGATACCATTTAGACATATCTACCGCTCTGGAGTCGAATTCGTTGCATCGGAACCAATCTATGAATTAAGGTTTAGAATGTGTGTTACTTGGGTCATAAAAGTAATCAATTCTTACTTTGTTGGTATAGCATAATGAAAGCAGCAATCAAGAATACCCAGTTGATAAACACTAAACCCATTGCAGAAGCTAAGGTTTGTGGTCCAAGCAGTCTTGCGGTAGGGCGCTGACCCTCTAAATGTTTAGCGGCTTTAGATTGGGAAACAGCCCAAGTCAATAAGACAGTAATTAAGACGTCAACAGCAATCTAAATGAATGTGATGTTCTGTAAATACATTTTCCAATAGAAAGCTGACAAATTTTCTTTACATACCCAAACGTTCATAGAAACAGATACACTAAAGTAAAAGGTAAAGATCTTTAACATCATCATTACTTGACCGTACAAAATCAAATATTTGTATCCGGTAATAGATGTAGCAAGAGCTCCACGACCTTGACGAATCAACTCAACGCAAGACTTGACACTGCGATTACTTGTACTGAAAGGGGAGACAATAGAAGCTTCAGCATCAGACATGGCAATACCAACATGAGCAGCACGAAGGGCACCACAATCGTTACCACCGTCACCAGTCATAGCAGTGATACCACGCTCCATGTGGAGTTGGACACATTGAACTTTACCATTAGGAGTCATACGAGCGAATACACGAATGTCCAAAAGATACTTTCTGATCAGATCGTTGTCTACCAACCATTGGAATGCTTTACCAGTGACAGCTAATTCTAAAGGAGTATGCTCCTTGTTCAATAAGAATTCGTCAACATTGACATCGCTAAAGGTATCGGGCTCGTCTACATCAGTCCATACAACACGATCCATGGCCTTATCATAATCACCCAAAAGAACTCTGGTGTGGTCCGACATAGCCATACCACATTGACGTGCAATGTAAACACCAGTCAATGCAGTGTCACCTGTGATCATAATAGTACGAGTATCACCACGCTTTAATTCAGCAATATTTTCAGTGGTATCATCTTTCAACTGATTCTTGAAGATAATAAGACCCAAAAAGTTGATATTTTCTTCCATTTGATCACGGGTCCAATGACTGAATCCTTCTAAACCACCAACTTCTTCCAGGTGAATTTCACGGTGAGATAAAGCAAGTACGTAACATCCTTCACGAGCTTGGTTAGCAGTGACGCGGTCATAATCAGCAGGAATAGAATCAGGGTTAGACAGGTCTTTGATCTTTTCATAAGCACCCTTAACAAAGATGTGGATCTTATTTGTGGCAGAATCAAGAACAGCAACAGACATTGACATACGAGCATGAACGAACTCGAAACGTTTCAAGACATGTACAGAAGCATTGGAACCAGTGGGAGGACTCAAGGTATCGACATAGTCAGAATGATCGCTTAACTGCCATTTGGATGACTTGAACATCTCAATATCGACAGGGTTACCAATAAATTGTCCGTTCAAAGTAGTGACAGCGTGGCAAGTAGCAAGACCAATTTGCATCAAGCGAGGAATGTTTTCAATTGCTTCTTCGTGCTTGTCAAATTCAGGTGTTACATTACCAATACGATTCTCAACAATATTATCAGAATCTATAACAGGTTGAGCACCATAGAATTCAAGACCTTCTTTGGTCAAGGTACCGGTTTTATCGAAACAGAACAATTGAACTAAAAATACACAGAATCATGTGTTACTTAGAGGAATGAAATGCAACGAGTATAATTACTTACTCTTTCCTGCCATCAAGATACGAGGCAAATCAACGCAGAAAATCTTTTTGTCTCTCAAACGACCAGCAGCAACAGATTGACCAACAACCAAAGCAGCGGGCAATAAAGGAGAGACAAGTTGAGCAATAGCAAACATAGAGTAAAACCAGGCAGCTATAGTTTTATCAAGTAAATACAATTAGTAAAGTGGAGTCGTTCGAAATATCCAACTCGTCATTACCTGTTCCTTTAGCGTACATCCAGATGGACAAACCTAAACAAAGCAAACCACAACATAACAAAATCAAAATAACAATCTTGATTTGTTCATCGAAAATAAAGGACACGCGGGTGGGAAACAGAATTTTCTTGATCAATTCACCCTTATCAGTGGCGGTACCTGTATGTGTAACCAATGCAGTAACCTTTCCTTTCTCTTCTGTAACTTGAGCTTGGGAGATGATTGTGCCAGAGAAGATGGTTGAGATTTTTCCACTTCCAAGTCTATCGTATTGAACATCGGTGTCGTCCTTGCGAAGAGGGAATTTACGGATAGGTAAAGGTTCACCAGTGAGAGAACTTTCGTCAGCCACAATATTACCAGTTAAAACTACGCCATCACAAGGGGTAGTCTTGCCTTCAGTGACTTCAAATACATCTCCAGGTAAAAGGTCAGCGGTAGACATCTCCTTCCACTGTCCATCACGGTAAATGTTAACCTTATCAGTGTATTCTGCCATGGCTTTGATACGTTTCTCAGAACGGAGGCGGACGACCACTTTAACAAAAGCGGAGACCAAAATTACCGATAAATCAGCAATACCAACTTGCCCTATTATATAAAATGCTAAAATAAATAACTGGTTACTAGCAGATAGTCATGTATTACTTACAGTAAGCAAAGTAATAAAACAGCCAAAGTACAGTGAATTGGTAAATGTAGAAAAACGACGAGAACTCTTGAAGTACGGCAAGGAAGAAATTAGGTACGTACACTTCGATGAAGTTGGGGCCAATTAATTCCTCTCTTCTTTGAGCTTCTTCAGAAGAGAGACCCTCGGTAAAGGTTGCAAGCCCTCCATTTGTGTCAGCCAAATGGATACGATGAGGTGAGAAAAGCTCGGTCACTGTCCATCACGGTAAATGTTAACCTTATCAGTGTATTCTGCCATGGCTTTGATACGTTTCTCAGAACGGAGGCGGACGACCACTTTAACAAAAGCGGAGACCAAAATTACCGATAAATCAGCAATACCAACTTGCCCTATTATATAAAATGCTAAAATAAATAACTGGTTACTAGCAGATAGTCATGTATTACTTACAGTAAGCAAAGTAATAAAACAGCCAAAGTACAGTGAATTGGTAAATGTAGAAAAACGACGAGAACTCTTGAAGTACGGCAAGGAAGAAATTAGGTACGTACACTTCGATGAAGTTGGGGCCAATTAATTCCTCTCTTCTTTGAGCTTCTTCAGAAGAGAGACCCTCGGTAAAGGTTGCAAGCCCTCCATTTGTGTCAGCCAAATGGATACGATGAGGTGAGAAAAGCTCGGTTTCAGGATGGTACACATAGCGGGTACACTGATAGATAAAGTATTTTGTTCCACTGGATGTCTTTTTCAAAGGAGCGTTGTTGACAACAACATCCATGCCAACTAAATGCTTAGCAGTGTATTCCAAACGTCTCACGAAATCCATAATTCTGTCGGATTGGTCCTCAAGGAAAATGAGAGCTAAACATATATATGCTTTAGTGCGAGAGTACTACAGATCAGTTAACTTTAAAAAGTCTTACCAGGTTCCTTTCGTTCTATTTGAACGTATTGACCTTGACCATAACTGCATCGGATTCTGAAAAAGTTGGGTAGTCTGAATCTGAAAATAGTCAAACCCGCAAACCAAAAGAAGAAGATGTACCACATGCCCATAAACGTACTAGCTTGAATTTCACTGAATGCACGGAACAAAGAGTAGTTTGTATAGTAGTCCTGGCACATCATGATCATAAAAGCAAATTGGCCAAGCGTTTGGAGGAAGAAAATGCCTGTAACTAAATTACCAACCCAACTACGCTTATAAGCATGGATGACCATGTTGTCCTCAGGTTCCACATCTACGGAAGACCGATCATCTGATGAAACAACTTCTATGCCCTTCTCAGCAGCTTTCTCCTTGTCACTGTACTCGATAATCTTCTCCTTGTCAATGAATTCGTCGTTGCGGCTCTCCTTGACTTTGTTAAAGTTGGCTTTGATCAGCTATGCATTGACAAAATATATATAAATTAGTACATTATACAAACATCACAAAATGTATTTTAGCTCTTACCTTTTCCTTGGATTTTTTGTACAATGACCAAAATACCAGAGTGACTAAACACGATCCATAGAAAGCGTACAACGCGATAAACACAGGTTCGGTAAAAGTCAATTCACCATAGTAGGGTGCAGGGCATTCTTTCCACATGGCAGACTGGGGATTTTCAGTCCAAGGAGGGATGTTGTCAATATTGGCGGCCTTACTACAAGCTTGAGCACTTTGGTTTGCTTTTTCCTCCACCACAAAGTTATCGATATTAGCAAACAGCTTGCTTTCACCACATGAGTAAACAGCTCCTACTAAATCAGGGGCTCCAGGGCAAGCGCATTCGGATACGAGGTCTTTAGAGCATGTCTCACGACATTTGCCGTCAACACAATATGTAGTTCCAGCGGGACAAGGGGCGGGTCTATAGCTAGGTGGGCACATGGAGATATCACGGACACACAATGTGGGGCAAGGGTATGCTTTATATGTTTGAAGTGGACATTGATTTCCGTAGGCGTCCACAGAGTTGGCTATTGGAGTCACAAATATATGAACGTTAGTAGTGCTTGTATAATAACACTTTTTCAATTCAACTTACGAGTGTGAAATTGTGGAGAAGCCAATGCGGTTGTGGTCAAACAAACCACAATCAAACATAAGAGCGATATTAAAGTAGTTGGTTTACTACTGTATTGATCAACTTTTCTCATTTTTTTATTTATAAAAAAAAAAACTTGAAAATGAACAAGACTTGATCAGAATCTGAGAAAAGAACAGAAAACAATGGAACGCGACCACCAAAGTTTTTGATTTATATAGAAAAGAAGTTCCTGATGAAAATCATCAATACGACCTCTTCATTGGTTGATTTTCAAGATACCCTTTATCCCCTATCAAAATGACTTGTGTCACCAATACACCTTCTATAATGAACACCAATATATTCTGTAAACACCAGAATGGCATAGTCTGAACTTTGGTTCACACAAGCAAATTGATAATTATTTGGTACTCTCGGTGATTGATTCGACATTTATTAGAGTGTGTACGTAAATGCGGTTGTGGTCAAACAAACCACAATCAAACATAAGAGCGATATTAAAGTAGTTGGTTTACTACTGTATTGATCAACTTTTCTCATTTTTTTATTTATAAAAAAAAAATTGAAAATGAACAAGACTTGATCAGAATCTGAGAAAAGAACAGAAAACAATGGAACGCGACCACCAAAGTTTTTGATTTATATAGAAAAGAAGTTCCTGATGAAAATCATCAATACGACCTCTTCATTGGTTGATTTTCAAGATACCCTTTATCCCCTATCAAAATGACTTGTGTCACCAATACACCTTCTATAATGAACACCAATATATTCTGTAAACACCAGAATGGCATAGTCTGAACTTTGGTTCACACAAGCAAATTGATAATTATTTGGTACTCTCGGTGATTGATTCGACATTTATTAGGTTTCATATACTATTAAGACGTGGATACTCATGAAGTACAGGGACCTACAACCGTTTTTCATGCTGCTGTCGCTCTTCAAACTCAAGCATTTGGCGATTGTGGAGGGGAAATCATGCAGGATTTCTTTTACGCCTTCCATCTCGCGGGTGGCTAGGTGATCTCAACTTCAGATGCCGAAGTTTCCTTTTGGGATCAAATCAGAAAAACGGTGCAGATTTTCGCAAGATCTTGGTACTACCTTGACGTCATTTTGCAATATAAATATCCTGGGGAAACACTGCTGTCGTCATGTTTGAAACTGTACACATGAATCATGAGAAGTTACGAGGATGACCGTGGAGTCGCAAAATAATATAACCGTAAAAACCCACTTGGTTAGATTCCTTAAGGAATTATTCCAAGTTTGTTCCTAGCTTCTTCTTCTACATACTAAATACTGTTACTTTAGTTTTTAATATATTGATTAAAATCGTTTTCAAAGAGAAGGACTCAAGCTTGACCAAAAACAATCTCCGTCATTTTCAAATATTTCCTCCCACATCCTTCGTGCAACATCGTAATCTAAGTTATTTTTTCTCGCGATTGTTAATTTATTCGTATATGTGATTAGTGAGAGGAAATATACCTTAGTTAGAGGTGAATAGGGCTGGCTGTTCTGATTGTAGAGCTATTACTTGTGTAAAATAAGGCGGATAGAAATGTTATCATTGACATATACGTAGCCAAATGATATCTTGGAAAGAGACTGACGTATTGGTATTGTAGATAGACATTCTATCAATTCCAAAAACTTTTTACAATGGAATACGTTATTTGTCCAGTATAGCCAATCAGTAGCGGAACTTCATTTCGTAATGGGATATTGTCGAAAAAATGGACACATGTGAGGTACAACAACTCAATTACAACGTTTATGCGAAGTTTATTTGTTGTTGGTGATATCATCAACATTTTTTACTGAATAGAGTCTTTGTTAATGTATCCATAGCAAGATGTAAGATCAAGAAAGTCCTTAAAGCTGCATGAGCGATAAATTCAGGAGTGTTTACTTTGTCAAAAAAATGTTCGGGACTCGAAACAAAGAAAATTGAATTTTTTGACAACTTTCTTTGTTCTTTTTACAAGATACGCGATGTACAGACGTAGAAAAGTAGTCAAGGAAGATAAACCACCCATTCCTACCACCATTGCCAAGTTTGGCTATGTCATCAAGGACAATGGCGAAATTAGACACGAAGATACGGGTAAAAAGAAGAATCGGACTTGACCGAGCTCATTGACTAACAGACATATACCTTTAGATGAGTCATATGAGTTTGACTATTTAGTAAAAGACAGAGCCTATAACGAAGAACGATACAAGATTTTTATTAGTACGTCAATAACACACCTGAATTGTTGACATGGTTGTACTAAAGATTATTTCAAATAGATCTTATTGGAGATGTGGTCGAAGAAAGATTACAAGCAGCACCTTACAACTTTCAGAAGGTCATCGTGCCTATTGGAGCAGATCCTGAGAAAGACGTGCACTCATATATTTACATGACGTAAGCTAAAGAGTCATTTCAACTTTCACAGCTTGTCCCTAACGGCATTTTCATAGACCAAACGCTATGACTACTACTGATAAAGTGATTGTGCTTATGCCCGGAAATCACACCAGGTAAGAAAGAATTCTCGTCGATGTATCATTCTTGGTTATTCTAACAAATACAGCAATTAGAATTGGTGTTTGGAGCAACCGTATCATGTGTGACGAGAGCATCCAGGTACGGCAGTAATGTTACTCCCTTATAATTTTGATTACTGACAGATTTATTAGTCTGGAAGTGTGATGCAAATTGCGGATTTAGTGCGTGAAAAAGGATATGAAATGATTGTTTTGAATCCCAACGGCAATTACTGGTACAATAATAGAGCTTGGGTAATAATCATTCACATTTGTATCTCTGATGAGTCTAATCAAGCATTTATGTATTTAGGATACTCCTGAAACTCATTGTAGCCAATTAACAGTAGTGCCAGGTACATTTCTAATATGCTTGCACTAAAGTCTAAAATACTAATGCAACATTTACTACAGAAAATGACAACCCTGATAACCACTGCCAATATGTTTTCCACCACTTTATAAGGTATTTTGTTCTTGAACATCTCCAAATTTCTTTATTAATCATGTTTCATAGAAATTTGAAGGCAGAGAAAGTAGCAGTACTTGCTATGGGTTGGGCCGGACACAGTTTCTCACTCGCCTTGAACAACGAATGTAAGAGTAATTGCGGAATTTGTCTATAACCTTCATACTAACTTTTTCATCCAGTCGATTTTATCAAGGACAGAGTCAAAGCAGTTGCCATGACAAACAGTGTGCACTCTCGCGATTTAATTGAAGGCGAAGGCAGACGTGCCTTCATGTTTGATGTAAGTAGTAAACTTTTACCTGCTTATTGCGCATTATTAACGCAACATACAAATAGAATTGTGTCAACTGGGTTGTATCTAATGCCAAGAGAGGAGAAATCGTTATAGATGATCGCTTCGGCTGTACAAACATTTCCTCTGGTAAGATATTAGCAATCAGAATAAGAAATTGTATTAATATTTTTATACTACATTAGAACTCGAAATTGCTGACTTTACTTTACCTACCATGTTGGATGATATCATGAAATTTATATTCGTTAAAATGGGAGATATTGAGCCTGACTCGGTGGAGAGCGATGATGAGGAAAACAGAGAGTTGACTAAAGAAGAATTGGAGGAGCTTAATGATATGGAAATTCTCAGCGTTGAATAATTTGATGCTATTTTGTAGCGCTACTTGGCATATTTTGATACTATTAAAATAAAAAGATATATCCAAATGTCCTCTTTTTATCAATGGTGAACCCCACTTGATCTGATAACGAAAAATAAGCCTTGAATCTCCGCAAAAGCCCTCACCCAAGGTGAGATAATCAATGAAAATGAGATAGAGCTTATCAAATACAAGCTTTTAATCTTGAATGCTATCCAATAAGTCAATATTCTCGTGTCAGCTTTATGCTTTACTCAAAAAGCAAACTTAGAAAAAGCCAGTAGTTACTTCTCAAACGCAGTGATTTTTTGCTTTCTTTTGCATGCGTGACCGCTTTTTTTATCGAGCATCCTGAATGCGGGGTGGTGTTGTTTACTTTGTTTTTTTTTTCTAACCCGTTTATTCACAAAAGAAAAATGTACATTTCCCGTGCACTTGGATTTGTTGCCTCTAAGGCCGCTGCTCGTGTTCAACCTAACGTTGCTCGTTATGCTGCTACTCAAGGTATTTTTTTTTGTAATTTTTAAGATTACTTCAACTTTTAATACTAATGTTTAAAAACGCCATGACTTATAGCTAGAACCTACGCCTCTGCTGCCAGTGCTGGTCAAATTCGGTACGAATAAACATAAGAAACGAGAGAGTTCAGTTAACTCAATTCAATTTATTTAGTTCCGTCATTGGTGCCGTTGTTGATGTTCAATTCGAGCAAGACAACTTGCCCGCTATTTTGAACGCTCTTGAAGTTCAAGATCACTCTGGTGGACGTCTTGTTCTCGAAGTCTCTCAACATTTGGGTGAGAACACTGTCCGTACTATTGCTATGGATGGTACTGAAGGTAAAGTATTTCGCTACGCTTATTTAGTGTATAGAAACTGATGAATTGAGCCATTAGGTCTCGTTCGTGGTCAAAAGGTTGTTGATACCGGTGCTCCCATTACCATTCCCGTCGGTAAGGAAGTTTTAGGTCGTATTATCAACGTTATTGGTGAACCCATTGATGAACGTGGTCCTATTGCCGCCAAGACTCAACGTCCTATTCACGCTGAAGCTCCCGAATTCGTTGATCAATCCCCCACTCCCGAAATTCTCGAGACTGGTATCAAGGTTGTCGATTTGTTGGCTCCTTATGCTCGTGGTGGTAAGATTGGTCTCTTCGGTGGTGCTGGTGTCGGTAAGACTGTCTTGATTCAAGAATTGATTAACAACATTGCCAAAGCTCATGGTGGTTACTCTATTTTCTGTGGTGTCGGTGAACGTACTCGTGAAGGTAACGATTTGTACCACGAAATGATTGAAACTGGTGTCATTCAACTCGAAGGTGAATCCAAGTGTGCTCTTGTTTTCGGTCAAATGAACGAACCCCCAGGAGCTCGTGCCCGTGTTGCCCTTACTGGTTTGACCATTGCTGAATACTTCCGTGATGATGAAGGTCAAGATGTCTTGCTTTTCATTGATAACATTTTCCGTTTCACTCAAGCTGGTTCCGAAGTATCCGCTCTTTTGGGTCGTATTCCCTCTGCTGTCGGTTACCAACCCACTCTTTCCACTGATATGGGTGGTATGCAAGAACGTATTACCACTACCAAGAACGGTTCCATTACCTCCGTCCAAGCCGTCTATGTCCCCGCTGATGATTTGACCGATCCTGCTCCCGCTACTACTTTCGCTCACTTGGATGCCACCACTGTCTTGTCTCGTTCTATTGCTGAATTGGGTATTTACCCTGCTGTCGATCCTCTTGATTCCAAGTCTCGTATTCTTGATCCCCGTATTGTCGGTGATGAACACTACAAGGTCGCCACTGAAGTTCAACAAATTCTTCAAAACTACAAGTCTCTCCAAGATATCATTGCTATTTTGGGTATGGATGAATTGTCCGAAGAAGATAAGCTCGTTGTCGAACGTGCTCGTAAGATCCAACGTTTCTTGTCTCAACCTTTCGCTGTCGCTCAAGTCTTCACTGGTTATGAAGGTCGTCTCGTCAAGCTCCAAGATACCATCCGTTCTTTCCAAGAAATCTTGGGTGGTAAGCACGATAACTTGCCCGAATCTGCTTTCTACATGCAAGGTGATATCAACGATGTTCAAAAGCGTGCTGAAGAACTCGCCAAGGAAATGGGTTCTCAATAATTCAATTGTCAATAAATGAATAAACATAAACATAGCTGAAGAAAAAAAAAAAAAACCGAGTCTTTATTATTTATCCGTAAGGTGTGTGTCAGGGTAAAGGATATATTCTGATTAAAAGTGCAAGATCAATGTGACAGTATCGTTTGCATCATCATCATCATCGTCTCTTGTTTCGATATAGATATCTTGTTCTTCGTGCATATCTTGAATGACTTCATCGTTCACTTCTACAATCATGTCTGGTTTATTTTTATCTTTAGAGGCGACTTTGCGAAGCACGTTGGACACAGGTTTTTGAATATCCATGCGCTGTGAGAGTTTCTCTGTGAGCTCTTTCACCGTTAAATGTTCCAAGTAGATGGCTCGATAGACTTCACAGTTGCCAAATTTGACTAATAGACTAAGTTCTATGTAAAGAAGAAGGTGTTTTAGTAACTTTGTTCTTTAGGCCAGGAGTAGGTAGGTGAGGTGGTGCAAGCGTTCCTTTACATACTTACTTGCAATACGTCGTCGTCTTTGAGGGATATAAGTTGGATCAATACCTATGGGAGGGGGTACAATAGATAAAGCGTTCGGAGCTCCAGCCACCATGCCACCCTGATTATAAGTAGTAGGGTTGAGTTCCGGCTGGTACCCGCTAAAGGTTCTTTTCATGGTCGTCGGTGGGGGTAGCAAGATGTTGTTACTATTGGTATGTGGATTCAGATTGGAAAGCAGCATGGTATTATCTCCTCCATAGTGAGACAATCGGGGGTCTTCCAGAGACATTTGATGAAATTGTTGATTGTTTGCGTCTTCCTCCTCTTCGTCCAATGGAACAATCTCTCGGAATAAAGTCACCGGAGCGGTTGGAGAAAACGCTAACCATAAAGGATGGGGTTCTCCACTTTTTCCTCGAAGTTTTTCTAATTGGCGTTCGATGTGTTTGGCATCGTCTTTGTTTTTTCTTTCTGCACCCTAATACACGTTTTTATAATTAATACACATAAATTAATTTTTATGTAAATGACGGTCGCACCTTATCACGGAATAATTTAATTCGACAATACGTGCTTTCAAACTGTTGCTGTGGGTGCAGCAAGCCTTCACTGCTCTTGATCTGAAGTCGAAGAGGAATTCCCTTGACGCCTTTGATTCTTGAAAAGTCCGTGGACAGACAATTAAATCGGATGTGGACAGAGGCGCCTATTTTTCCGTTCCATTTAAATGTTATACGATCAAAGTGTCTGCTTTCCAGGATTTGAGCACCATTGGATCGTGTCAAATCTGTGTAATTGTTATTATTATTATTATAGATGTGTGTGTGTGTGTAACTTGACGTACCAATTTCTACTGCTCTCGCTTTATCAGCATCTTTCTGTTGCGTTAACCAGAATTTCCAGTAATCAGTTGCACCCGATCGATGACTTTCATCATAGAAAATTAATAGAGACCACGCTATAAATATCACCGTCAAATCGTTCATTATCTCTCAAAGTGATACTGTAGTATTGTCCTGTGTAAACAAAAAATCATGAGTACATACGTACGTAACAGATCACATTTTTTCATCGCACCTTTGTTTAGGTAAGTCAATGGGGATTCATCCACCCTTTGTGAAGCAGCGGTGGGGGCTACGTATGTATACATGTAGAGATAAAATAAGTAAGTGTACACAAACAAGGCTGATTAAATGTATAGATTACCTTCCAGTGATATGTCGTATCGTATGATATTACTACTGCTGCTGCCACTACTACAACAAAGAAATGTGGTCAATCAGTGGTACAAAAAAGTCTTTGTTATTTTTCTCCCTCAATGCATGGTATCGTTTGCATCATCATACGTACACACTACCAATTTCTACTGCTCTCGCTTTATCAGCATCTTTCTGTTGCGTTAACCAGAATTTCCAGTAATCAGTTGCACCCGATCGATGACTTTCATCATGAAAATTAATAGAGACCACGCTATAAATATCACCGTCAAATCGTTCATTATCTCTCAAAGTGATACTGTAGTATTGTCCTGTGTAAACAAAAAATCATGAGTACATACGTACGTAACAGATCACATTTTTTCATCGCACCTTTGTTTAGGTAAGTCAATGGGGATTCATCCACCCTTTGTGAAGCAGCGGTGGGGGCTACGTATGTATACATGTAGAGATAAAATAAGTAAGTGTACACAAACAAGGCTGATTAAATGTATAGATTACCTTCCAGTGATATGTCGTATCGTATGATATTACTACTGCTGCTGCCACTACTACAACAAAGAAATGTGGTCAATCAGTGGTACAAAAAAGTCTTTGTTATTTTTCTCCCTCAATGCATGTTTTGCGTGGGTTACACATCTTTTATCGGACTCGTTTCCGGAATGTTACATACCTTATACCTCTGTGGTTGTTATTGTTTCCTCCAGGTACTGATAAACAACTGATGGGAGGGGAAGGTGATTGCTGTAAATGAGGTGAATACGAAGCTGAATCCATAAGTGATGATTGAGGGTAATACTGTGGGATATGATGATGGTTTAATATATGAGGACTGGGTAAAGGACTAGTGATGGGTGAGTTGTAATAACTGTTGTAATGAAATAAAATAGGTGTTGTTGCTGTTGCAGCTGTTTCTGTTGCTATTGACAACCTATGGTTCCGTTGATTATACGATGTAGAGGCGCTATTACTACACAAGTAATAAAGAGAAGAAGAAGAAGAAGAAAAAAAAACGGGTTTAGTTGAAAGAAAGAGACAAAAAAATAAAAGATATAATATGTATGTATACCTATCGGAAAAGGTAAAAAATAATGGAGAAATTGATCTTTGATGATAGTTTGATTGTTGATTGCTACTTGTAATCATTAGTGCTTATATTATTGCTATTTATAATTATTAACTGATTTGTAAAAGAAGGTTTAATTGATTTGACAACAAAAGCAGCGACAAAAAAATACGTAGGTGTGGAACAATGAAAAGAAAGAAAGAGAAAGAGAGAATGAAAAAAATGGAAGAAAGAGTAAAGTTATTAAGCGGTTTTCTTTAGTGGTGATAATATTGAGACTAAGTATAACTGTGTATTTATATTTTTATCAATTTCTTACTGAGATTCTCTCAACGGTTTAAACCTTAAGTCAATCAATCACAACAAAGAACTCCCTAATAATCAAATAACAATTTCATTACTTGTTCAGATGACGACATGCTATCGACTCACTACTGCTTTTAATGCGTTTTCGATACACTGTTTGTGTGGTACTGATACCAATTACAGATGTTGTTTGGTTAGGGGAAGATTCAAATACATTATGGGAAACTTTAATTTTGAATATTTTATAAGAAAGAGACAAAAAAATAAAAGATATAATATGTATGTATACCTATCGGAAAAGGTAAAAAATAATGGAGAAATTGATCTTTGATGATAGTTTGATTGTTGATTGCTACTTGTAATCATTAGTGCTTATATTATTGCTATTTATAATTATTAACTGATTTGTAAAAGAAGGTTTAATTGATTTGACAACAAAAGCAGCGACAAAAAAATACGTAGGTGTGGAACAATGAAAAGAAAGAAAGAGAAAGAGAGAATGAAAAAAATGGAAGAAAGAGTAAAGTTATTAAGCGGTTTTCTTTAGTGGTGATAATATTGAGACTAAGTATAACTGTGTATTTATATTTTTATCAATTTCTTACTGAGATTCTCTCAACGGTTTAAACCTTAAGTCAATCAATCACAACAAAGAACTCCCTAATAATCAAATAACAATTTCATTACTTGTTCAGATGACGACATGCTATCGACTCACTACTGCTTTTAATGCGTTTTCGATACACTGTTTGTGTGGTACTGATACCAATTACAGATGTTGTTTGGTTAGGGGAAGATTCAAATACATTATGGGAAACTTTAATTTTGAATATTTTATTGCTCAGCCACCTGTTTTATATTGACAGTACGTACACATCGTATACAACGTGTGTTTACAAAGATATTAATATACCAAACACATGCGCAATAATCACATAGACTCACATATTCATACATAGGTTGTTCTATACTTGAACGTTCGTTCTATGACTATTAGCTTCAACTTTAAGGAAAAAAAAAATAGTCGCTATCCTTAAAAGTGATACGAGAACTAACTTTAATTCTTGAACCGATCACTTCTGTCAATTTGATGAAATCATGCGATGTTATTATTTTGTATATATAGATTGGAATACCAAAAGAAGGAAGCACAGACTCTTCAGCCTTTACTAAAGTAATCTGCCTCCCCCTTCTCTCTCGTTTTACTGTTTTTGCAGCACGAGGGCGATCCTTTGCTGCTACGAACGTTTCGTCTATATACGTGACACGACAGGAAGAGGATGAAGCTATTTCACTTCATATGCAATGCATACCATTTGTTACACTGTCTAGAATGCGCTTAATATAACAAATAAATATGCTGTGTGCTATTCAAAGTTTTAACATGCAAGCGTTATCAACTCGTGTAAAGGTATGTATACATGGAGAACGAGCCAGTCCCTTAGTTTCTTATTTGGTCAAGTGGCTAAATATGTAGTATTTCCCTACGACATCCAAACAAGTATGCTCTCTCCTCTTTTGAAATGGGTTTTAAACATACATGCATCTCTCCCCCTCTCTCTACATACATATACATGTTACTTAACATTGACGGTAAATAGTTTAAAGCTCAACGTACTCCTACTATCGTGATTGCATCGGTTCACAACATAAAGTGCTTCATCATTGTATGTAGTGTACATGATCCTATCTGCCAGTGAGAGAATTAACTAGGTATATCTACCTCGTGTGTTTAACATCCTTTTTACAGAGAGGGACTTAATTGACAAACCTGCATTTTTTTTTTCACAAAGTATAAATAGTTTCAAGTTACATATGTAACTCCATTTCGTATAAAGCATTTTACGACTACGAATGCAAAAGTCTTCTTTATCGGGTTGTTTATGTATGCTCTCTAGGGTTAAAATAAACTCTTGGGTTAGTACGTATGTGCAGATGACGATATGTTGTTGTTGTTGTTGAATCCAAGACAAGAGGTCCGCGGTACACACGTACATACGCGTTTATTCTGTAACTTTTCTCAAATGATTTTAATTTCTCAACTAGGAATTAAAGTTTTGTTTGTTATTATTTCTCAGATGAACGCGTTTTTCTAAAGTACATGGAATTTAAACAACAAATATGCAATTCATCAACATACATGATCCTATCTGCCAGTGAGAGAATTAACTAGGTATATCTACCTCGTGTGTTTAACATCCTTTTTACAGAGAGGGACTTAATTGACAAACCTGCATTTTTTTTTTCACAAAGTATAAATAGTTTCAAGTTACATATGTAACTCCATTTCGTATAAAGCATTTTACGACTACGAATGCAAAAGTCTTCTTTATCGGGTTGTTTATGTATGCTCTCTAGGGTTAAAATAAACTCTTGGGTTAGTACGTATGTGCAGATGACGATATGTTGTTGTTGTTGTTGAATCCAAGACAAGAGGTCCGCGGTACACACGTACATACGCGTTTATTCTGTAACTTTTCTCAAATGATTTTAATTTCTCAACTAGGAATTAAAGTTTTGTTTGTTATTATTTCTCAGATGAACGCGTTTTTCTAAAGTACATGGAATTTAAACAACAAATATGCAATTCATCAACAAGTGCATCAACCCCCAACGTGTTTATCCAAGTCGAATGGATGAAAAAGGAGAGTATGTTCAGATCGCGCGGATGAGTCAATCCAGTTCTTTGGGAGTTGAGGGTAAAAAGAGTACTCCCCGAAGGAAGTGGTCAAAGTTTTGTCAAGTGTAACATGTCACAAGTTGTTGTGATACAATGGTTCCTATAGAAAAAAAAAGAGAGATTGGCCCTACCACTTTTTTGTGATCGATGGTTGGGTACTCATAGCAATTGGCATTACACATGTTGTTTATATTTCCTTTTAAGGTAAGTTTGATTTTCTATGTAAGTATCTGATGAGCTACTGTTGACTTATTTTCTGTCTCTGGTAACAATACAAGATATAGAACTCCCTTGAGACACTGGTATACACTACATATACATGCATAGATAATCGTTAGATCATTGAACTTGTAAGAACTTTTTTTCTTCATTTTTTATCCTCACTAATATGACCTGAGTATTACCTAACGAGTTTTTCGTAATTAAGGGTTATTCTGCCAAATAAACTTTACATCATCCGCGTACAAAGAACGCCCGTTCACAAAAAAGAAATGAAGAGGGTGTACACAATGTGCTCCCCGCTAGTCTGATCACTATTTATGACAGTACACGGATCTTTGACGATCATGTATCATTCAATAGTATTGTCTGTTACATCAGTATTGTATGCTCTATGTACGAACCAAATATCAAGAACAAGCTAAAATATACAAAGGGTCACTAATCTAGTATTGGATATTACGTTCTAGATCTTTGCTGCATGTGACTCTAGTGCTGCCCTTTTTAAGTATTTAGATAGAGTAAATTAGTAATTTATACAATGAATGTTGTGTACGCGATGCGATTCCACGTTTTAGGGTAAGCTTGTGAGAACTTTCCTTCTTGGATCTCCCGACGACGACGACAGAAACAGAGAGAAAAAAAAAAGAGAGCAGCCCTAACATCACTCCACAACAGATCTTGAGCCGGATATGTGATTAATTTATCAAACACGTTTTATCTGTTGTGTTCAATGCTTAATTATGCTAATATATATCGATACATTTTTATGCATGTAAAAGTCAATTGGATATATATCTTCTTCTTTTCTCTCTCTCTGTAGATACGTATACACTTTAATGTCCGTCACTTTTAATATACAAAATTGGCCCTATACGATGTGTACGTATCGCAACGGTAGGACGTAAAGTACGTTTAGGCATTTACACAGCTTAGTGTAGTGATTTTGATATAGTGGTTACATAGAATATCAGCAATTGAGGTAACGACATTGATAATGCATGTGTGTATTTATGTAGCAGCGGTACTTACCACTGATATATTTGACTGAGTTTATACGTTTTGAATCGTGATTTGTCAAACGCAGAAAGAATACATATGTGCATGTGGAAATTAATAGTGTGTGTTTGTACCCGCTGATCCTAATTCAATGGTTTTGCATTAAATCTTTATACTTGGTCAAAGAATGACTGCTCGTACTTGACTACAGAGTCTACGGTTTCCATGGTATCGCCGTGTCCATAGAAACCGTTGCACCTAAGATAGAGCTGTAAACATGTCAAGGGTGGACGGATCAACCAATCATATCAACGTCTTCTCCGCTTGAAAAAAAAAACGGGTCATGAACCTTAAAAAAAATGTTTGTGGCAGGGTGTAAGGCACACATACACACACACACACACACAGTGCAGTTCTTTTTTGTTCTTTCTTTTCTTTTCTTCTCATCTTCACTTGCACTTTCTTCTCATTTCACAATCTTTACTTTATATAATCGAATAATAATAATATTGCGAAAAAAGAAAAGAAAAAGAAACTCGAACACCTTTCTTTTTCCACAAGCATCTTCCCCCCAAAAGAGGTGCGATTTACAATAAAAAAAAGCGCGTTCCTTGTTTCATCTAACTAAACAATACATTTTAAATAGTATAAATATATACCAGTCGAAGCTTCATGTCCGTATATAACCATCGTCCCATGGTGCCTGCACCTCAAAATCGTGTTGTCGAAATGTTGGATTCTATCAGAGCGGAATTCGATCAATTAGCTCAAGAATTATATGTTTGCAAGAATCAAAGAGATGACTTTGAACATAAAAGTAAAGCTTGGTCAAGTTATATGGGGGAAAGCATGGATAATTAATTTTATGTGTGTGTAAATAGTGAATCAACAGATTTCAGAAATGAATAGTTTTCAACAAAGCTTACTCGAGTTGGAACGCACACAACAAAACCAAAAGAAACAGTAGGTTCTTGTGAGTGTATTTAAGGACAACTACTTTTGATCTAAACAGAGTTACATTAGCTATGAAGATGAAATTGCAAGACTTCGTCAACAAATTGAATCACGTAGACATCCAGGCATGCCACCTCATCAACAACATTCTCAACCTCCACCTCCACCTCCTCCACAACAACAGCAACAATCACCCCACCCTCAACACTCGTCTCAACAATCTCCTCCCAACATTGGACCAGGTTCCAATTACTTTGGAGGTATCATGAACGCTCACGGTAATCCTGGTTTAGTTGCACCTCCACAAATGGCTGAACAACAGCAACAACAACAGCAACAGCAACAACAACATTCACCCAATGTTCCTCCTCAACAACAACAAGGTCATTATCCTTCAAATCAACCTCCACCACCTTCCTCATCTCAACAATCAGGTCCGGGCTATTTGAATGGATCCAATCCACCACCACCACCATCACAACAACAACAACAACAACAACAAGGTGGTTATGGTCAATCCCCTAAAAGAGGTATGCCCACACCACCTTCTTCTACTCATCCTCAACGTGAATGGGGTAGTAATAATAATGGATATAATAGTGGTGGTTATTCTTCAAGCAGACAACAACCTCCTCAACCTCCACAACAACAACAAGAGTCACCTAATAGTAAACGTAAAGCCTTAAGTTCTGCATCGACTCCACCCGTTGGTGGCGGCATGAGTAGATCAAAAGGTTCTTCTATGCCAAGTCCCTCTGTAGCTAATGCTCCACCCAATGCTGCTGGTGCTTTGGCCGATGTCGATCCTGAAAGTGTACCAGCCAATATGAAAGTAGAGGGTCAAGATTGGTTTGCACTGTTTAATCCTAAAGCACCTCGTCAATTGAAGGTGGATTTAGTACATACCCTGGATCATGCAAGTGTTGTTTGTTGTGTCAAGTTTAGTGCTGATGGTCGTTACCTTGCTGCAGGCTGTAATCGTGCCACATTCATTTACGACGTAGCGACATCCCAAAGAGTTGCGTAAGTGACATTTACAATAATCTTCTTTTTCTTCTCACTCACTGTAACATTTCTTTCTTTAGCGTTTTACAAGATGATAATATCAAGGTAGAAGGCGATTTATATATTCGATCCGTGTGTTTCAGTCCTGACGGCAACTACTTGGCTACGGGTGCGGAAGACATGCAAATTCGAATTTGGGATATTCAAAAGAAACGCATCAGAAACATCTTGGTCGGACATCAACAAGATATTTACTCTCTGGATTTCAGTCGTGATGGACGCATGATTGCATCTGGCTCTGGCGATTGCACAACGAGAATTTGGAGCATGGCAGACGGTAAATGTCTTCATACCCTTCGTATCAAAGAACAAGAACAAAAGGATCCTGGTGTGACGAGTGTCGCCTTTTCCCCTGATGGTCGCGTGGTTGCAGCTGCAAGTCTGGATAAAATGGTGAGAATTTGGAACACACATACAGGTGAATTGTATGAAAGATTAGAGGACCATAAAGACAGTGTTTACTCTGTCGCTTTCATGCCTGATGGACAAATGTTGGTGAGTGGTAGTTTGGACAAGACCCTCAAGTTATGGCAGTTGGGTACAGAAGAAGGTCGTGGTATGGGTGTAAATAGAGATAGAAGTAGAGGTCCTTGTAGGATGACCTTCACTGGCCATAAAGACTTTGT
This sequence comes from Mucor irregularis B50, assembly GCA_000587855.1. Lineage (NCBI taxonomy): Eukaryota > Fungi > Mucoromycota > Mucoromycetes > Mucorales > Mucoraceae > Mucor > Mucor irregularis. Next base: position 92,253 of record AZYI01000187.1, read on the forward strand.
CTTGTCAGTCGGTTGTACTCCTGATGGCCGTTGGGTGGTTTCAGGTTCAAAAGACCGAGGAGTTCAGTTCTGGGATCCTCGTACGGGTCAAACACAATTCATGCTGCAAGGACACAAGAACTCTGGTAAGTTTATGAATTCGCGCGCGCGATGGGAGGGGCTTTTCTAACGTATCTCTTTCACAGTTATCTCTGTTGCGATAAGTCCCTCTGGCAGACCTTTGTTCGCTACTGGTTCAGGCGATAATCGCGCTAGAATCTGGAGCTATGATTCCATTAATGCTTAATATGTGTCTTTGAGGTGACACCAATAATATAAAAGGCAAAATTTGCAAGCCTGCTTTGTATAGATACAGAGAGACGAACATCCCCCCTAAAAAAATATCCATAATCCCTGTCAAAAATTTTCTTCTTTTTCAAATAAATAATGTAGTTTCGCTTAAAAAAAAAAAAAGTCAAGGTATGATGGGTCAGCGTTGTCTTTATCTAAAGGAGTGGTAGTTTACTATTGCTTTACTTTTAAAAGTATTGGGAGTAATATTCTTTCATGCATTAATTGTCGTCTCCCCTCCAGATCAAGCGGACGTTTAAACCGCCTCCAGCCTCGACGTCACTAAATTTTCAATAGAGAGATACACGTGACTAAATGGGCCGGGGTGACGGGAGCAGAAAAAAAATGGCCTTATAGAAATTCTTTGATTGCACAGGAAGAGAGTTTTTTTTTTTTTACCTTCTTACTACAATAACAATTAATAATGGCCTCCCGTATCCTCAACTCTCAAATCGTCAACTCCATTAAGCGTGCTGGTGTCCGTTATCAATCTACTGCTGTTGATGGTGGTTTCGCCGCTGAACGTGATGCTGTCAAGCACCACGCTGCTGGTAAATAAATGACTTTTTATGTACATGATTAAACATGTATTAATGTTTCTTTTCATTACAGAGGCTGCTGCTACCTGGAAGAAGATCTCCATCTATGTCACCATTCCTGCGTAAATATATATTTCTAATTATTTGACATGGTTACATTGTGCTAATTATTTATCTTATCGGTAGTCTTGCTGCTGCTGGTTTCAACGCTTACAACCTCTATGAAGCTCACCACGAACACTTAAAGCACCACCCCAAGGAATGGGTCAAGTACCCTTACATCAACTTCCGTGCCAGAAAGTTCTTCTGGGGTCCCGAATCTCTTTTCTTCAACCCCGAAGTCAACCTTTCTGCTGTCGATGAAGAGTAAATTATTCAACACCCATAACAACACAAATACACACACACACACTTATACTGAAAACACGGACGTTTTGTGATATATTATTTAAAAAAAATAAACCATAAAAGTAATTAAACAATAGAAACATATTACGTTGGGTACAGAGCTGTATAGAGCTTATAGCATGTGGTGGAGTCACTGGCCATGATTGTAACTCAGGTTACATAAGTAGGGTTGTTATAAAATAGCTTTTTAATGTCAATCGTAGCTGGTTAGAGCAAACGTCGTATGAGCTGTCAAAAATACATTTTCCTGGAGGGTCCATAGAAGCCTTGATCCATGAATGCTTACATAATTGACGTTAATTTCCTAAATCTCATTGACAGTTTGTGACGGAACTAAAAATGTTTCCTGATTTGACTCTACCTCACTGATGCTACTACTTTACAAGTGGCTGTAGGAGAGTTCCATCAAATACTATTTAGCAGTATAGCCTATAGCCGAAAATTCTTGTTGAAGGTGTAGCGGCATCTATGTTCGTTTTGTGCGACTTTCGCGAAAACAGCAAACAAAACAAAAAGTAAAAGGTATGTGTTATAAAAGTTACAAAGAATGAATGAATTACGTTTGATACATTGTTGTTGCCAAATATCTCTATAAAAGTAATGTTTTCAATTTCATTTTTTTTCGATCCTTGCTTTTTCTTTTCTCGTTTTCTTACTCGATACTTTACTTGCCATACATACGTAAATAGCAAAAAGACATGATGGCAATATCATATAATACACGCAAATGGATGTTTATAGTTGGCATATTCTCAATGACAGTAAGTACATACATGCAACGATACTATTCAAGCAATGCTAACGTATTCATATAGTGTATAGCAGCAATGATCATTTTACAAATAACGACCAAGAGCAACAACACTAATTCATTTTACGAAAGCCACCACCACAACCAACAGCCCATCCAGCTACTACCTACGTTTCGTATTCGCATGGAATGGTTACATATCTTTGTTGTCTTACTCTATACAGCGGGTCTTGTTAGTACTACAACAACCTATATTCATTGGGTAAGAACAACAACAGCAAGATATTTAATAAGTCCTATTTGGGAATCCTTTATTTTTTTAACAGTTCATTATATGTATATAGTATTTCATCCCTTTAGCTGTTTTAATCACACTCCAATTAGTTTATTCTACATGGCTTTTATTGGACAAAGAATCGTATATCCGCGAGCAGCTGGAAATGTCGTGGAACGATGCATATTCAAACGGTGGCGAAAATAATGGTATTTTGATGAATATCCAAGATCAATGGCACTGTCAGGGCTTCTCTTCGCTCTCAGATCACCCCGCTTCCATTATCAACTTGCCAATTGCATCGGAAAATACTGTTGTCAGCCCTTGTTACCCCTTTTTGGCACAGACTTTTGGTTCCGTTGTGTTTATATGGGGCATTGGATTATGGGTCGTTAAATTGATTCAGGTACGCATTTCTATGAAAGGGGAGGGGGGGATTGTTGCAGTAGTAGTAGACTGATCGCTGAGTTTACATAGGCAATTGGATTGGTTGCTTGTTATGCACTTTATGTTCATATCAATTATACGTTCCTCTCAGTTGGAAGAATCATTATTGTGGAGGATACAGAGAATAACATTGCTTTGGCAGAGGAGATTACGTATACTGATGAAGGTGAAAATGCGGAGGAAGAATTGACTGAGGACACGACAACATTAGTGGAAGTATCAACGATCACAAGTGAAAAACCTTTACTACTATTGGCCGAAGAATGAAGTATTAGCATATTGCATTGAAATAAAATTTTTTATGATATCATGGCTCTGCGGCATGCTTAGCATTTGCATAAAACAAAATGATTGTCCTTAATATACGCAATTGATTGCCCATATAGGCAAGATCTGAATGACAGCTATTTATAGTGTTTATAGGGACTAAAGTGGTATATCTTGTTCATTTTCATTCAGTTTATTTTGAAAAAGACAACTATAAATAGAGTGTGTAAAGACTAAAGTAGTATACCGCGTTCATTCATGCATGAGAAATCTAGTTTATTTCAATCACAAGTTCACAAATAATGATCTCTAATGTATTGTTTAGACTCTTGCAAATTTTGTTCGGATAAATCGCCCCATCTGTGCAAGGCTGCGAATGCAACTTCTTCATACTCATCATTGAGATAAGGAAGTTCGAATAATGTGTTATCGTCACCATCAATGGCTTTAGCATGAAGATTCAACCATGCAACAAAAGGCACCATATGGCGTCTATCGGCATTAAAGAGGTTCAAAAGACTCACATCAGGATCGTATTCCGAAGCGAACTTATTCATCAACTCTTCACTAGGAAGCTTTGCGTGACCAGAAAATACTCGAGCAACTGATCTAGCATGAGCATCAAAATGAGTAGGAGTAATAGGGTAAGCAGGGATACCAACGAATGCCAAAGTGGGATCAGACATCAAAAACACTTCGTGGTAGACATTTACAGGAGCATATTGGTTGATTATCACTTGGCCCTTTGGTGCTTCACTATAAGTGGGTCGTGGGAGTTGATATTGCTTTTTCGCTTCCTCTTCACTTATTTCAACAACCTGTTCACCGAGGAAGTCGAATCGAACAGTATATCCTGTACAGAATACAACATGATCAATGTCCTTGAGTGTGGTACCATCTACAAAAGTAACTGTTCCATCGACTTCACCGTCAGGGTTTGAGAAAGAGGCAATGTTGGATTTTACCGTAACAGATTTAGGGATGCGACTACGAATTTCTTGGATTAAAATGTTGCGGGTCTCAAATTCACCATCAATGGACATTGTCACTTCCTTGGCAAATCCATCCAACTGATCTAGCATGAGCATCAAAATGAGTAGGAGTAATAGGGTAAGCAGGGATACCAACGAATGCCAAAGTGGGATCAGACATCAAAAACACTTCGTGGTAGACATTTACAGGAGCATATTGGTTGATTATCACTTGGCCCTTTGGTGCTTCACTATAAGTGGGTCGTGGGAGTTGATATTGCTTTTTCGCTTCCTCTTCACTTATTTCAACAACCTGTTCACCGAGGAAGTCGAATCGAACAGTATATCCTGTACAGAATACAACATGATCAATGTCCTTGAGTGTGGTACCATCTACAAAAGTAACTGTTCCATCGACTTCACCGTCAGGGTTTGAGAAAGAGGCAATGTTGGATTTTACCGTAACAGATTTAGGGATGCGACTACGAATTTCTTGGATTAAAATGTTGCGGGTCTCAAATTCACCATCAATGGACATTGTCACTTCCTTGGCAAATCCATCCACTGCACGAGCCACATCGACAGCGGAAATACTACCTCCTACAATCAAGACATTCTAAAAAAAAGAATCTTTGAATACACCCCGCACCATACTGCGCTGACCACATGCCCCAACGTACCTTATCCTTAAAATCCTCGGGGCGTCTAAATTGATTCGAGTGCGACACCTTTGTAGGATAGATCTTATTCCAAGCAAGCAAATCTTTGATATCAGGAACAAACGCCTCTTGATGCTTACCGGTGGCACACACAACGGCATCAAAGGTTTCCTTCCATCGACACACCTTTACCATACCTCCAGGGTTCACGTCGTACTTACTGAGAGAGACTTCCCACGTATCTCCCTTCTTGACGACCAGATCCACACTTGTACTAAATTCAATCAAGGGCAGTAAATCGAACTTTTCAGCATAAGCATCAAAGTAATCAGCGACGACCTGACGATGACACAGTTCTGGGGTCCCCTCAGGAAATGGAAAATCGGGATACGCAAAATTGGCCGTCGCTGTATTGGTGTAAAGGTCACGGTAACATGCCGATGGTGGGCACTTTTTCAACAAAAGATTCATGGTCTCTGGTGTCATCTCGAGCAATTTCTTTTCACGACCCTCCAAAGGGGCAGATACAGCAGCGGGCTCCACCTCACGTTTGATTCTAGATGTGGGGATCTTTGGCTTGAGCGGTGTTCTTTCCGAGTATATCCTAATAAATAAAGCGTGTTGATAATAACCCCTCATCAAGTTATGTCATCATACATTACCATAAACCACCCACAAATGCATTTCTCTCAAACCCTCTCACGTTGATCCCGGCTTCCTTCAAATGTCTAATCACAGGTAACTTTACAAAAAAGTTAGATCTGAAACCACCTCCCCTCGTTACTACTACTTACCCCAGATGGACCAGCACCAATGACTGCTACGTTCTTGACAGGCTTTTCAAAGACATAGGGATCCTTCAAAGCCTCTTCAGCTTCGTGTTCGCATTCTTTGATGAGTTGTTCGATAGGTTTTTGATCCTCTGGATTTTTAAATAAAGTCATTTTTGCTCAGTTTATATTTTATGAAACAGGGAAAAAGAAGAAGAAAAAGCAAAGAAGGAAAAACAAAAAAAGGTATAAAGTCCCGAACGGAATTTGAATTTGTCGTGATCATTGCCAGCTGCATTTTTTCATGCTGCTGTAGCTTCGCGATTGTTGCACAGAGTTGCGTGTTTGGGTAAAGATATCGCATTATTTTAATGGTGTGATTTAATTCACGACATAAACCAAGCTAACTTGAATACGCTTACGTATACCTACATGGCTGAATATTTTTGTTTATACTTGTTGTCTTAAAAGCGCGTAATCTGCATGAATGTGGTTTGAGTATTGGTAAATGATTTAATACGGTGTTGAGTGAGCAGTGATAAATTTTTATAGCGCACTTTTAGCCACCGAAAGAGAATCGAGAAAATAGAATAGAAGCGAAAAAAAGGGGAGGATCCTTGATGTTGAGTGCGTATAGGAAGCAATTTTAAAAATCACCGTGCATTCTTCCAACATGTATTACGTTCAACATCCTGAATATTTTATACTAAAGAGGTTTACATGTATAGCTTAATTCATTTGACACACCAAGAACATCAGAAATTTATAAAAGAACAGTTATATACTATCACGTTCACTATATTCTACAGTGCCTAATTTATGAAATAGGATACTATATTATATAAAAAATATATCAGTTGGGTCTATGAGGACAGCGCTTCTGTCGACTCTGCAAGGACAACATACATGATGCTTCAGAAGTAAAAGTTTAAGACATTCTAGATATGCCAGTAACAATGATTTTAATAGACTTTAGTTGTATAGTTTGCTTTACATACTCGAGAAAATAGAATAGAAGCGAAAAAAAGGGGAGGATCCTTGATGTTGAGTGCGTATAGGAAGCAATTTTAAAAATCACCGTGCATTCTTCCAACATGTATTACGTTCAACATCCTGAATATTTTATACTAAAGAGGTTTACATGTATAGCTTAATTCATTTGACACACCAAGAACATCAGAAATTTATAAAAGAACAGTTATATACTATCACGTTCACTATATTCTACAGTGCCTAATTTATGAAATAGGATACTATATTATATAAAAAATATATCAGTTGGGTCTATGAGGACAGCGCTTCTGTCGACTCTGCAAGGACAACATACATGATGCTTCAGAAGTAAAAGTTTAAGACATTCTAGATATGCCAGTAACAATGATTTTAATAGACTTTAGTTGTATAGTTTGCTTTACATACATATAATCTTCTAAATCCGATATTATGAGGAACATTGTCATGTAATTTATTTTGTACATAATGGCGGCCAACATTTTGCAAGTGCATTTAAATCAAGAAGATGGGCACGAATATCGTTTAACCATTGTTTCGAAGACTAACTTCATGTAAAACCCCCATACGCACTTGCGTTCGCATTGTAATAATAGAATATCTGTAGCAAGCAGACACCTGCATTACATAGAAGACACAAATACATACTCTTAAATTAAGCGCATGAACAAAGCTTCTCAAATCGAATCCTTGATCAGAGACTATTTCTCAACAGTCTTACTTGTCGTTTTTAGTAATCTTCGTAAAATAAAGTGCCTAAAAATTAAATTCATGGATGTATCTGTAAACAAGAGCTGACGAGAAATTCTACATACGTAATCAAACATTGGAAAGGGTTTTAATGAAAAAATAAAAGATGTGTATGTATCAAATGGAGCTAAAATACAAGAGAATAATTCACTGTCAATTTACATTTGCAAGCGTGCGTTTGCTATGCTAGCATATGTGGCAAATTACTCAAAGACAAAGAAAGCTGGATGTTACAGGATCGAATTCAAATATGATTGGTGAATCCTTATGTGCCTCTTATAAAATTGACTTGGAATAAATAGAGCGCAGATCATTGAGTTTTTTTAGGATTTATTGCTTCTAAGTTGAATTAAACACAAATAAAGTTGCATTTAATTCTATCAGCAGAAGTGCAGTTTCCTTCAGATGGCGGCATTTTAATTTAGCACAACCAGCAAATTGGGAATTTGTGAAACAATCAGATTATGAAGAAATGGTTCTTGCGGCACAAGTAGATCTTGTAACATTGTGTCTATCTATCACACCCATCACCCATACGAGAAATATTACCTTCTGCCCTTTTTATTTCCCTTTTCTGCACCAATGAACTCTTCTATCTACCGCTGACCTCGGCAACTTGCTATTGCTTCTTATGGATACTTGAAGCGTGTTCAATATATTTAAATCTGTGTTATGTAATATAGCGCAATAAAAGATCATTTATATTGTTGATTGAGCCGAAACTCTTCCATTCCAAACGATCCGCTGTTTGTCAAACCTCAAATGTAAGAAACATCAGCTCACATACTACAAATGTCTAATTGGCCCGGGATATTTCAATCTTTGCTTACCTGATGATGGATTTATTATTTAGGGGCAAGTAAAAGCTGCTTGAAATTGCCTTGTCATGCCGAAAGCAATAATTTGCCTGTATGATGTATTAAATCAAGGATTTGATCGTCATTTGTAAAATGAAACTTTATATTTTTATTAAAAAAAAACACAGGTGGAACCGTCGGAGCACAACTTCATTTTCCAACTTTACTTTTCCGCCGGTGACACTTTCACAGCACCGGACTGTATTACGCTCTGAATACAATAACGTTTTTTATTAGAAGCTGAGCAATCAGCTCTTTCTCTTTATATTCTTTTTTATTCTATTTATTTGTAATTTTCTCATTACTTTTTTATCTTTAAACACTCTGGAATATACCAAGACCTTCTTCGCTAAGGCATACCAGTAATGCTCAATATTGCTCCATACATTTCAAAAGTATGAACAAAAATATATCAAACAAACTCGAGACAACCGAAATAACCTTGCTTTTTTATCCTTTCCCCTCTCTTTTAAATATTCGCACTGGTTTTTTTTTTTAGTATGTGAGATCTTTACATGCCCGTCAAGAAAAGTTGCAGATTCCTTACATTCAGTCTCAATTTGGCGTAGTGTTAATGGTCGACGTTGTTGGTAAAGAACTGGAAACATGAATACCAAAAAAAAGCCTCGATATTTAAGCTTCTTATTCTTATATTTTAGGGTTTAGTGCTGTATGTTTATTTGGAAAAGTAGCTTGTGAACGGTATTAATTTTTGCCATATTTTTAGTTAACAACAATGGCAGCCGAGAAGGGTGATTCTGGTGCCGAGGCCGTAGCTCTGGAAATAGGTTCTTACATGGGCGAGGTAATTTAAAGTTATAAAAAATAGATGGTAATGATGATTATTAATACGTATAGCATACATTAGTGTATCGAGATTATAGAACACTTTGGAGGTGATGTAGTCAAGGTAATAAATGAAAACAAGTGCTATGAATACAGTTCAATAAATCATGATCTTTGTTACTTTTAGTTTCTCGGTGATGCTGTTTTAGTTAGTTTCCAATTAAACATATTTGAAGACGAAGGAAGTGAAATAGAAGAAAATATTAGTGCAAAAGAAAAGGCAACCAGACAGAAAAACTTGTTGGTGAGACGAGCAGTTGAATGTGGATTGCAGCTGTTGGCTAGATTATCACATTATCGGGTTTACTTGACTGCTGAAGAACGAACAAAACATCGATCATCAGAAACGGGTGAAATTGATCGTCGAGTGAACAACAATGAGGGAAACCAGAGATTTTTCTTATTTGATGGGAGTGGACATGGTTCAACAGACAGTCAACGTTCTTCGTCGTCGAGGGAAAGTTTACCCTTAGGATCATCTATAGATTATTTGGATCATACGTATGCCGAGGAATATTCAACTTCATATAATTTATGGAATTGTATACCTATGATGTTTGGAAAAGGGAGAAAAAATAAGGTTTACGCATCCCGAAGAAGAAGAAGGAGTGACACAAGCGATATAACAAAAGAAGAGCCTGATGCAATCGATTTAGAGTTACACATAGCTTTATCTTGTGGAGATGTTACCAACGTGATTTTGGGCGATATGGATGGCATTGATCCTGCCGTTGCCAATCCAGCATCTAAACCAAACAAACCTATCTCAAGCAGAAAAAAGCAGCGATTTTCATACATCAGTACGAATGGGAACGAAGATCCTATCGATTATACCCTAGACTATAAAGGGAGATTGGAGTATGCTATTTGTGGTCCAGCTGTAGAATCGTTAGAGGACGCTTTGTCGGCAGCAAAAGCAGGTGAAATGAGCATCACGCCCGAAGCTTACGAAGTATTTCAAAACCAAGCATTGAGCTTGACTTGCGAAAAACGAAATCAATTTTTTGTTGTGAAAAGCACGGATGCAGGCACTCACAGAAAGGGTTTACGCCCGCCAAACGTGAAAGGTTTTTCATCTCCAAATGCAAGCTACTTAGCAAATAGACCCGGTTTGATGAATCGAGCGGCTACCCTCAACATTGAACCATTGATACCCAGAACAAGAGATACTCCTTATTTGGAACTCTCATCAGATCCAAATCCAAATTATCTAAAATACATCAATCGAAGCGCACTTTATCGCTTAGAACATAGCCCAGACGACAATTTTTTGGCTCAGTTTAGAGATGCCACCATCATGTTTATCAGTCTAGGAAAATTGAACGTAGCTACCCCAGAGGGCCTTAAGATTGCTCAGAAAGCTGCTGTAACTACAATTCAAACTCTTGTAAAATATGAAGGTAGGTTTGTGTGCTTCGCTTAAGAGACTTATTTTATTTACTCTTTCTGTAAACGATAGGCGTTTTACAACAGTTTGCTGTGGATGACAAAGGTGCTACATTATTAGCAGTGTTTGGCCTTCCCCCTCTTTCTCATGAGCGAGAAGCAGTATTTGCAGCCAAAGCTGCAATTGCCCTGAGAGAAAGCTTTGTTGAATTTTTGGATGACTTTGCGATTTCTTTGTCCACAGGTATCATCTTCAATGCAGTTTTGCCCCAAGGAAACCCCTATAGACGAGATCCCGCCATTGCAGGAGACACCATTGTTCTCGCTGTGCGGATGCTGAAATTTCCATTTTCCAAAAAGAGCATTGTATGTGATTTTGCAACCAAACAGCAGATTGGACGAGCGTGTGAATTTGAAGACTTTGGTGAGAATTTTGTCAAGGGCAAGGTTAAGCCTGTACCACTCTATGGTATTTTAAGGTTTGCTGCTGCCAAAGCCAAACGTATCTCAGCTCAAAGTCAAGATAAAAACTCAGATTTTATTGGATATAAATCTGAAATGGCCACTGCGACAGAGTTTACCGAGGAATGGACAGAAGCTCCAAACCATCATTTACTGGTCATTTCTGGTCCCTCGGGTGTCGGTAAAAGTTTCTTTTGCCATGCTCTTATTCGAACAATAAGTGCTCACGGTACGGTGTGCTGTTGGTCGTCTTCCACAGAAGGTAAGTTGAGAAATTTACAAATAATTTAGATTCAGGAACTAATTTGATTTTAATTTCGTTAGTTGAGAAAAGTTCAAAATACTATTTAGTGAAGAACATATTGCTGGCTCTTTTTGAGGTCATTGACTCAGACAAGGTGCCACAAAATGCAAGAAGAAGAGTCCCTTATTTATCAGGAGCTGGAGGCTTTTATTTGAATGATTCTATCACTAATTCGCACGGGGCTGAGACGTCCGTTGCATCGTCCACATCCTCAGTTGTTCCTTCACCCACAACCACAAAAGACGCCAACAGTAATAACACTGCCGCTTTGCAGAATATCACACGCCAATTAACCAATCAATCAGCTGTATCCCGAATGTCCGCCACAGTAGATCCAGGGGATATTATATCGGATGGATCAAATGAGCTAGTTGACCTCATCACACGTTGTCTTCGTATTTGTGGGGAAGAGGAGGGATTTCTCCCATTGTTCAAAGTGGTATTTACCACCTTATCTGATGTAGAGGATAATCGATATACTCGTCGTTTAGATGGTCGTGCTCGAGACATATTATTCAAAGGTCTTATCACTCGTATGGTGCGCTATGTTTCCGAACACATAGGTCTTGTCTTTATCTCTGACGACATTCAATGTAAGTGACTGTATATATTTACGGTAGGGTTTAATTTACTTATTTCACCGTATATAGGGGCTGATTCTGCTTCCATTCGTCTACTTCAAGATATTCATGAGCATTGCCAGCGTGTCATGTTGGTACTTGCAACAAGACCTGTCAAAGATTACAATGTAGGATTTATTAATAATTTCCGTGAAACCGGTTACTCTGAGGAAATTGTATTGAATGGGCTTGGTGCTGCTGAGATTGGTGAGATCATTTTACACACTTTCCAGACAGCTGGTGTCAAGAGTGTCAGTCCTGAAATTGTTCGTGTCATACAAAAGCGTACAGCAGGAAATCCTCTCTACGTCAAGTAAGTGAACAAAGTCAACGCCATACTGGATTTTGACTTACATTTTTTGTCTAGAAATATGGCGCTTGTTTTGAAAGACTTTAATCACGTCACTGTCGTTTCCTGTGTACTTGTGCCAAGTAGCAATCGTTTTGATCTTGAAGATTTACTGGGCAACTTTGATTACAAAAGAATTATTAAAATGCAGTTTGATCGATTAGAAGGAAGTTTTCAAGAATTTCTGACAGTAGCAAGTTGCTTAGATCAATATTTTACAATCAAAGAAATTCAAGCTGTCATCAAAGACAATAATGTGGACTTTAAAGATACATCGGATGAAGAAGTGCTGGAGAAAATCGAAAAATATGATGTGTATCACTTTATTCAAAAGGCGGATGACAGTATCTTGGAAACATCAGAGGGAGAAGTCTTCACGTTTGCTCATATTACGATTCCGCAAAGTATTTACGATATGGTGTCGTACGAGACAAGAATTCTCTTGCATCGATTGCTGGCAAAATATTATGAAAGTCAACTGACTCGAGAAAATTATACTGACCTTCTAAGCAAAGTCACTCGTCATTATTTACAAACGGATTGGTTGGATAAACAGCTGTACTATCTCGAGGCTTTGGCAGATTTGAACATGAAGTCTTACTTGTTACCCGAAGCAACCAGCAACTTGGAGCGCATCGTCAAAATCTTGGATGAAAACCCTAATTTAGCAGCTCAATTTGGCCGTATTCATAGAAGTGATATTTATCGTCGACTCGGCATGTGTTTTACGATGCGTACAAAGTTGAATGAAGGTGAAGATTTTCTGTTCAAGGCTCTGGACTGCTTGGGGGAATCGTGGCCACAAAGTGAACCTGAATTCATCTATAAATTTTGGATCAACCGTCTAGCACAATACAGACATCGCAAGATTCGAGTGTTTCGAAAAGTGGACAAAAATATGAAAAGAGAAATCGGAAAACGTGTTGTAGAGATCATGGCTCAACTCTCAAACATTTACTTCTACACCGGTAAAGGCCGAGCCTTTGTATATACTTGCCTGGTTGGTCTGAATGCATGTGAACGATTAAATGAAGTTGGACCGAATTATACTTTGTTTCTGGCCAGAAATTCCCTACTCAGTTGGCTTAATGATGAAAAAGAACATAGTATTTTTTACATTACCAAGGCCCTGAGATATATGGATGAAAAAAATGACGCTGACACCTTAACAATCTGCTCTCATTTGTGTTTTGCTTCTGGCAAGTTTAAAAACGCAAGAGATTTATTGTATCAGTCCATAGCTGCTGTGAAAACTTTGGGTGTAATCACAGACTGTCAAGCGTTCTATCGGTCTGTAGGTCTTGTCATCACCATGCGTATCTTTGAAGGAACTTTAGATAATTCACCTGATGATATGCTGTTACTGAAAGAGATGGCAGATACTGCTCATAGCAATTGTGATTTTGAAGCAGAGATTTGGCTCGGTGTATATAACATTGGTAATGCGCTAATTATGGACAGATTACGTGATTGCGAGCCATTTGTTGCCCTACTTGAAACACATTTGAAACAATCAGCCGATTACAACAGAATTGCTATCCATGGAACCCTTTTGTGCTACTATGCCAGAGTGAGAAATTACGAGTTTGCTAGAAAACATACCAGACATTTGGTGGCCATCTTGCCCTTGCTGACTGTTACACGTAAGCAATCATTTATTTATTAGACACATTCATTTACAGCTACTAATCAATCTTCACAGCGAACATATTCCCTATTTTTGGATTGATCTTTGCCACTATGGGCATGTATTGTATGATTGAAGATGAACAAGTTGATTTTGTATCCACTGGTGACTCCAAAAACTACGATCGATTTATTCTTGGTGTCTCTCGCATCAATCACGCTTTTCAACAAGTGAAGTTCTGGGAATTCACACAACCTTGCCTTTATCTTGCAAGAGCATTACCCTACATAAGCACAGGAAGAACTGTAGAGGGCTTTATGGTGCTTCAACATGGTGTGCTCGAAATGCGATTTATTCAAGAAATTCGATTTTTGAAAGCTTTCTACTGGGCTAATTTGGGTAAATATGCTTTCACACCTGCAGATAGAATAGAATGGACAAATAGAGCAAAAGCCGATTTTGAAAGTCTGAAGATACCATCTCATGTCTATTGTAATCCTGACCCTGCAAACTTGTACTCGCGTGGTACACCTGCCGATCTTACTGCGTAAGATTGACACCTAATATGTACCAATATCTTTGCCATAATATTACTGCTCTCTTTCTAATTAATACTTTTACTACTATTTACTATTTACTACCTGATGTACACACTTCAAGCACAACATAATGTGCATCTTAATACTCTTAATAAAGCACGACCTTAATGACATTATATATCTAAATATCAAGCTTATAAGTAGCTTGATTGCAGAATGACCACAACCACTGATATATGTACCTTCGCGGAAGTTTGAAGTAATCAGTGCACATCAAACCAGCAGAGCATATGTACTAAAATACAGGAGCTGTCTTTTACGGCGTTTGCTGCTTCTCTTATCCTTTCTTGTAAAAAGACATGTGTTGACAGCTTCATACAAACACGTTCATACATCGCGGCACTTACTCTGTCAACGAGCTAGCTTCGGAAAATAGACTCTAGGGGATTCGTAATAAATCAGACCGATGGAGAAAAGAGTCATAAACTATATTGGTACCTTTTCAGATGACTATCGGTTTTACTCTGTCAATGGCATCTCTATTCATTGCGTTTGCAATGCGTAAAAATAGGAGCTGAAGATTGTAAAATCTTTGGCCAAGTTGTTGCATCGACTTTCAACCTACTTTAATCTTTCAACATCTTCTTTGTTTGTTATAAATGAGACTTGAAATCTGTCTCATACCACACTTGTATTCACTGAAGATTTTAATAAAATCAAGTCGTTCAACAAGTAGAATCGTAAAATGCAAGAAGTATATTATTTTTAATGTGTATGTGATGATTTGTATTAATAATAGTCGAACTTTATTTGTAAGTGGTAAGAGCAATATGATAAATATAAGTGTAAGGTCATGTAAAATTTAAAAGAGTAGCGCTTTCATTTTTATTATGTAAGAGAATTATTTTTTCATTTTCATTATTAATTTTTAAAAAAAAAAGTTGGTAGACTGTTGCCGTCCTAATATTTTTAAGATATTAGAAGCGTTGCCCGGGTATTGCTGCGTGGAAGCCTCTACCAATGAATACCCTTCTTCTAGTGTGCTAGAAGAATCCCCACAGAACACACTGTGGTTAAAGAATAACATCCACAAATCGCATCACATCCAATTTTCGGGTAATTCTGTGAATAATTTCAGGGTGGATTTTTCGATTTTTGGATGGTAAAAATTGAGAGCACCTTTATCTCAATCAAGGGAGCGACCCTCCACCCTCACTACTTCCTTCCATTATTAGACAAAACCACCGTTATCCCCCAGTTGGACCAGAAGTGAAACGATAGTGCTTCGCGTTCAATCTGGCTAGATACGGTTTGCGTAAAGAAAAAAAAAACGGGGGTGAAGTTGGAAAAAATGTCCCCTTTATATAGTTTTTGAGGTGAAAAAAAATTTTTGGACTGCTCAAGTGTCGTCATAGATTGCCTAAAAAGTAAACTCTCGTAGTCAAGTAGAGCATACAGGTGATGTTGATGATAAAAAAAAAGGACTTTTATACATACAATACGCTTTATGAACATCTTCAACATGATCTATTCACTTTAATATTCAATCCAAACTGCGTTTCAATATGTTTTATGCCGCTATTATGTGAAACTTGCCCTACATTTCTTTACAAAATTCAGCCAAAAAATACCATTTTTGGCCAGGAAAAATTTTTTTTTTTACTTTTGGGCCAGATAATTTTTTTTACTTTTGGCCTGAAGAAAAAAAGGCGCGTCGAGTCGGGACGCGAAAAAAACCAGACGCGCACAGAGATGGCCTAAAAAATTGAAAAAAAATAAAGGCAGAGCTAATTTACAAAAAAGGCATGTGGGATAATTTGTCACTTTTTGCACAAGAATATTATAATACATAAAAGAATTGTATAATTTTAGTTAAGCAAGATAAACAGAATACTCTTTGTGCCTGTTAGAACGCTGTAGGTTTCTGCCTTTCTTGAATAAATTGATCATTTATTGTTTCGATTAAGGCTTGGTACACAATCGATCCCTTTTCTTTCAATCTCAAGTAGCATCTCTGAGTGTTATTCCTAATGAAATCAAGGCCAGTAGCAAGTTTACATTTAGGACAACCGCAATTTAACTTGGCTAGTGCTATAGAAACGAATATATAAAATAGACTTGCATCGTGACAGGGCAGAGGAAATGCATGAAAAACATGTCGGATAGCAAATAAGAGATGCCCATATTAAGGAGGCGCTTTATTGTTGTATTTCAACTTTTCTATTTTCTACTATGAATAGTAAAAGGGAGTTCTACGCTAGCCAGTGGCTGCATTGAGTGACGGAAATCAGATAAATGCAGACAGATAGTCAAACATAACTTTTCGTTCAAGAAGTTCGGCAAGTAAATAATGGTCCTGATTTGAGTATGCGATGAGGGCTTTCAACAGAATATGTTGATTATTGAATTTTTTTGTCTGTTTGCAAAAGTCCATTTTTTCCAATAATCAAAGAAAAATCACTATTGACGCCCCCTAATGATCCCTATCTCAATAAGCTTTTCGCAAACATTGGTTGAGGAATAGCAAATGCATAGGAAAAGAAACGAAAAAGGTCATAGTTTTTGCTGGGAATTGCAGTAGTCAATGTAATCTGATGGATCGGACTCGTAAGCAAGAAAAACTTTATTTCTTTAGTCAATGGTCTTCGATTTCACAGGCCAATTATCGACAACACTATTATAGCCTAGTAATTCTGAGAAGTAGAGTAATAGTAGTACCTGTCAATGAACAGATCATTTGAACTCAAATTGATACAGCAGCTAAAAACCAAGCAGAGTAAGTACTACAATAAATGTTTGTAGGTGATTACATACCTAGACCAGATATATAATCTGACTGTTGAAAGTGTACGTGCAACATGCCTCATGCAGACTTCTTGTTAGTTATTACACACCCTGTCATTCCGCGCTTTTTCGCTTTCAAAGGAGTGCTTACATTTGCACCGTATTTTAGGCAGTCAATTGATGAACAGGCAATAGTTATCGTTAAGAAACATTAAATAAATACTCTCCATTTTTCCTATTCACATGTTTAATTTGGAACAATTGATTTTTATTAGCAGTATTCTATTGTTAGATAGTTTCTTTCAGAAATCAATTAGATTTAGTTTGTTAGGTTTTATGACAAATCGAATAGATTTGGTTTATTGATTTTTAAGACAAATCAACGAGATTTAGTTTGCTGGTTTTTGAGACAAATCAAAGCTTGATTTAAATGGTAGTTAGAATCTTAACACATCTTCGGAGCGCATGGGCTATAGTGTGTTGTTCTTGTCACCTGAAATTCGTGTGAGTGTAGCCCTATGTAGCCGGACCATTAGATATACCAACGGGAAATTATAAAAGTATTCCACCAAAAGGTACTAGAGTGGCACGGCATGTCTTTAAAGCGAGTTGTGATTTCGAAATATTGAGCTGAATGGCAAGTGTTTAATCTTCCAACCTGCACATTTGTTAAGCCTTTCCTTCTTATAACACTATACTAGTGTTTTGTATATAGACCGCTGCTGCTGTTTTTTGACTCCTTTAGAAAACACTATATTAGTGCTTTGAATAGACCGCTGTTGCTGTTTTTTGACTCCTTTTGGAAACACTATCCTAGTGTTTTGTATATAGACCGCTGCTGCTGTTTTTTGACTCCTTTAGGAAACACTATATTAGTGCTTTGAATAGACCGCTGTTGCTGTTTTTTGACTCCTTTTGGAAACACTATCCTAGTGTTTTGTATATAGACCGCTGTTGCTGTTTTTGACTCCTTTAGGAAACACTATATTAGTGCTTTGAATAGACCGCTGTTGCTGTTTTTGACTCCTTTAGGAAACACTATCCTAGTGCTTCGTAATAGACCGCTGTTGCTGTTTTTTGACCCCTTTTGAAAGCATTTCGTGTTATTTATCTTCTTGGTTTTTTGACTGGTTTTTCAGTCTTTTCAACTGATGTAGATGTTGTAGTGGTTTTACGCTTTTTGCTGGGTTTTTGCGTAGATTGCACCGGTTCAGATTTGGTAGAGGGTCTTCCTCTTTTTCGCTTTTTGGATGCAGCTGCTGCAGCTGCTTCTCTCTTCTTTTTTGCAGCTGGATCCTCCACCAATCCTTTCTGTTGCGCAATTGTAACGAGGGCTCTGATGAAGGGAAAGTAATCAAACTTTTGTCGCTCGGCATCCTTTTCGAACACTTCCTTGTTGCTTAAGTAGGTTTGGATTCTGTCGTCTAAGCTCATATGAAGCGTGCGCACCGTTTCGATATCACCGAGAACTGACTCTGTATTTCCATTATCCAATTCTTCCCAGATATGTTTCAAAAGCGCATAATCTGGCGTATTCTCTTCAGAGCTTTTAAGAAATTGGTTTTTGTGTCGACGGATTATGTTTGCTTTGGTTTTGGCTTTACTAGCGACCATTTTATCGAATTTTGATAAGTTGTTCGCAAGTATGTTGTCTCGTTTAATGTATTCTGGAAAATTATCCTCCAAAATACCCAAGAGGCTAAAGTATTCATCATCGTATTTTTTAGCACTAACAAATTTAAAATTCATCAGTAAGATTTATGTTGAGAGGTATGGGTGATGTAACTTACAGAACTTGCACACGTTCTCTGAGAATTGGTTCAACAACATTAACCCAATTATTCGAAGTGCATGCGGCAATCTTTATCGGTCCGGGCTTGAGACCATCGATTTCCCATACGAAGCCATTCTTATATATGAAGGCAGTATAATGATAAACTGGCTCGAATTCTTCTTCATTTGTTTCAACATCGGCTGTGTCGTCTTCGGATGATTTATTGGCTCTACGGTATGCCTTCTCTAACTCTAAAGAGCCACTATGAATAATAAAGAAAGTATTTAGTATTCGCTGCAGGAATATCAATTGAAATTACTTACGCCCCGAAAGCATCGTGAATCTTTCTCATTTGCGCACAGTTTCCAATGCACATACCACGATTCTATCATATATATATAAATGTCAATGAAATACTCAATAAATTGAACTGATTCTGACTTACGACAGGTGTAAAACCATCAGTAAACTGCAAGAAATTATCAATAAGTGCACCTTTATCTTTGATGTCTGCGTTAAATAAGATAGCGAGTAATGCCAAAGTACCGCAAACGTTGGTAACAACCTGAAAGATGCAGTGTTAATAGCATGTTTATGATGTATCATCTATATGTCTTACTTGAGCAGTGAAGATGATATCTTCAGCATCTGGGTCGGCTTCTTTAAGGTTTAATTGTACTGCTGTTTCATCGTCATATTTCGAAATAAAAATTAAACCATGCATCCTTTAATAAAAATCATGCTAATATTAATACAACAGCTTAAAAATTTTATACCCTAAATCAAGTACTTACTTCTCGTCTTTAATGTCATCAAAGTCGAAAGTAACCAAGTCTTGGACTCTTACGTCCTTGACGCCGTACTCATTTATCATGTCGTGGAAAATGGCTACCCGCAGTAACATTAGATCGATTGTAAATTCACAGGAACGCGCGTACACAAAACTTTTACCTGGCTCAGAAGGGATCAAAGCCCAACTTTGTTCGCTTAAAGTACCAGTAATAGGATATGAAATAGTCATTTCGAATCTGTATAGTGGTGAACTGATTTGTAGTAGTGGAAGAGAAGAGATTATCAGTGTTGCTTATGTGGTGAAAACCCGCCTTGAATTCCTAAGCGCACACTTCGATATAAAATCAAAATATTCGGCCAATCAAATATCAGTGCTTTGTACTGCCACCAGGTTGCAGAAAATGCTGAAAGATCTGCCACTTTCCTTTTCTAGATCAACAGTAAAGATGTTATAATTAGTCCGCATGAACTTGGGCTAGTTGCATTGTTTCATTTATCAACTCAATGACAGAAACACCTTATCGTTTTTTAAGATGATGATGTCTGTCTTGAAAATGTGTAAAAAAGTGGGTCAAGGATTCAATCAGCACATAGCTTAATAATAAGTATTCGCCATTGCCATCAAGTGTTGAAAGAAAAGTTCGTTCATCCTCTATTCACCCTTTTTCTTTGCATACATTGATAGCTAGTCTATCGGTGGCCATCGTCCACCCATTAACACACCATACCAAAAAGACACGATTAGTTGGCCATATCTGTTTATCATAAAAATTCATTAAAGTGGGGTTGCAGTCTGCAAATATTATTTAATGAAAACTAAAAGAGGTCAACAAATTGACGCACGTAAGGGAACTATAGGCTAGAAATAACAAAGAGAACTAGCTTTTAAACACTATTTATAGTTCCTCTGGAACTACATAAAATTACAGCTCAAACTTCTTTTGATCTTTGTGTTTATTCAGGGAAATTACTTTGAAAACATACAATGATACGTCCACCTGATGATCTATTATTACTTGCTGTTTGAGGCCAACAATTTCTTCCTGGAGCTTTCTGTGACCGAAATTAAGCTGTTGGTCGAAGCCGGCGATTCTACTTGATACCTCGTTTTGCGAGTCGACAAGATGGGGAAAGACGTTCTCAAATTCTTGAAGGCGGTCATTGACAGGAGTAGAAATGGCAACCTTGACCTGCTCTTGGAAAGATCGAAATTCTTCGGAGAGGAACAGGTTGTTGGCGGAAGGGCGAGTGTTGACAAGGGAATTTTCTTTGCCAAGAATGAGGAAAGTCGCGGCATCTTGCAAGATGATTCTTCTACACCTGAGCAAAAGCTTCAAAACCCTCTTCTGGCCACGTCGACGGAGCGGTAGACGACCTTTGCTTGCTTGCCCTTTTCCCTAGAATGACCTTCGACCAAATCTTCTTCACCGTGTTCTTGGACAAAGTAGTCAGGATTGGAAACATCACCTTCGTAGTATTCGTTTTCGTCCTTCTCGTTCATTTCGTCCAGACATTCTTTCTTCCAAGCAGCGCTGTCACCAAAAAAGTCTTCCACCCAAGGAAAAATCTTCTTCTGTAGTTCAATAGGAGGATCGACCCTATTTCTCTCGAGCCCGAATGGCTTGTTCCAAAAGCCGGCTAAACCATGAGCAAACTCTGAGGGCACCTTGCCCAAGTAGTGCGTTTCCAATCGGCCCAGGCGATCTTTCCATCCGCCTCCCTTCTTGATTGTGTCGAAAGGCATTCCAAGAGACTCGGCTTCCATAGCCCCAGAGTGGCGGCCACCGTGAGTAATGCGACTTATGTGAATGTCGTGAGCGAGAAAAATTTTCTTCGTAGCATCGTATTGCTGACTACTACTCATAGGGTCCACCTTGTCCGTAAGTACCTTGATCATTTGCCAGTTTTCATCCCGCAGAAAAGAGGGCTCCTTCTGTTGAAACGAGATAAATGTTAGTAAATTCTAAACGATCAATATCATAAAAGCCTGTTACGAACCTGAAATTTACTGAATAGATAAAACGCAGAAGCACTGACAGGACAACGGGACAAATTATAGTGTCTGATGGCACAGGCAAATCTAACATCGCCATCTTTTAGAGTCTTGCCCTTATCCAAAGAGAAAAGGAGAGTCACGGATTGTTGAACTCCTCTGTGCTGTGTGCGTGAGATGATGGTTGAGAAACAATCAGAGTAGTTAAGGTTGCGGAGGTCTTGATCGCGGAGAAGCATATCACGGCGAAAAAACACTGATAATCTTTCTCGCTTATAAAATGCGCGGGCAGAGGATATTTGATGAATTTCCAGCAGGCGTAAAAACCTTTAGCAGTATCCTTGAAATACGTACGTCCACGTAATGCGTTGTTTACTCAATATTAGAAAATGAAGCTCAATATGTGGACAAAGAAAGTCTTTAAATTTTTAGAGAACGTAATAAATAAAAGTCGGTAAATCTGAAATGGTATCATTAAAAAAGAGGGTGAGATTTTGTCAAGGCGCGAATGCACGAATGCACGTCACAACGCCAGTGTCACCATTCCACAACTATACGATAAGGTATGTAGTAATGCCCATTTTCTAAAACATTTTGTTGAGTGGCTTCTTGAGATTATCTTACGTACGCAATATAATTGATTAAAAGCACCATTGGCATGGCATCGATGTAAATTGATTACCAGGAAAATCCGAAATAATATCGTCATCTCTATCGGGTACCACACCTCAAGAGACTGGTGTTAATCAACGGATTGTTGCCTTGAAAGAAAAAGAAGTCGATTGACAAGGCGTATTCGTTTAACGAAGGAAGCTTTAAATAGGCACTCGACTATTTCAGTAATATAAAACGAAGAAATTGACAGAATCAACTTGGCTTACAAGGTGTGAATATGACTAAACTTGAAAATGTTAATTTGTCATTCCCTCCTCAGACATTTCGCGCAAATGATTTGTATACATATACTCTTGGTGCAGGAGAAGGGAAAAAACGTTGGCATTTAGATCCTCCTTTTATTAACAATAAGTTTTATTCTTTAAAAAATGTAAAATATACAAATCCATCCAGAAAGTAATGATACGATATTAACATAAACAAAATGCAATAGTGAATCAAACACTCCAGCATACATTCAGACCACAAAGTAAAGACGAATCTTATATTTTCAGGAATAGAACACATATCATCCCTATATATCATTCATAAAAGAAGTATTCCGACCGTTGCGAATACATAAAGGATTTGCAATATGCCTCTTAGTTTAACCAACGAGGGCACTTCTAAGCTAAATAGCTTGATTATTGGGAGACAATTTTTTGTAAATATAAAGCGGTGACTGCAATGTTTCTGTGGGGTTGTGAGACTTTTCTTATAATATGTATTGATTAATTCAACGCACAATCCATATGAGAATAATTTCAAGACTTTAATTGGAGGAAGAAATTATTTCTGATCCGCTACTGCAAGAGGACGCTGCATTGGCTCATCATTGGTTTAACAAACAAAAAAAAATCACCAGTGCAGAAAATTGAGCACATTTAGCGTTTCAGTTTTATTTTTATGCTTTCGTACATGGGAAAATCTTATACAAATTTATTTTAACTTGACAATGGGTAACGCAGAGATATGTTATGGGGATGAAGGTGATGTTTCAGAGGATAATACAGATGAGGATGATGAGCTTACAGAGGAATATCTTCTCTTGAGACCTTTAGCAGCTGGCTGTTGATCAAAAGAAGGCGTATTATTGATAAACATGTCTGAGCTCAAATTATGCACTTTGATCATGTGTGTATGTTCTATATGATATTTGAGACCATTCAGATTCTTGTATCGCTTACGACAATTGCCCAATGAGCAGTTGTAAGGTTTGCTAGCGTCTAAAATATCATTGCCATCGCCCGGTGGGCAGTGACCGTGAAGACGGTGATACTTCAAACCATTCGCATTCTTGTAAGCTTTATCGCAATCTGCAACGTGGCATCTATAAGGTTTATCGGTTTGATCTAAATATGACGTTAAATTATCAGTTCAACAAATGACCAAATTTATGCATAAAGAAGTAAATTACCTTCGTTCGAGTTACACGATGCATTGTTGCTGTTAATTACAGCACTGGATGGGCGATGTTTGACGTCCTCATCAAAATAGTTATCTCCTCGATATCCAATGTTTTCGGTAGGACTCAGACTAGGTGTGTTTAGATGATCAACAATAGAATCAAGGGTGACGACAGTTTTCCTAGAGGAATATTTTCTCGCATTTTCAAGAATATTTATGTCATGTTTCGTCAAGTGCTCTTTGCTTGAATATGAGGCAGCCAATTGTGCAAGATGCATAGGCTGTTGAAGCATTGTAGTGCCTTCCCTGAGTGAGCCATTTTGAAGAATGGGATCCGTTTCTTCATCATCGCTACTACTGTTGCTACTATGAGACATGTGATACTCTTCGTAGTGCTCCAACAGTTGGTGCAGGTTACCAAGATTCAACCCACAGCAAACAAAATCTCGACAAAACTCTTTCTCGAGCTCTTGTTTTTGATCGAAACTGTCCAACTTGGAGTATGGATCTGGAGAAGATATCCTGTAATATTAAAACGATTATTATCTACGAAGCTTAAAAGTATAGTGTAAACAAAACGTACAATTCGGTGTTATGAATACCGGCAATGCTGTTTAAAAATGGGGAAGAAACACAATCAGTAGAAGCTATATTCGTCATTTATTCTAAAAGAAGTAAAGAAAAGAAGTAATCTGAGAAAATAATGCTCCTAATATTTATGTAAAGTCCATGGGCCTCACTTCCAATGATTTCACCTGCTCGAACCCTTCGAAACCCCACATGTAACACCGTCTGCCTACAACTCATTTTAAATTTTATGCGAAACATAAGCGTAGTCTCAGAAAATCAGATCGGCAATTATCTGTATTTGCTGCATTGAAGATCATTTTCCGTTTGCAGATCGACAACTACAGCGATTTGCGAGACTTGTAAGTTGTGACAAAGTTTCATACAAATATTTCTTACTCATTGTTTGTTTGCACCACAAATAATCACTTTGTATAACTCTAAAAAAGATAAAGGTAAGTATCTTGATATCGATTGGCAAATTCCATCGCCCAATACAATCAAAGGAAATTGTGACTGCTATTGGATTGAGCGCAGTGCTCTTAGATTGACAGATTTTGGTTTTCAGGCCCCCTCCAAATTTCTATTACACATCTTTTTTTTCCTCTTCATTCTGCATTCTTTAAAGGATTCAAGTACAAATGAACAGATTGACCGCCAAAGCACTTCAAACTACCAGTCGCACTCGCGGAACTGGCATTCTCAACCGTCTTTATTCCACTCACAAGGATATTAAGTTTGGCGTTGATGGTCGCGCTGGTCTCTTGAAGGGTGTTGATATCCTTGCTAAGGCTGTTGCTGTCACTCTCGGTCCCAAGGGTCGCAATGTTCTCATTGAACAACCCTATGGCTCTCCCAAGATCACCAAGGATGGTGTTACTGTTGCCAAGTCCATTGTTTTGGAAGACAAGTTCGAAAATTTGGGTGCTAGGTAAAATTTAACGGAATTAGTTGGCAAAGCGTGAGAAAAATTAATCATGTTGAATTAGACTTGTTCAAGATGTTGCTAGCAAGACCAACGAAATTGCTGGTGATGGTACTACTACTGCCACTGTCTTAGCTCGTGCTATCTTCACTGAAGGTGTCAAGAACGTTGCTGCTGGTTGTAATCCTTTGGATCTTCGTCGTGGTGCTCAACTTGCTGTCGATAACGTTCTCGAATTCTTGAAGACTCACAGTAAGGTTGTCACTACCTCTGCCGAAATTGCTCAGGTAAATATTATGAGAAAGGCATATATGGAAGGATTGCATGGATTCTGATGACTGTGTATGTGTGTGCAGGTTGCTACTATCTCTGCTAACGGTGATAAACACGTTGGTGGTATGATTGCTCAGGCTATGGAACGTGTTGGTAAGGAGGGTGTCATTACCGTTAAGGCCGGTAAGACCATCGAAGATGAGTTAGAGGTTACTGAAGGTATGCGTTTCGATCGTGGTTTCATCTCTCCCTACTTCATTACCGACACCAAGACCCAAAAGGTTGAATTCGAAAAGCCTTTGATTTTGTTGTCCGAAAAGAAGATTTCTCTTTTGCAAGACATTTTACCCGCTCTCGAAGCTTCTGCCACTCAACGTCGTCCTCTTTTGATCGTTGCTGAAGATTTGGATGGTGAAGCTCTCGCTGCTTGTATTTTGAACAAGCTTCGTGGTCAAATCCAAGTTGCCGCCGTTAAGGCTCCTGGTTTCGGTGACAACCGCAAGTCTATCTTGGGTGATCTTGGTGTTTTGACTCACTCCACTGTCTTCTCTGATGAACTTGACATCAAGTTGGATAAGGCTACTCCCGAACTCTTCGGTACTACCGGTTCCGTCACCATTACCAAGGAAGACACCGTTTTCTTGAACGGTGCTGGTGCTAAGGATGCTATCACTCAACGTTGTGAACAAATCCGTGGTGCTATGACTGATGCCAGCACTTCTGAATATGAAAAGGAAAAGCTCCAAGAACGTCTTGCTAAGCTTTCTGGTGGTGTTGCTGTCATCAAGGTTGGTGGTGCTTCTGAAGTTGAAGTTGGTGAGAAGAAGGACAGATTCGATGATGCTCTTTGTGCCACTCGTGCTGCTGTCGAGGAAGGTATCATTGCTGGTGGTGGTTCCACTCTCTTGAAGGCCGCCAAGGCCTTGGATAACCTCAAGGGTGCCAACTTCGATCAACAATTAGGTATCAACATCATCCGTCAAGCCATTCAACGTCCTTGCAGAACTATTGTCGACAACGCTGGTGGTGAAGGTTCCGTTGTTGCTGGTAAGTTACTCGACGAGTATGCCGATAACGTCAACTGGGGTTATGATGCCTCTACCAACGAATACTGTGATATGATTGAACGTGGTATTATTGACCCTACCAAGGTCGTCCGTACCGCTCTTGTTGACGCTTCCGGTGTCGCCTCTCTCTTGACCACCGCTGAATGTATGATCACTGATGCCCCTGCTCCCGCTGGTGCTGCTCCTATGGGTATGCCCGGTATGGGTGGTATGGGTGGTATGGGTGGTATGATGTAAAAAAAAATCATTCAAGAATTCCTGTAAACGTAGACTAATGTATTAAAATCAAAAACTGTGTATTAAAGAAAAACAAATAAAGCTATAAAAAATTTATAAAAGATATTTATATTGTCGACTTATTAAGGTGT
Source organism: Mucor irregularis B50 (assembly GCA_000587855.1). NCBI lineage: Eukaryota > Fungi > Mucoromycota > Mucoromycetes > Mucorales > Mucoraceae > Mucor > Mucor irregularis. The sequence goes on from AZYI01000187.1 coordinate 119,024, forward strand.
TTCTGGAGAATTGGAAACGAATGTTTAACATGAAGATGATTTGTCCAGGAGAAAACTTGTGGAAGAATTCTTACAGCCATCATACACAGAAAAAGTAGAGATGTCAACGGATCTAAGTCAAGAATATCATCACAGCTACTGGCGGGTGGAATGATGATATAGTTGTAATGACCAAACCTTAGGCAATACCACACACCCTCACAAGTATGGCAAATGCTTTAAAGCTTTAGAGCTATACATATGTTTCGAAGAAAGTGTGTACGTTAATTGGAATATCAATCAGTCATTAGTTGATTGCTTACTTGCTGTCGATAACGTTCTCGAATTCTTGAAGACTCAACGTACACACTAACTGTGTATTAAAGAAAAACAAATAAAGCTATAAAAAATTTATAAAAGATATTTATATTGTCGACTTATTAAGGTGTTTCTGGAGAATTGGAAACGAATGTTTAACATGAAGATGATTTGTCCAGGAGAAAACTTGTGGAAGAATTCTTACAGCCATCATACACAGAAAAAGTAGAGATGTCAACGGATCTAAGTCAAGAATATCATCACAGCTACTGGCGGGTGGAATGATGATATAGTTGTAATGACCAAACCTTAGGCAATACCACACACCCTCACAAGTATGGCAAATGCTTTAAAGCTTTAGAGCTATACATATGTTTCGAAGAAAGTCTTTTACATAATTGGAATATCAATCAGTCATTAGTTGATTGCTTATTTTAATGACAAGCCCAGCAAGTCGCATGGTGATACGAGAAAGTACTATAATCTATTTTCGGTATCGACTTACATCTACTCCTTACACTCTTTCGATGTACTTCATGATACATTAAAATTATGAAACAGCTTTGAGTGCTCAATTCTTTATCATAGGTGCTGTGTAAGTTGAAGGATTTGCAGATATTTGATTTGATCATTCAGATCTAGGGCTAACCAATGAAGATGTATATAATTTCTGACGCTAAGGCCGCTTTGAAAATAATGCACTAACGTATTTAGCTATTTGCAACAAAAAGGTTTGTATGCTGATCTTTAGCGATTTAAGTTTGTCTCTCCATGCATAATAACTTTCATGCAGAACTGGATTTGTCATGAAAATCTCTTGTTATCAACTTTTATAAATTAACATCAGTTTTTTGTTACTTTTTGGGATTCCCAATGTTTGAAACTCAGTCTTCCCGCTCGTTCATAACCCCTGTGTCGAACTATTTTTGGGAACTCGAAGTTGGGGGTCTAGTGAACCATGGTGTGAGGTTTGGGCCATTAGCCAAGAGAGAAAGAAAGAAGCAGACAAATGGTGATATGTGCGTGCATTGAAACAATTAAAAAAAAATACATGAAATATATAATGACTATATGTATAATTTTAAGCGGGAAATAATTTACACACATATCTGTGTACAACCCATTTTTAGTTTTTCTATTTTTTATTTTCTTCTCTTTTCCTTTCTCTTTCATTTCTCATTTATTTTTCTCTCGGTCACTACAATACAACACATATTTTTACTTAACAACTAATAAAACATCACATACGCTAACAGGTTGGATCATATTGAATTTACAAATAATAGATAGCAAAATATTTATTCGTATACATAGTACAATAATCTAAAACTAGAAAAAAGAATGGCAGAGACATTTCACGGCTATATTGAAACAACTCAAGACGTTTTGCTTATTTTCGAAGGATGCAGACGAGGTTTGATACCTAGAGTTTGTAGAAGATTGCAAGAGAAGGAGAGACGAATGATACGATCAGGCTCAGTGTTCGTATTTGATGAAAGAGAGTCAGGTAATTATACAGGGGTTTAAATATAATGAGAGCATATAGTGTGATTATAAAGCTACTTCCTCATAAAGCTTACGTACCAAAAGTGTGTGAGTTGTTCAGCGGGGTTATTCGCTACTCGCTTTGTGAGCGGGGAGGAAAAGATAAGGGGGGAATTCTGGCGGCATTGTAAATAATAAAATAGAAAAGAAAAATGCGAAACATATGCTGGATATCAAATCAGAAGGGTGATGACATATACTAACACAAACATGCATATGTAGGTATTAAGCGTTGGACTGATGGCCTTGTTTGGAGTCCCTCACGTATCCTTGGAAACTTTTTGATCTACCGAGAGTTGGACAAAAGGGTACCCGGTGATAAAAAGCTATCCATTTCCAGTGCTTCATCAAATGATGCTAGACAACGTAGTTATAGTGCAGATCAATCTGCTTTGGCATCTGGTATGTCCACTGATCGCAATCGTGAACGCCGACTGGTCGGTAGTCTTTCAGATTCTTACAGGTTCCGTAAAGACGGCTTAATCAAGAAAACAATGTCGATTATCGTCAACGGTGTTGCTCAGCATTTGATTTCCTATTATCTCCCTAACGATATTATCTCTAACAAACTACGCACTCCATCTTCTGTTCCAGAACTGGCCAGTTTAGAGATCTCTCCAGACCTGTTGGTTAAGCAAAACTTTAGAATCCCTCCCATGGTCGAACCTTCCTTTGACCAATCTGAATCTGGTTTGACAGGCGGTATTGGTTCTGTCAACCCCTACTCAGGTATGATACTTTTAGTAATTAATTTATTTATGAATGTTCTCTAACCCGGATTTAGATGATGGACGTATTCAGCCATTTCGTAGCATGTCTATGGGATCACTCAGATCTTCCAATGGCTATCAAAGTAATGGAAGTTTACCCACAGGTCGCCCCGATATGAATAGTAATCCCCAACAATTATTGTATACTACATCATCTTCCCTTTCACAACGCATGGATATGGATGACAACAGTCTCAACAAATTAAACAATAACGGCAATTTATCCGCCTATTACAGTAATCCGTCGATGTATGGCGGCAATAATAATAGTAACAGTAATAATAGTAATGTGTTCCCACCCTTACCTTCGCCATCAAGTATGACTTCATCACCCAATACACCCTTGTTATCCCCTGTTCGTCAATCATTCTCTCAACAACCTAGACACTACTCTGTATCCTCAAGCTCTTCTGGCTCTATTCCTAGATATGGTAGCCGTGGTAGTTTTGACATGATGTCCACTACCGGAGGTGCACCTCAAAGTAGTATTCACCCACATATGATTCCAGAGAACAATATATACGAGCAGAGAACCCCCATCAAATCAAATGATGACAATACCGTGCAACAACAACAACAACAACAACAGCAGCAGCAGCAACAACAGCAACAAGGATTTAACTCTAGTCCCAATATAGGACAGCTGCTTAATCCTGTTCATCCCCTTCACACAAACGTTGTTAAGCAAGAATCTAACGACGCCAATGCTCAACTATTTCAACCTATGGGATTGTCTAATGCGAATTCTAATTATCCAGACTACAGTAGCAAGCTCCCATCAATCCCAAATTCTAATAATGATATGATGCAACAACAGCAACAACAACAAAATACATATGGTGGAAATTATTATATTCAAAGGCCACATCAACAACAACAACCTTTAGCAAATACCCACTCTTCCACGATTGTGACCAACAATGTAATTCCAATGTTCCGCAACGGAATGGTTCATCCACAAGCGTCATCCATGTATGACGATATCCAGAATGGACCGGAACTCGGAATGGAACCATTGATGCTCAAGTAATAACCTCACACTGTTAAACAACACTATAATTTGTCATATATATTCCTAGTCTTTTCTTATATATATTCTTGTAACTTGCTTTTTTTCTCCTTCTATTATTATTTCTATTTTTTCAGTACATTTATTGTTTTACGCTTCGCTATTTTTTTTTTAAAAAAAAGCATTATATAAATTCTCACACTTTTGTCTTTGTAAAAGCTCATTCAATGTTCTTCCCTTCTTTTTCGAAAAAAAAATAAATAAAATGCATATATAAACTGTACCCGAGATCTTCATTTCTTGCATACTCCACATTCATTAATTTTAACTTTTTCGAAAAAGAAAATGTTCTGCATAAAGGGAGTCTTGAGGAGGAAAGATCTGGAAATTATGACTCCAACTGAAAATGTTTGAATCGCCGTTTAGATACCTTTTCGCACAAGCACATATGACATATATTCAATACTAAATCAAAATTCAGCAAAGTAGCTGGTGGATCTGTCAAAAGTGACAGAAGTGTATGTATTTTCTAAATTATACCAAGTTAGGAATACACAACTATTAGTTTGAGTATTCCCCACGAAATAATTTAGAAATCGTACCACAAAAACCTATAAATTATTCTATTAAATTTTTTCGAACATGAACATTTGTTGAGCGAGTCTACATGTGATTCCGTTTAACTGCGTGTCATATCATAAAGTGAGAACATTAATTTTTGTCCATTTGAAAATGACTGAACATCTAAAGCAATTGAAGGGGCCATACCTATTATTTGTATATCTGCTGTACAACATCTTATATTCCTATAAGTTGGCAATTCATTCTAATACGCCTTTTACTGCTCCACCTTTTAAAATCTTACGCAATTTGTGAAATATGGCTACTTTGATATAAGCGGTCGAGCTATCTTTGAGGGTTCATGTGATCGTAAAACTAATGTTTGAGGATATACATACGAATTCTGCTAAACGTCAGAATGGAGTACCAGCGACACAAAGATGCTAGTATTTACTCCCTACTTGATCGTCTTACATAGATTCTTCACCCTTCATTCTGTATAAGATGCAAAACGATGCGCAATCTAACCGGAAGGGCGCTGTAAAGTTACAGATGTATCACCTGTGATGATAAGGGTTAGGATAAGAGGCATTGTATCTTTCATATATAGCAATATCTCGGGGAAGATATTTATAATGTGTTAGTCAGATTTTCTCGGACATTTACATCGTGATAACATAAATTTGAAAAGATCTTCGAGGAGAAAGAACAAATTTGATGTGGCTAAATTGCAGTGTATCTAATAAGGTCAGTGGTAGGCTTAACTACTAAAGTCGACCGAAATTAAAAAGAGACCATAATACGTAATATTTAAAGAGAGTGCTCATGAGGACAAGGAACTTCCCTGACAGTGTATTTTTCAAGCGTATACCTGTCAAGCCAATGTTGGGTTATCATTAGCAGATAGACCTCTCTTCACCCTAAAAATTTCTAACCATATTTGGTTACAGAAATTCAAGTGATTTGATTCGCATGTAACGGGTAATTCAATTGTTTTTGATTGGCCGAATCTTCCTCTGATATGAATAAAAATAACATTTATTTTTTGGCAACGGGATGTTTTGATTTTTCAGAGCGATAAAATTTACCATTCTCACTGTATCAGAAACAAAACAATTATAGAAAAGAGACGCTTTTCAGTCAAACATAAATCTTTGATGTCTTGTGATCCTTAAAATGTAGAAAATAGTTGCAGAAAAATGATATCACACCTAAAACGTGAAGAGGGATTGGAGTAACACAATTCGTTTGCTCTCTCAGCGACAATGGAAGCAGTCTAGAAATTGGGATCGACCGTTGAATTTTAAATAACGTGCGTAGTTGCTTTCATCATTAGCAAACCAATGAGCTATCATTGCTGCTGCAACCGTAGTTTGTCCAGTACTGAATAATGCAAAAGTTCGAAGACATAGCGTGTGTTACCAAATGACAACATCGGAGTGACTCATATATGGGGGGACACGTTATTCAAATCCCGTCGAAAAATCAAGAGTACGCTGAAGAAGGCGAAACCAAGAGCTTGACATCAAGTCGCTTTGACTTTTGGGACGTGTATTGTGTAACGTCATTTCCGTCGCTGCATAAACTGCACATTAGGTAGACAGGAACAGCGAACTTTTCTTTTACTTCTTTTACCGAGGATAAAGCGGCTCCATGTAGAATTTCTAAGTTATCGAAACTTCTATCATGTGAGATATTAAGCGGTAAGAAATAAGTCAGGCAAGTATGATGAACGGTTTTACAGAATGAAACCTTACATTAAGGCTACGAAGATTTATTCTGTTTATCCGTGCCAATAATAATTGTATCTCTGTGAGACTTCAGCTTAAATAAGCAATTACATTCAACGTTTGTAGAATAAACAACTACCTTCCCCACTGATAAATATAATAGGCACATCAAGACCAGCGCAACGATATCCGGAAATGTCCATACACTACTTTATAAAACTGCCTGATCTGATTAGCGAGATTATCAGATACAAATCGAGTAAATCATTTCCATTTAAGGTCGTCTTTAATATTCACGATTGTAGCTATCTAGATTATGTAACTACTCCCATGTTTCCGCGATATGCATCACCACTAAATTATACAGAATTATGGACAAGAACATAAGTTGAGATACAACTTCATTCGTATTATCTTAAATCATCATCTACTCTTACTGGTATATAATACAAACCGTGCATGGTATTATTTCAGCGTAATATGCTCACTCAAGTGAATTGCAAAGTACGTAAACATATTTCAACTGTCACTGTTAAGTAAAAAATGCAATATTGCCACGTATCTTTTGATCATCATCACCAAAACCACAAGGTTCTTCTTCGGGCATTGGGAACCTAAAAGCGCCTCTCCAATTTATTAGGAGCTTAAACATGTGCAAGGTATACTTATCCCCGGTACCTATTTACAAATCATTCACGCATTGTTTGTAAAGGTAACAGTACTAACTGTTGTAGGTATACAAATTAGGAAGACGGAATGACTGATGAACGAATAAATTGTGTAATGTTATTGTTTTTACAACCCGTGATGGACATATGCACTTGCCAAATCAAACTACAATCCCCGATGAGAAATTACCAAGATGTGTGCCTTTGAAACATACATAGCGCGCACTGCTCTCGCCTGATTAGTATAACAGCACTTGACTACTCCCTTACGTAAAATAGATGGTGTATTTGTGAGCACATGAAAGTGCTAAAGACACTGATGTTTATGTGATGAGAATGTGGGATTGAAAAGCGCTTCGAACCTCTGCTTTGTTTCTTTAGGTACATAGGTAAATGTTGATAGTTGTCTCGAAAAAGGAATCATCATGGTCGTTTGTTCACTAGAATGAAAAGTGTGAAGTTACCTTATACGTAGATAATTTATCACGTCATGAACGAGCATGAACTACATCCCTTGTCCAGAAAGTGAGTGATACATAAATAGTATCAAACTTAATCAGTATTTTTTGAATTATGTATACATTGCTTGGAAGAAGTGGGGCAGCAATCAAAGAAAACTGTGAGAACAACAGAAAAAGCAAACCTTATGGCATTCAAATGTATCTTGAAGCGTTATATATACGTTTGAGTACGAGGTACGTATTTCATTCCATAATACCAACAACGAAACCTGTTTGCTTTGCTTACAGCTTCTTTTATAATTCTCGCATCTTCAATGATATACTTTTTATTAAACTGATGCTGCGCTTTCAATTTCAGTGAATGTACTAATGTAATCGGCATCAAATTTTCATTAAATTAAAACCTCTCTCCATCATGTGAAGGGCAGATTATACCGTGATACTTCTGCTCATTTAGTTAGCGAGTATTATGTTCTAGTTTGTAATTTTTTAATGATATATGTACATAAAGCTTCATAAAAAGCAATATAAGAAGCACTGAGTTATATACACAATATATACATTCGTACACATATTCAATCAAGCAAAATACCCACTTCGTATTCGTATATAAGCATGCAAAAATTATGTAAACAAAAACCAATTGTATATTTTGAATTAAAACCTAACGCAAAGGATAAAAAGTAATCTCACTTTTCACTCAAAAGGCTCCTTTTTCTTAAAAAACTTGTTGTATATTAGTTTGCTCTTCGTTCAAGAACCTTTTCACGTTTCGTTAAAAATCAAGTAGTCCACTAGAATTTGATCACTTGTTCATTCGATTAACAGTAGACAGCGCATTAAAAGATACAGGAAGTTACTCCACGTCTGATATTTTTGTATAGTATCTCGGCCAAGTAGCACATGCACAAATGTACGTAAACTTCCCTAACTTAAAATTATTCATCAATGTCTTGATATTCATTTTTTAATCTCTACTCATAACCTCACGTATCACAGAATAGATCCGTATTATATTTACCGATGAAATCCTTTTTTTCCTTTGTGTGCAAAGCTATCTTAGAGTGACTAGAACGACAACAGATTGGTGAGGAGGTTGAATCGAACGCAACTCAATTAACTAAAGCTATTATGTGAATAAAAGCGCAAGCGTGGAATAATAAAAAAAATCCTACGCAATTCCATCATTTTTATGTAAAATTGAGACGGTCTTCCCCTTGAAAAGATACCATAACTCTCACACAACTCATTCATAGCAAGAGGTATGCTTACACAATGAAGTAGATTCATAATACATCCAAGCCTCAATTTCAAAGATGATAAGCAGTCAATCGCTGGGTCTGCAATTGATTTAGCAGTGACAAAAATTATGAGCAAAAATTTTTTTTGAGAAAAAGTATAAAGAGCAGCCATATTCGTATCTTCTGTTACTTCATCGTTAGTTTTATTTAAGGTAAATATTGTGATTGTTGAAAAAGTGAAAGGAAAAGAACAATGGCAAAAGTTGGTTTCACTTTATCCTTGATGAATGCTTTGCCGCCCCAGGCGGAAATGTATACATGTCGATAAACCATGCAGCTCTACCCTTTTTTCTGACAAAAGTAAAATTACAATTTTGTTATTTTTCTTATTCTTTTCACTCTAAAAAAGTTTCATTTCGAATCAAGTTTATTAACTTATTTTTCTATTATTACAGATTGAACCTTATATATCTCTCGAAATAATAAAGCTTCAACTTTTTAAATCAAAACTTATACCCTTTTTATTGTGTGTCTTTTTTATTTGTCTTTTGGTAAGCAAAACTTTTTGTGAATAAGCAAAGAGGTGTAGTTGAATTATTTGATGATCAAAAACATTCCATGCTAACACGGAGCTCCGCGTGACCGACAAAGTGTTATTCATAACTGATTATAATTCAACTACATCTCTTTTACTTGTTCATATTCTTATGGTATAAGTAACATTCATATTAATGAATTTATCTTTATTTGTAGTGCAAATAAAAATCTGTATATATAATGATGTGCAATAAATAAAAAATTATTTAATCATAAATCCTCAAATGCCTTTTCCTTCGTTTGCTTTTTTAAATTCTGTACTTGTAAACAACTCGACTTTGAACGCGAAATAATTACCGCGGATGTCTCAACCACCTTTAAGCCACAGCTGGCTAGCAAAAAAAAAAGTAGATTAAGATCTCATCATTTAAATTTTTCGCACGTCATAACGCTTTGCAACATAATAGAAGTGAATGTTATAAAATACGACTTTTTCCCTCTTTACTGTCAATACTTATCATGAGCTTCCAGTTCCCTTTGATCCTTGACGGTGGTTTTGCTACTGAATTAGAAAGATCCTTCGGGAAAGACTTATCAGGTATGTCGAGATGTTGTGAAACGTTGTCGACAAACATTAGCTAATAGTCTTGTTTATTTTTGTCCTTCTTCTGCAGGCAAGCTTTGGTCTGCCTTATGTATTAAAGAAGATCCCGACGCAATCAAAGTATGAAACAGTTACGCGAAGTTTTGTTGTTTTAAACGTTATAGTGATGTTGACATTGCATTCTCTAGTCTGTTCACAAACTTTATTACGAATCCGGGGCAAATGTAGCGACATCGTGTAGTTACCAAGCTTCATTGCAAGGTTTTGAAAGAGAGGGTTATACCAGAGAACTTGCTGTTGAATTAATGCGCAAAAGTGTCACCTTGGCTTGCGAAGCTCGAGACGAATACAAACGTGAACACCCTGACGATAAGTTGGAACGCTTGGCCGCTCTCTCCATCGGTTGTTATGGTGCAGTCTTGGCCAATGGTGCCGAATATACTGGTAATTATGGCGATATTACTGTAGATCAGCTCGTAGACTTTCACACGGAGAGATTGGGTATCTTTTTGAGTTGTGGATCTAAAGTAGATATGGTCATTTTCGAAACCATCCCTTCTTTCCTCGAGGCACAGGCTATTGAGAAAGTAGTGAACAACTGGAAAAATGATATTGCCCTTCCACCAGTGGCTGTTGCATTTCAATGTAGATCAGCTGACCAAATCGCGGACGGAACACCCGTTGTCCAAGCTCTTGATGCACTCAAAGACGTGAAGGACATTTTTGCAACCGGTATCAATTGTACAAAGCCCCGATATGTCGAACAATTGTTTACACTTGTCAATCAACACAATAAGGACAACGGCAACACCAAAGCACTGATAGCCTACCCGGACGGAGGAGAGGAATGGGATGCCGTGGCTCGAAGCTGGGATTCTACAGCCAAGTTACCAGAAGAAGCATTTGGCTGTATGATGGCCAAGTGTATTAAAGATTACGGACCTCGTGTATTAGTGGGTGGTTGTTGCGGAACTGGACCTACACACATCAAGAATATTGAGAGTTTCCTTTAAATTATTACCTACTTTTTCAAATAGTATGACAAAATCATCATGTGTGGTAATGAAATATTTGTACTACCTTCTAGTCAATATAAACTTATCCCGTGAAGAAACAATAAAATAATGACAAGAAGTTAGATTGGTTGCACCAACTATATATCTTTATTTGGAGTGTTTGATAAGTCAGAATAGTACACCATACGTATCTAAGGTGATGTAAAAATTTATATATCATAGTTTATTCTTCTGCGCAAAGAATAAATAACTTGAACCTTAATATTCTTTGGAATAGATGTTATTATTTGGAGGGATGACCTCCTTAGTGTATCAGCAGCCTTTTGACAAATCAGTCGTAGTATAGGTACACATATAAAAAAAAGGGACGAACGTCATCGTATTTGTGTCATATATCACAAGTAAATTTTAACACGTATGTACGGATATGGGCATTTTAAAAAATGGGGTTTAAACTCCAAATTTTAAAGTTTCTTGTAATCAATTAAACTCATTTTCTTGATTGAATACTTGGAATAAATCGATGCATAATTAAAGTCCAAATCAATATATTCTCTTAATGAGATATACATACCCACGAGTCTTGCGTGTGTGTGTGTGTGCGTGTGTAGGTCGATTTGTGATTATTACCATCTTGAGAAAAGAAATTAGTTGAAACAAATACTGTTTTTTTACTTCAAAAGGGATAATGATACCATTTGTGGATCTCGGTTTTCTTACTACCTGTGAATAAGTTTAAAATCGTACCTTTGTCACGGGTGAAGGAACGATTGGTAATGGATAACTTTCTTAAATCCGAACTATAAACCGTGATCACTGAGTAAGAAACTAATATGTTCTCACCTGACATTGAATCCTTAATTCATTTGATACTCTAACTTGAAAGACCGCGGACGCTACCGAATTTTTTCTTTATTCAATTGTGAGCTGAAACGAAGCGATGTACATAAGCCCCTTTTGACAGTTTACAGAGATAAAGAGGGATCATGAGTCAATCGAGGAAATCACAAAACAAACACTACGTAGAGTGTGTAACGTGGTAAAAATGAAAAGTGCGGAGAAATGCAGAGAATAATAAAATAAGTAAACAAAGTTTTTGCTAAGAGATAAAGTATAAAAGGCTTCAAGTTTTTTAATATTAGGTCTGGGAATTAATTTAATAAGAAGGATATTTGGTTGGATAAGACTAAGCATATATATATCCCACATTGAAAAAATTTAAACAAATCAAGTTCTTCTTCTTCTTCTTTTCCATTATCAATTTTTTTTAACTAGTATATTACCACATTATGACCACACTCTATGTGGACAGTCCACCACCTCGATACCAAGATCAAGTAAAAAACCAATTCAAGCGATTGCCCTCAAATGCCAAATCTTATGTTAGAGATCTTTTCCCCATTGTCAACTGGATTACAAAATATAATTTAATTTGGCTATCAGGGGACTTGACTGCAGCAATAACTGTTGGTACACTAGTTATTCCTCAAAGCCTGGCTTATGGTAATTGTTACAGTTCTTATCAGAATTTATTCCAATCGTGCTAAGAAAAACTTTACCATATATAGCTAAAATGGCCAATCTCCCACCCGTGTTTGGATTGTATACTAGTTTTGTTGGAGTCATTATTTATCCTTTGTTTGGAACATCCAAAGATGTCAGTATTGGTAAAGGCTTTTAATTCATTCAATTAATTTCGCTCGCATTATTGATTTTTTCCTATTATAGGCGTAAGTGCAATCTTATCTTTGATGGTAGGACAAGCGATTGGTAAATTTCTGGTATCAGCACAATATTTAGCAGGCGAATGGACAATAGCACAGGCCGCAATTCACTTATCCTTGTTTGCCGGTTTTGTTATATTTTTGATTGGATTACTACGACTTGGTTCTTTATTTCATTTTATCTGTCTACCTGCAATCAATGGTTTTATGGCAGGAAGTGGTCTTACCATTGTCATCAACCAATTTGCAAAGATTTTCGGCGTCCCCAACATTTCCACTACAGAAGTCCCGTATTTAGTGTTCGGCAAGACGTTAATCAATTTACACCATTCAACAGTGGACGCAGCTTTCGGAATCACTGCATTAATATACCTTTATGGCGTGCGCTATTATTCCCAACGGTTACTTGCCAAATACCCTCAACATGGCCGCCTCATCTTTTTCTTCAACAGCACTCGAAGTATCGTCGTTTTAGTATTTGGCACTCTTATCACTTTTATGATCAACCACTTTGGAAAGTTCCAAAAAAGTCCAATTAATATTATTGGCGACATACCTGCTGGCTTCAACCACATGGGTGTTCCTCAAATTAATACCGATATACTTAGTTTTTTCATATCCGATTTACCTGGTATCATTGTATTAAGCATTATGGAGCATGGTGCTGTTGCCACAAGTATAGGAAAGGTTTCTGATTACACAGGTACGTGACTGAACATGACAGTTCTCGTTCATTTAAACTTTTGAAGTATACTTACTTACCTCCTGCATCATGTAGTTAATATGAGTAACGAGGCATTTGCTTCGGGTCTAGCCAACATTTTTGGAGCCTTTTTCTGTTCTTACCCTGCTGCAGGTGCATTTTCTCGTACAGCTGTTATGTCAAAGTCAGGCACCCGCACACCAATGACCAGTTTTTTTGTTGGCATTATTGTCGTTTTAGCAATTTATGTCTTTACACCTGCATTCAAGTATATACCCAATGCTGCTCTATCGGCTATTATCGCTCACTCTGTCACTGATCTTATTTTTGGCCCATCTACGTGGAAGAAGTTCTGGGACTTGAATCCTACTGAACTCTTTATCTTTGCCCTTGCTTATATCATCTCACTTGTCACTCGTATTGATATCAGTGTCTACGTGCCAGTTCTTATTTCGCTTATTATTCAGCTCTATCGTGTCGCAAGACCCAAGTACGCTATCCTGGGGCGCATGGACCTTGACCCCGAGCGAGGACAACAGCAATACTCAATGGACGAAAAGCTTTACAAGAACTACGACAGCAATGAGACCGATGAATTTTACATGGACAAACTCCACTCTTTAGACCGCGCTGTATTTTTCCCTCTCGACCATGCATCCCTTGGAAAATACACTCATCCTATCGACGCTGATATCATCTGCTTTCAACCGCAGGAGAGTGTTGTGTTTCAAAACTCTGCCTATCTGTTTGAAAAATTGTTGGACGAAATTAACACCCAAACACGTCGCGGTAAACCTCTTGCAGAGAAGATTGGAGATCGATCTTGGAACTATGCTGAGTCTCCTGGCAAAGCTCAAGAAAAGCCGATTTTGCAAGCAGTCATTCTCGATTTATCTGGTGTTCATCAAATGGATTATTCGGGTATGGAAGCACTGCGCTCCACTGCAGTTCAAGTTGAGAGATACACTGGACATCAAGTCGATTGGTACATTGTCACTGGGTACTCAGCTACAGTGAGAAAATCCCTTTTGTTTGCTGGTTTTGGTAATCAGCGTCGCGACCTTACCCAACCTGGCCATTTCCTATCCGATCTGCGTCACGGTATAGAAGAGGGTGGTCATACTCCTGGCATCAAGGGTTGCTGTAGTCACGTAGAGGAGCGCGTCATTGCTGTAGATGAAAAGAAGCAAGCTGCTAATTATGGCAAGGTCGTTACTATTGAGCAAGCTCAGCAGCATACGGATAACAAAGCTGAACTCGGTCATGAATCTGTCACTACGTTGGATTCCACTGATATAGAAAATAACGCAGAATTGAATCAAGTACCCTCCGCAGACGATTCCGCTCAGTGGTGCTATTGTACTATTCGAACTGCCAATCTCACTATTGACGAGCGCGTCTCTAGAATTACAGCCGTTCACGATTTATACCCCTTTTTCTTTAGATCTTTACACGATGCAGTGCGCACAGCTATCATAAGAAAAGAGAATACCTCTATCGTTGAACGCGATCATGAACTGGATCAAATTAGTGTTATCTCTGATAGAGGCGGTGATGTCTCTCCTTCAGTCAAACGTGGCTAAGTTCTTATTTTTTTTATAATATTTAATCCTTTATCGTTCTACATACACACACACACACATATTTTGTACCATATTATATCTTTCTCCCTATAAATAAATGTCTAAAGTTACACACTGGCTTGCTTGCAAAACCAAAAAAAGACAGTCCAATAATACCTAATTTGGATGGCGGCACTTAAGTAGCTGCCATGACATGGCCTTCTAAGCTTAGCTTCAACCAACTATTGCCTTGTAGAACTTTTTTTTTTCAAGAAAAAAAAAATAGTACGTTTGCAACTACAACCTCTCAACACAGCGTACTAATTTATTCCCTTTTACTTCAACTTGAACCCTTTTAATAGCAAACCAGCCTATTCTATCTAGTTGTTCCCTATTTAGAATTTACAACAATAGCATAAAAGGTACGATCTATTTGACGATGCGATGTTAGAAAGATGAAAACGCTGGTTGCTTGGACTCCAACATGTCAGCTATCTAAATATCCAAACTAATTAATCATCTTGTCATTTATTCACTCTGGTTATTCTAGATCAATATGCCTTTACTTAAACGCAAAAGACTTGCACCCATTGATTTACCACCCTATGATGCCGATAAAAAGGAATCTAGAAATGCCACTGTTTGGTACTCACCACTCACAAAAGAGATCTTTAAAGACTATTCGTATCCTTTTTTTGCACTAATGTTGTCGATTTGACTAATCTGATCTTATTATTAATCACGCGCTACGTTCGTGTTTTCAAACGCGTTCGCAGTGTCATTTATGTTCACGTCATATTTTCCTGAACTTTATATTTTTTCCAACTGCAGAGAGTACTTGAAGCGTATGTCCCTTTATCGAAAACCAATTTGGCAGTGTGAATCTACTGGTAAATCCAACTTGACATATAAAGAAGCTTTGGAGAGTGAGAAGGTAGAGAAGGAAAAGGTTCAAGATAAATTACCAGAGCAGCTCCAAAAACGTGTGCTTCTTCACGTCCAATTTCGTAAATATAAGTGTATTAGGTGCTTTATATATAAGCGTACTGACAATAGTTTGAATCATAGAAACTGCTCGCTTAGATCATGTAGTGGAGGATGTTTACAAACACTTTTCTCACCGATACGTGGAAGGAGAAATTTTGAATTGTACATGGGATGATAACATTGCGTAAGATATACATTCCTCATATTTGTATTCTAAACTACTTACACTTAAAAAAAATATCAGCTATACAGCCAAAGTATTGAGTGTCGATGTAGATCCCTCTGAAATTACCGCTACTACTTCTCCTTCACCTATGCAACCAGACGATGAAAAGCCAAAAGATGAAAAAGTTGATTACTACAAAGTCCAATTGATAGACGAGAATTCTGAGGGTATTGAGGATTGCATTAAAGTGGTATCAAGCGATAAATTAAAGTAAGTGCATATACATTGAGAATGCAACATCATCAAAACTCAACCACTAAAACGACGATACACACGTAGACGCGACCGATTTGCATTTTCAAAAAACTTCTTGAAAAAGTTCATCAAGGAATACACAGTAAAGGACACTTATATTGGTGCTCCATGGATCGTAAGAGAGGATGCTGCAGAACGCTTCAATATCGACACCACACTGCCTCCAGATCTACAAGCAGCTAAAGATATCGCTTATTCAAAATCTAGAAAGAAGAGAAATGAAGCTGCCGCCGCCGCTGCTGCTGCTATCGCCAGCTCTACCAATTCAACTGATGCAAATGGAAATGGGGATACCAAACCAGCTTTTATTGACGCTAAAAGATTGGAAAGCACACTAAAATATCCTATGGAAGATTTGAACGTACCCATCTATAGAAGGGATCCTTCTGGAAATGGTAGAATTATCGACATGACACCTGGAAAGGAAGGACATGACAGTGCAGCATTGAATCCAACAGGTGGTATGCCCGCACGACCTGAACCCAACCGTCAAAGCACAGTTCCAGAGGATTGTTATGGTTCGTTTTTGATGGTTTGGTCTTTTTTGGGTGTCTTTTCTCAACCATTGAAATTATCTCCCTTTGCTTTGGACGATTTTGAACATGCTTTGCATCATCATTCGCATACAACAATTTTGATTGAAAGTAATATTGCTCTGTTGAATGCGATTATCAAGCAAAGAGATCGTTTAAAGAAGGAGAGTTTGGGACACGGATCAACTGCTATGCAGGCCTCCATTTCGTTGTACGGATCCGGTTATCAATCTTGTAGAGCAGTAACTGCACCTGTGATCCAACAACAACACCCTTTCCGTCAAGAGCTTTCAAGCCAATATAATAGCGAAGATGAGAACGATGACGAACATGTATGGAAGGTGCGCCCACCAGTGCAACCAAGAGTGACCGTAGCAGAGAGAGGATGCGGCAGTCTCGAAGTAGAGGCTATCAGTTATAATTGGGATAACGGAACTGTTGACACAGACGATGAGCGCGTTGGATGGGAGGATATCTTGATCGGTTTCATTAATCAGCTTGCCCCTCTCGAATCCTTATCCGATATTGATCGAATTTTAAGCAAGCTCGTGCCCAATGCTACTTCAACTTTAGAAGAACGTGAAAGAGCCTACATTGATTTGAGTCTTCGTGATAAAATCAAGATCTTTGAACTTCTCTTAAGCGTCGCTAATGAATCTTATGTCATCAAGTAAGTGGCTTCGTTACAAAATATTTTATAAATGGTATACTGACTTTCTTTCGACTTTTATGTAGAACTTATATGGATGAGTGTCAGGACCAATTGACTGAGCTTCGTAAGCTTAAAATCGACCTCAGTCGTGAGCGCAAGAGAATGTAAGTGCAAGTATATCAAATGGAAGGATTATGGTATTAAACTGCTTTATTAGACATGCCGAGAGACGTGAGTTAGAGGATAAGCAAAACGAGGAGAATAATCAAAATCCAGAGGTCGAAGAGTCTGATAGTGATTCTGACGACGATTCAAATGCGGGTGATGATGACGACGCAAGCGCACTGTAAGTATAGCTTCTTCTCGCTATTTCCTAAGTATACCCACTAATACTCTTGTTCAATATTATTCCAGCCGTAAAGCACAGCGAAAAGCAGAGCAGCTTTCTCGTCATGAATCAAGACAAGCTGTGATGAAACGTCGTCAACAAGAAAGGGAGGAGAGAGAAGCTAAACGATTAAAGTTACACCATCTCAAGCGCGAAGAGGCTCGTGCGCGAAACCAAGAGCAAAAGATGCGTAACGATGCTCGTAAACGTTTGGACGAAGATGAAAGGGTGATGCACAAGAAGGAGGAACAGGTGGAGCGAGATATGCGTAAATTCAGCTGCCACCGTATCAAACCACTTGGTCGCGATAAATTCTATAACCGCTATTATTATCTGGATGATATTGGAGGTACCTTGGTACATGGATCTGGAAAGTTATTTGTTCAATGCCCTAGTGATACCGATTTAATGAACATTCAAGAGCGCGATCACGTCGAGTCTTTGGATACATCAGTGGCTCTACCATGCGGGCGTGGGGGAGGTGTCAAGTTTGTAGTTGAACTATTAAAAGAACAAGGCATGCCCAAAGAAGCGACATACGTGGAAAAACGACTAGAGTATTTGAAGAACAACGAAGACCCTGTAAATGAATGGTGGCATTCTTACGACGATGCTGAAGACGTACGTTTCGAAAATTTTGGATTACGACGACTATTTTCTAACTCTTTTTTTTAATAGTTGCAGAAGTTGTTAGACTGGCTGAATCCTAAGGGCATTCGTGAATTTAGACTTAAGAGAGAATTGGAGAAACAATTAAATAATATCACAAACGGAATTAAGAAGCGTGCAAATGTAAGTAGTTTAAACAATGCTAATAACATTGTTAACTGACAAAATCTCTGTAGGACCAACTTGTTTTACAAAGGCACGAAGCCACTAGACGAAACACACGTAGCAAAGCTGCACCACAGTATCCTCCTGGATCTTGGCTCGCTTATACAAATAAGCTTGCTTAAAATTTACAGGCTATCTAAAACATATGAACTAATCGTAATAATATTTTACACCTTTTGCTCTTGACATAATAAAAGATAATTAGATTTCCCCCTCCCCTTCTCTTCCGATAATGTACAAGTGATAAGATGGTAGTTTTTGATTCTTACCTTATATAGACTTGCGCTTTGTTGGGGTTATTTGTTCATGCATCTGAGTGTCGTTACATGCCGAAATGTGTGTATTACTCAGGGCCAGGGAAACACGCCATTAAAGACGCTTCAGAGACTGGTGATAGATGAGAAATCTACTTTCAATATGGCGCATGTTGTATCACGCAAGTAGGGGTCTACCTATGTATGTAGATGCTTTGACTTGAAAAAGTTGCCGAGGATGAAAGCATATGACGGTGTAACTTGCGTCGGTAAAGAACTGTATTTGTTGGTCAATAAAGGCATCAACAGATTTTTCGTGTAGCAGTTGTTTCAAGGCGTACAAAATCTGTACGTTAGTCATATACATATACGAGGGCGTGGATTCTATTTCATGTCAGCGATATATGATATAGCGATGCGATTTGATAGATGGTAATCCAAGTGATGATAAAACTTGCCTGATTTCGGGCCCAGAATGTCCCAAACGTTATTTGTCAAAACTCCAATTGTAAGTCCCACGCTAATTATTATGAGAATACGTAGAATGAGAGTTCCCGAGAAGTTATTTACGGTAAAAGTCTTAGGCTGAGGACACATTGGCCTATACGTATAATCAATCGTTCCGTTTGCTATATATCGTAACCAAGTATTTTCATTGTTTGTATTTACATACGGACCAAATTCAGGTTCACGCATATAAAATGATCGGATGGTGTTTTGTGTGCGAATTTGGATCAAAAGAATTTAATACTGGAAGTAGTAGTAGCATCATTAAAGGAAGAAGAGTGCAAAGAGGAAAGAGCAAAATGAAAAAAGTATACCCATCCATCAGTTACTACTTGTTACCTTTGTCACACTCTACATCCCTATTTTAACCAATTGTCCATGACAGCTGTACGAAAAACATGTGACCGTGGAGAAAGAATATAGGAATCTTAACAAAGCGCGAATAGACTCGACTCGACTCAACTCGACTCGTTTTTTTTCTTTTCTTCTTCTTCTTTTCCTTAACCCCACTCCTCCTTTTCAAAAAAAAAAAAATGGCAGCAGCCGCTTCACGTACAAACGTCACTCGTCTTTTGAGCATCATTCAATCAGGAGCTAATGCCTGTCCCTGTCACTCTCATGCTCACTCTCATGGACCTACTGCTGGTGCTTTCTCCAGTTTGTTAAAGTACGGTCGTAACTATGCTAGTGCCAAAGAAACAACTGATTATGCTTTCGAAATGGCCGCCAGTAATATTCGTTTTGGTCCCGGTGTCACCAGGTAAATAATAACAAGAGTAATTTGTTTCATGATTGTTTTTAATTAAACAGCGTATAACAGTGAAATCGGTATGGATTTGAACAACATTCACGCCAAGAAGGTTGCCGTCTACACTGATGCTACTGTAAGTATAAAAAAAAATCAAGGTTTACCTTTTTAATTCTCCATATATTTTTTTTCTCACGGTCCCCCCCACATTATTTTTAGATTGCCAAACTTCACCCTCTTAAGGCCGTCATTGAGTCTTTAGACAAGCACAAGGTCAACTATGTTGTCTACGATACCGTCCGTGTTGAACCCACCGATACCAGTTTCAAGTCTGCTATCGACTTTGCTCGTCAACACAGCCCTGATGCTTTCGTCGCCGTTGGTGGTGGTTCTGTTATTGATACCGCTAAGGCTGCCAGTCTTTACAGTTCTCACCCCGAAGCTGACTTCTTGGACTTTGTCAATGCTCCCATTGGTAAGGGTATGCCCATCAGAAAGAAGTTGAATCCTTTGATTGCTGGTAATGTATAATAGTCTGTGCGTTTGTGTGTGTGAAATAGAGTAGCGTAATTAACTCTAGTTGGTGTGAATTACAGTCCCTACTACTGCTGGTACTGGTTCTGAGACTACCGGTACTGCCATTTTTGATTACGAACCTCTCAAGACCAAGACTGGTATTGCTCACCGTGCTCTCAAGCCTCTCCTCGGTATTGTCGATCCTTTGAACACTCGTAGTATGCCCTCTCAAGTACATGCCTCCAGTGGTTTGGATGTCTTGTGGTAAGTATCTTTTTACAAAGTGTGGGGAAATAAAGTTTCTAATTTATGTTGAAACAGTCACGCCCTTGAATCTTATACTGCTTTACCCTACAACCAACGTTCTCCTCGTCCTCGTGATCCTATTGAAAGACCCGCTTACCAAGGTTCCAACCCTATTAGTGATGTCTGGTCCCTTCACGCTTTGAAGATGGTTGTTGATTACTTGCCCCGTGCTGTCAAGGATCCCGAAGATACCGAAGCTCAAAGCCAAATGTTGTTAGCTGCCACTTTTGCCGGTATTGGTTTCGGTAATGCTGGTGTTCACCTTTGTCACGGTTTGAGTTACCCCATCAGTGGTCTTAACAAGACATACAAGCATCCCGGTTATAACGTCGATCACGCCATTGTTGTAAGTAGACCATAAAATGTGAATCAGGGTGTATAGATTATTAAAAACATTTTATTTGTAGCCCCATGGTGTCTCTGTTGCTTTGACTGCTCCTTCCGTCTTCCGTTTCACTGCTGACGCTTGTCCTGATCGTCACATTGATGCTGCCGCTGCTTTTGGTGCTGATCCCACCCAGATCAAGCAATCCATGGCTGGTGAAGTTCTCGCTGAAAAGCTCACTCGTTTCCTCGAGGATTTGGGTGTCCCTAACGGTTTGAGTGCTCTCGGTTATGACTCTTCTTATATCCCTGCTTTGGTTGAAGGTACTTTGCCTCAACATCGTGTCACCAAGCTTGCTCCTGCTCGTGAACCCGCTCGTGAGCAAATCGCCTCCATCTTCGAAAAACGCCATGAAGAACTACTAAATGCATAAACTAAAAATAAAATTGACAACTAAAGATGTATGTATCATATTAAATCTAGAAAGCCTTCCAATTTTAAACATACTGCACGCTGAATTACTGCGCATTTGAATTATTATACTCGGGACCCTTGTTAACAAAGTATGCTACTCATATGATATGCATCAAAGGTGAATCATGATTTGCATGAGCAGTGCTCGCCTTGCATATTAAAATTCAAATATACCTACCATTGGACGAACGTACACACTAACGGTTTGAGTGCTCTCGGTTATGACTCTTCTTATATCCCTGCTTTGGTTGAAGGTACTTTGCCTCAACATCGTGTCACCAAGCTTGCTCCTGCTCGTGAACCCGCTCGTGAGCAAATCGCCTCCATCTTCGAAAACGCCATGAAGAACTACTAAATGCATAAACTAAAAATAAAATTGACAACTAAAGATGTATGTATCATATTAAATCTAGAAAGCCTTCCAATTTTAAACATACTGCACGCTGAATTACTGCGCATTTGAATTATTATACTCGGGACCCTTGTTAACAAAGTATGCTACTCATATGATATGCATCAAAGGTGAATCATGATTTGCATGAGCAGTGCTCGCCTTGCATATTAAAATTCAAATATACCTACCATTGGACGAAAAGGAGTCTCACAGGCTTCATGATAGTACGTAAGAACCATATTTCAAACATATTGTTGTCAGTTCTTTCCGGGCATATGATGGAGAGAGAGAGAGAGAGATACGGGGGGGGTACCTCCATGTCTTTCAAAAGTTGTCAAACATGTACACGAAGTGAGAAATAGATGAAAAAAATTATAGCCAATGGCATAAGTGTCGCTAAGCAGAGCACTTCCGAGTTTAAGCAAAACGATACTGATCCGGCTCAGCAAACCGGTTATATAAACAAAACCTCTTTTGTAAACAGTAAAATTGCCTGCTACATTGATGGCAAAGTACGTAGTCATAATGCAAATTACTATCTGAAACTCTGTAGACAGTACTTGATCAGCTTATGTAAGGGACACTTTGCCCACTTGAAGACCAAATTGGTTTGCAGCATCACTACATACAAGGACTCGTAAGTACGTGCAATGAGTATTACTTGAATAAGTACGTGTAATACATCCAGTTTTGATGGATCTAAACATATATTCCTACCTGAACTTACTTGGATTACGACTATAATGTCTGTAGAAAGCCATTGTGCTTTTCTCCTACGTACGATTAAGGAAGTGTGGCGATAAGTATATATGCAAAGATGATTAATGCTACGTATGTAATGGCTGCTAAGCTTTTCTTATATATCACATCAATGGTAAGGTCATTCGCCATGATCGCCAGAAAAAAAAAGAACATGTACGAACATCTTCCGAGAATTCGTCTACGAATTGCCTATCGGACACACTTGACTACAATCCCAGGCAAACTAGACTAATTTTTAAATGGTCAAGTGTTGATAATTTGGTGATACCTACAACAACAATTTTTGCAATCGTCCTGATAACATTACAGAAAATGACGATGGAACAGTGAGATGTTTAAGATCAAAGTCAATTCCATACACCTCGTATTATATCGATCTACACCACTTGTCAATTGTTTCAGAAAAGGGCTCAGCAGTGCCTCAGGAGAACAGTACATACTTTTTATTATAAAGTTGGATTTGCCCAAGACCATCTAGATGTCTTTCGATTGGAGTGAAGTCAATTCCAAGCATCATCTTTTGATGTTCATTCCTGTAATTTCCATCATCCTTTTCCATGACATTTTTCTCTTTTACCCCTTGAAAGTCTATTTTCTTGCATTATTTTCTGATTCAGGCTGGAAATTTTTTAAAGCTGAGCTTATTTGATCTTCAATGATGTGAATGCGTGATCGGATTTACTAATATAGACTGTGCTGAGCATTTTCTTAGACTAGTTTCTGTTAAATTTGGTAAAGCGCGCTGTACCACTCACTTATCACGTATTTAATAGATCAATAAAAAAGTTTTCTAATTTTTTCTTTTCTTTTCTAGTTTTTACATCAACTATATACCTTAAATTATGAATTTCTTCAAAAGTAGCGACGAAAAAGCCGCTCTCAAGCAACGCGATGAGGAGGAAGACGCCTCGATCAAAATCACAAACAAACCATTCACACGTAATGATATCTTGGTCTGTGCTACTCATGGCCGCGTTCATGCTGTGAGCAAATTGAACGGATCTGTTCTCTGGGAGACCAAATTTCCAACGGGTGCATACGGAGGTGTGGTCTCTTTATTTGTTACAGATACCGATAAATTAATTGTTGGTGCCAGAGGAAGAACTGCAGCTATGAACCTGCTGACCGGTGAAACACTTTGGGTGAACAAAATGCCTGTAAGTATGGATATGCAATATACAATTTGGCCTCAAGTTGATCCGATAGTAAAATAGGGTTGCGGTTTAGAGGAAGTTTCTATTCTCACAACACCAAGCAGATTTTTGTCGCCGAATAAACAGCCTGATTATGGAGCACATGCAGATGCACCGCCACATTATAACGAGCAAGTAATTCCTGAGAGACCAATTGTTCTATCTTGTACACAAGGTAAAGCATTGGCCATGGATGTTGATACCGGTGAATCTTTATGGAGTTATAACTGCCCAGGTGGAAGATTCAAAATTCCTACGGCATTAGTTGAGCCACCAAGTGCAGAGGAGGGAAGACCTGAGGGTTTAGTATATATCGGATCTGGTAAATGGATCTACTGTCTTAAGGCAAGAACTGGCGATGTGGTCTGGACATCCAAGATCTGTGACAGTATTTGGGGATATGGTTATATGACAATGGCAACTCCTTGGAGCTCCCGTTTAGCTGCTGAAGCGTACACTGCCTTCAGTCAGCAACCTGTTGCTCAAGCTAGAGATAAGGAGCGCGAAGCTGAAAGATCCAGTGGTGGATAGAGGTCCCGTCAAGCAAATTATCACAATTACATATTATATCCCTGGAACGTATTAATTCAACCATTATAATAAATAATTTACTTGTTTAAAATTTCGTTGCTTTGGTACGCATTACGTATCTTACATACCACGCTGTGGAGCTAATTTAGCAAGATGCACAATACTGTGCGACCACCTTTTAGAAATGCAATGCGCGCTTTAAAATAGTTTTTCACTGCGAAGTTTACTCTGATCCCTCAATTTACGGTAGAGCGCACAATGGAGAACAAAACACGGTAAGTTCCTGAATGCGCACTTTCCAAATAGATATTTTATCAAGTACTAACAAATATGACAGGTTATGTTTTTCTTTTTGTATTTACAAGTATATATTATCGATAGTATATGTATCCTTTAGTCATCATCTTCATCTTCGTCACAATCATCATTTTCCTTATGCTTATGTTTTTTATGTTTCCAATCATCTTCTTTGTGGCTATTCTCTTTATATTTCCAGTCTTCTTCATCATCGTCTTCGTCATCATCATCGTCGTGGTCGTCGTGACCATCGTTTCCATCATCGGTAATAGTGCGAGTATAATGATTAGGATCGGTAATAGGCAGAGTGTTACAGTTATTACCGTCTGTCACTGTTACCGTCATGATGCCAGCGGCTGTGACAGTGAACGTATCTACGAAAGTTGTCGTGGGCTGTAGCTGTTCAGTCATGGTTGTGGTGGTGAATAAATTCAAAATTGAAATAATGATAGTATTGGCCCGAGTGAAAGTTGTTGTATGTTGCTGAGTCTCTGTCTCGTGCTCAGTTGTTGTTTCTATGTTGCGACCAACGATCGTTTCGGTTTCTGTGCTATATTGTGTTTGAGTTTCTGTACTATATTGCGTTTCTGTCACAGATTGAGTTTGGGTTTGAGTCTCTGTACTGTATTGCGTCTCCGTCACAGATTGAGTTTGAGTTTGAGTTTCTGTATTCGTACTAAATTGTGTTTCTGTAACAGATTCTGTTGTAGTTCCTAATTGATTTTCTGTTACTGTGCTAGTTTCAGTTTTTGATTCAGTTACAGTTCCAAGTTGAAATTCTGTTTTGGTAGTGGTATCAGTGTTGGTGACAGTGTTAGTATTAGTGACAGTGTTGGTGTTTGTGACAGTACTTTGCTCGGCAGTGGTGGTAGTAGTGGTATGCTGAGTTTCAGTTTGAGTATAAGTTTGAGTGAATGTGTTAATATTTCCTGCTTTTGTGACAGTGACAGTGGTAGGTGTAGCTGTACAACCATCAGGTCCAGGTGGACCTGGAGTTCCGGAAGCAGTGGAAGATAGAGGTGGAGGAGGTGGAGGAGAAGGTGAAGGTGAAATTGTCACTGGAACACATCCTTCGAATTGATCACAGTCTGCACCTGCAGCACGATAGTCGTGAATTTCAACACCATTTGCAAATGCCCAAGTATAAGATAGAGCAATGATAGTACCAGCAAAATTACCAATAGGACCATCACGAATGTTACCTACAATAAATATGAGTATGCCTATTTAGAGTACATTGTGGTGTGCGCTGCTATACCTCTTGGCGCTAAAATGAGTCCCAAGAGATGAGAAGGAGTATTTCTGACGATTATAAAAGCTCCAGTTTGACTGTATAGCCCAGTACTTGCTTTGACTGCGAAGAAATTGAGAACAACCTTGCACCCGCTAAATCCCTTTGTTGGATTATTTGTGTTAATAGTGATGGTAGTATCTTCAAGAACGGGTATCTAGCAAATCAAATATGAGCATATATATAAAGAGTAATAAAGGAAACTCGGTTCATGCTTACGTTGAAGACATAGGTAATGCTAGGATCTGGCTGTATACTTCCCTGAATTCCATTCCAAGTTCCTTTGCCAAAGAGAAAGTTATCAGCAACAGACATTGCGTCTTTCCACATATTGGCACAGGCAGCTTGATTGGAACAAGAGTTTAAGGTGATATACTCAATTCCGTGATCAGTGGTACCGAGTCTTTTAAATGATGCGTCAGCTTGAAGCTGCAAGGTCGGCGGGTGTTCAAAGTACTCATGGTTTAGTTTTACTGCTGCCTTTTCAAGCGCCACAAAATCTAATACACCTGTCCCCTCTTTTGTTGTGATGTAGCAACCAGATTCTGATTGTTTAAGTCCTGAAACATCACCTCCACCTCCAATAAACGCAGAAGCATGTACTTGAACGTTGTTGGAAAATGATTGACCACCAGCGACCAAACCATACGATTTTACAGAGCCCTTAGCAGAGCAGTCTTGTCCATGGTTAGCATTAACAACGTAGTTAGGGGCAATAAAATTTCCCTTGGCGGCGAGTGGACCTGAGATACCAGCACCACCGAAGGTGTAAAAGTCTCCAAAGAAGATAGCATTGAATCTCCTGAACTAGAATATGCAGTGAAGATATGATATTATAATCACATTACGTAAACCTCATAGATGTATGTAACTTACAATTTCATTCACCAATCCGTCGTTCGGACAAGTTTCGGGGCGTGTTCCTTCGACTGGATCTAATCTATTACCCTTATTTGGAATTGTCATCGTCACCGTTTTTGTCACCTCCAAGAAGTCTTTGTGATGGAAAAAATCATCGTCTTCATCCTCACAATAATCGTCTTCGTCATCATAATCATAGTCGTCCTTATCCTTGTAACTATTTTCATCATCATCGTCATCGTCATCATTATCGTCGTCATAGCCTGAGTACGCGTTGACTCTATCAATTACTATCAATGCAATAAGTAGAGTAATTAGCAAAAGGTGAAGTTGCCTGATCATTCTTGCTACGGGTGATGGTGATTTGGCCAAAATCAGAATATTTCGTGGTATTTATATAATTTTGGGTCTGGCGCATTGTTGCTACTATTAATTGAAAACACAAACACTAAAGTACATGGAAATGGATAACCTTTGGATTGGTAGATTTATTCGTGAGTATACTCTCATGCGACAGATAGCCCAATGAACAAATATTTGAGATAATTAAAACATTTTTTATTTACGTGAATACATAGTAGTAGCAGAAAGTATTTGAGAAAATGCACCTGAATCTAAGTCAGTATGGTATTCGCTTCGTTTTGTCTTTCAATATACACCCTGACTTTTGCTCGTATAATAACTACTGTCAAAGAGTTTAATTTGAGTTTGATACGAATTATAAATTCTTCAATTCTATAAATTAGCAGTTCATATTTGTGTCAGCTTCTGTAAACAAATGTATAAAGAAGTCGGTGTGACACATCTCCTCAGAATTTAATATTGTCCTTGGAATGTACTCAAAATTGACCAAACAGGTATCCAAAGTACTTCT
Organism: Mucor irregularis B50; assembly: GCA_000587855.1. Taxonomy (NCBI): domain Eukaryota; kingdom Fungi; phylum Mucoromycota; class Mucoromycetes; order Mucorales; family Mucoraceae; genus Mucor; species Mucor irregularis. The sequence continues at coordinate 146,660 of AZYI01000187.1, forward strand.
ATTTGCATTGATAAGTTCTTCGATTCATTTTCTTTTCTGTATATATCAAATAAGGTTAAAGTATCCGGTCAAACTAATTTCAAAAACACGCCCACAAAAATAGACTTTCCAAAGCACTGGTACTTCCAAAAAGTTGGTAAAATAACGACAGCAGTACATTATATAATATGAACTTCTTTCGGTCACCCACCACAACCAAAGTCCTGGGCCACTGAGCGCAGGAATGGCTACACTGCTGAATACCAAATCATACAGTGAATGTGCCTCACTTTCTTAAGTTGAAGAACTTCACTTTTTTTGCTGCTGTGCACAATTGTACAGAATAAAATTGCAAAAAAGCAGTCACATAAAATTATTTTTCACTAACATACGACGCGTGAAGCTTTTGCCGTAGCAGTTGGTTTTTTTCTGTAAACACATTCAAGCTATTATAATGCCTTACACATCATATAACGCTTACATTGTTCAATCTAACTTCTTTGTTATTTTGGGTCTTGTTGTTGTCAATCATTTGGCTTCAATTTTCAACCTCAAACCACTTTTAGTTCTTTTACAATGGACTTATTTTCAAATTGCAGGTAATTATTTTGATTAATTATAGAGTAGGCACTGCACACGATGCTAAAGTAGTTGTTTGAAAATAATAGAAATATTACTTATTGGTGCCTGTTGTTACAACATGTATAACGTCTCTAGAGACTTGATTGATCCTTACATTACAAATATTCATATTCCTTATGGCAAATACATATTCGGTAAATATTCGCACTCTAGTCTAAAACTCACTATTCTAAACATTAACGATCATATATTCAGCTCCTGGACCTATCGTTACTATTGTATTCAGATTACTTCACTTGATATTCAGCAGTATTTTACCCAGCAAAAAGTCTACTTCAGCAGCAACATCAGCAACAGCAAGTACAGCAACTAAAGCAGCGCCTCAAAAACAGGACGATATTACCAATGTGAACGATATCTTTACTAACTTTCTCAGTTCAAACACCACTACTACTGCACCTCAACCCGGTTCCGTTTATTTCAATTTCGCTACTGCAAATCAAGCTCAACAGCCAGCACAACAACAACAACAACAACAAGGAATTATCAATGCTAGACATATTATCCAACCTCAAACCGCTTTAAGCTTTAACTTGACTGACCAAAGCAGTTTATTTGCATCAGAAACTATTATCAGTAGACATATCCCAAAGCTTAAATATACACCTTGTATTAAACCTCCACTTGAACCTTCTGCTCACAGAGAGCGTATTTTATGGTATTTATCACCCACTCCGGAAGTTGTTGATGACTTTAGAATCGAACAGGTAATAATAATATGATGACATTCTGTTGAAAAAGTTTTAACTTGTCTACTTCATGATAGATTCTCGGATACCAAAAGCACTGGCATAATTTCAATGATCGTTATTCTCGTGATGAATACGACAAATTAACTGCTGTGAGTTACACATGTTTCTTATATGTAAATGCATATATGCTAATCTTTACTTTTATACTGTAGGCCCTTCTTAAATATATCTTTACACCATTGTCCAACTCTATCGAGACTATTGACAAAAAATTAGCTCCCAAGCATACAATCGCCACATGTCCTCAAGGAATCGTTGCATTATCATACCTTATGCCTGAATTTAACGTAAGTGTCTTGAAGAGTTGTAATATCATAGAGTAAAATACTAACCTTTTTACTGAAATACTTAAAGCAAGATACAGTCTTCACTATGGCTGAAGTACTGAAATTCCTCACTCTTAATGGACACAATAGTCCAGAAAGCATTCAATACGTGAGTGAGCGTGTCAAAGGTAAGCTAATGTTATAATACTATCAAGTTTGAGCCTTTTAGTAACTCTTTTTATAATTTTCCCACAGAACTCGCATCTAACAAAAAGATGGCTGCTTATACATAACTAAAGTACATGGAAATGGATAACCACGTACACACTCTTCTTAAATATATCTTTACACCATTGTCCAACTCTATCGAGACTATTGACAAAAAATTAGCTCCCAAGCATACAATCGCCACATGTCCTCAAGGAATCGTTGCATTATCATACCTTATGCCTGAATTTAACGTAAGTGTCTTGAAGAGTTGTAATATCATAGAGTAAAATACTAACCTTTTTACTGAAATACTTAAAGCAAGATACAGTCTTCACTATGGCTGAAGTACTGAAATTCCTCACTCTTAATGGACACAATAGTCCAGAAAGCATTCAATACGTGAGTGAGCGTGTCAAAGGTAAGCTAATGTTATAATACTATCAAGTTTGAGCCTTTTAGTAACTCTTTTTATAATTTTCCCACAGAACTCGCATCTAACAAAAAGATGGCTGCTTATACATACACACCCAAAAGCACTGGGATGCCCACCGATTCTGCTATTATCATGCATATCTTCACTACTTATTTAAATATGAAAGAACCCTACGCTATACCTCCTCTTGTTCCCGTAAGTATTTTGTAGCAGAATAAGCTATTTCAGTGCTAACTATGGTTTATTTATAGGCTCAAATCGATTTATTCAAGTTCCTTTTAATATACGTTTACATGACTCCAGAGTAAGTTATTTGTCACCTTGTCTTTCTTATTTTGAATACTAACTTTGATTTTTTATAGACTTGAACATTGGAAGGTTTTTGAGAAATAATCACTTGAATATAACATTTTAGAGTAAATAACCATTTTATAAATAAAGTATCAAACAATTGTAAATTATCTTGTTTAGCGTAATATCTGACTCAAAAGTGTATGATAATACTCTTGCAGTCAGCTTCATTGATAATTCTGCTTGGGCAGACCATTTTTATGAATAGTACCGGCGGTAGGACTGCTGCATTTGGACCGTATAATTTAGCACTATTTCAAATTTGCTTTAAAGCAGTAGTGTTCAACTTGTAGAAAACAATGAACACAAATTCTGTTAGATCGCTTCACTCAACAGCTTCCTACTTTGCGCGTAGAGCTAATTCAGCCTCAAAAGGATTCAATCGTTGGGGTACATATAATCGCTTAGCACCTGCCTCATTAGCTAATGTCAACGTTCGTAAATGGCTTCACCGCCCAGTGCCCGATCACATAATGCGACCCCCTTACGCTGAAGACGGATCAAGCTCTAAATGGACTGCTGAGATTCCAATTCACTCTGAGAAAGACATTTCTGGCATGAGAGAAGCTGGTAAACTTGCAAAAGAGATCTTGGCACTCGGCTCGACACTTTGTCAGGTTTGTTTGCGTTGAGCGGAGGAAAGATGGAAAAGTAATAACCAGGCATACATATATAGCCCGGTGTAACCACAAATCATATCGATCAAGTATTGCATGAGGCTATTGTGGCAAAAGGTGCCTACCCATCGCCTTTGAATTACATGGGATTCCCAAAGAGTGTATGTACTTCCATCAATAATATCATAGCACATGGAATTCCCGATGACAGACCATTACAAGATGGAGATATCATCAATGTGGACGTCACGGTAAAGATACAAGTTTAAAGTGTGTTGTCATGAACGATTGCTCAATCCAATGCGCTCGTAGGTGTATTTAAATGGTTATCATGGAGATACCTCTTCTACTTTTTTGGTAGGCAACGTAGATGAAAAGGGTAAAGCGCTGGTCGAATGCACAAAAGAGACTTTAGATAAGGCAATTGCCATTTGTGGGCCTGGTGTCCCGTTGCGAGAAATCGGCCGTGTCATTTGGTAAATTTCACTAGAACAAGACGATAAAACAACATAAAGCTTACGGCCAACTATAGTGAACATGCGAATAAAAATGGGTTCTCTGTGTCGGACGAATTGTCTGGCCATGGTATTGGTAAAGAGTTTCACAGTTTGCCATTAGTATATCATCATAGTAAGTGCAATAAGATCCGATATGATACATTGATGTAAGCTAATCGCTTCTTATTTTCAAGTTAATGATGAAGAGGGCGATATAGTTTCAGGCACCACATTCACCATTGTAAGAAAATATGCTATTATTAAGTCAAATTATCGTCGTAACTAAACTGATCGTGTACAATTTCGTTAAGGAACCTATCCTTTGTCAAGGATCGGCAGCAGGTATAATGTGGCCCGATCAATGGACAATATCCACAGTGGATGGCGGCAGAAGCGCGCAGTTTGAGCATACCGTAAGTTTTAGGTGAAATGCAACAGATTGAGATAGTGCTAACACTCATAATATGCTACAGTTGCTCGTCAATGATGATGGTGTAGAAATTTTGACATAATAGACCTTTTTAAAGAAAGTAACATTATATAATTTACCGAGGTTGCCAATAAAGTGTATTGCCAATCAAATACTTTTACAAGATCATCAAAGATTACTGCATTTCTATAAAGTGGTCTGTGCTACCTACAGATGAATTTGAGTTTTTAAGAAAAGGAAATTTTTTTCATCTCGTTCCTGTCACTCACGTCATCGTAGGCAAGGTGCATGACTTGAGTCACCTTTGTACAGAACTCCTTTATTTATCAAAGAAAACAAAACTTTATATTTTAATTGGTCTGTTTCAAATTAGGAAGCTAGGAGATCGTCATTTTCCATGCAAAACAACAACTTTATTGACACTTGCAGGACATGAAAACCCTGAAACGCACAAACAATGAGGTTGTCTACATACTTTTCACAGTACAGATTACTCATTTCATCATCACTACTTCATTAAATTGATTTCTTATCATGGGGTTTTCCAGGAAGCGCGTTGTAGTACATCTGCTGACTCGGTCATGATTACGACGACTATTTTATTTCAATGTCCGGGCCAAAGCTGCAGTTATTGGTGATAATACTTCAACTTCAATTTATTCTCCCCCAACATTTAATTGGTATTTCACACAGTTTCTCTCTTCTCTCTTTCTCATTCTTAATACAATTATGAAATTACCGACCATTGCATTCCTTTTAGCCTCTGCAGTAGGCTTGGCACAAGCCAGTTATTTGCCTGGTTTAGTCATTCAAGACGAAGACCTCAGTAGCTCATTCATGGGGGATTCTACAAACTTGATCAAGAACTGTGGAGACGCACACGACCTTTTGACGTAAGTTATTTTACATTAGGGCAGAAAGAGAGAATATTAATAAGCTGTTGTTTTTGTAAAGTATTGATTATGTTACTCTCAACCCTGACCCACCAGTAAAAGGTCAAGATCTCATAATCGACTTTAAGGGTACTTTGTCCGAGACTGTTCCTAACGGAACCGTTGTTGAGATCATTGTTAAATATGGTGTTGTAAAGTTGATCCAAAAGAAGTTTGATTTCTGCGATAAAATCCAAGAAGTCGACGAAAAGTGTCCTATTCCCGAAGGTGATTTAACTTTCAACAAAGTCGTCGCTTTACCCAAAGAAATTCGTAAGTTGATTGTGCTAGTGTGATTAGGCAGTTTACTAACGAGATTGCGTTATTTCTTCATAGCTCCCGTAAGTTGATAGAGTTTGAAAAACGAAAGATACAATACATGTTACAGCAAGTACTAATCCATCTTATCATTATTTTTAGGGAAAATATACTGTCCATGCCGAAATTATCACACCTGAGAAGAAGCGTGTTGCCTGTCTTATCGGTCAAACCACTTTTCCCCGTTAAATAATCAACCATAATAAATATAAACTGTGTACATCATTCTGTCTTTATTCAATATTCCCGATATTACATTTTATATTTACATTCATGGCTTACGCAAAGAGGTAAAGGCCTTCTCTCTGTATTGATTCTGTAAATCTTGAAAAGCTTCCTCATATTTACGCTTTAAATCAAGAACTTCACTTTGGTAATCGGAAGCTATCTTTGAGGGTAGACGTTCAAGGGCTTTTAAATCAGATTCTATGTGAAAAGCAGTAAAGAGTGAGAAGCGAGCTTGGGATAGATCATTTACTTATCATACCTGGTAATGAGCTCAGTAGTGATGTACTGTTAATCAGAGGAAGTTCACCTTTACTGATGTCAAATAGTGGGAAGAGACTATTCTTGATAAACTCTTCACCTTTCTCTGATAACAAGGGCACTTCAGGAGTAGCCTCTGCTTCTGATTCAATTTCCATATCTGAACTAGTCTCTTCTGCGGGGACAACTGTAGGCACGGGAAGAGCATCTGCTTCCTTTGGTGGTGCCAAAGTCGTAGTAGATCGTGGTAAACGTGTGAATGATCGGTATTGATAGTTAGCCTCTTTCCTCTTTATAGAAAGAAGCCATGATTTGATATTTTCAGCTACCATGACGTTCAATTCTTCGACAGTCGTTGTTGCACCGTTGTCCCACTCTGGCCAGTCGTTATCTTCGCGCATCAAATTTTTAAATTCATCCGATTTGGCATCAGAGAGAAGCATGTTATGTTCTTCCAAGTATTTAAATGCCCTCTCTTCGACGGATCCTAATGTAATAAGATTCGCTATGGGTGGAGGGTTTGTCGAGTTTCTTTTTGAAATCTTTTTTGAAAGCGCTTCATTACTTTTAGCTCTAATGTCCAGGGAGATGATAAAATCTGCGACAGGCTCAAATCGACTGCTTCTTTCTGCTGTGCCTCTTTGTTGATCTACTTGGTCTTTTGTCTTGATAAACACACCATATTCTCCTTCCCAATTTTCCAATGCATAATTCATACGCACACAATCCAGCTTGAATGTCTCTTTAATCGACTCTATCAACATCTCTTCTTCGCCCATATCCTTGACTACAATCAACAAGATGATATCTTTTCCCAGCAAACTACGTAGTAAATGATTCAATATCATCATCTTTCCGGAAACTCTCCATTGCTCTTCGGGTGTATAATCCATGTCAGAAGATGGTAGAGTTAAAGCACTGATAGACTTTTCGAAATGCATATTGAAGAATAAATTCGTCTTTGCTCTAGCAGCTACGACGGTTCTATCGCACTCTAAACGTTGTTTAATAGTTGGGTATACTGGTATAAGTTTCTTGGGAAAGGTGTAAACGGGTTTATTGGCTGAACCATCTTGAACTTGTTGCAAAGCTTCATCTTCAGCAATCCAATCTACGTTTATTGATGTTATTGCTATGGCTGCTGGAAGTGCAGAGACCGCTGGTAATTCCAAGTCTGCAGGTGCACTGACCGCTGGAGCTTCTTCGGTTGTTGCAGAGTTTGTGGGTTGTGGTTCGTTCGACTGAGCAGAGTTAGGTCCTATTAATGATTCAATCATCTCATTCACGTCCTGTGTATTCAGCGTAAACTCCTCCTCGGCTGTCTCTGCAGGAGCGGCTGCTGGTGTTCCTACAGCGCTAGTTTCTGTCATGACTGAATCTTCGCTGGCTAGAGTTGCACTTGGCGGGGCCTCTATCATTCTAGCCGCGTTATTTCGCTCTTCTCTTCTCTTCTTATAACTTTCCAAGTCTAAGCTACAGGGCGTGACATTCACTTTAAATTCCTCGTCTTCGTTGATTTCTTCATCGTTATCCACTGATAAGCTTCCGCTTGTCAGTAACTTCATGACATTAGGTGAGTCGTCATATTCTACAGTTGGATTCTCGCTTTCTGCAAACATGAGAAACATCTCCCTAGGTATAGGTTCCAGGAAGTAACGATCTTTTGTTGGTGGATTGTCATTGATGGATTTTAATTTTAAGCGTTCAAGTCTCACGGTTGAATTAAAGAGATCCTCCAACTCAGTCTTGGTTCTTGAAATAATGGGCTGAGGGTGGATAGCCTCCTCAAAGATGCTGAGTGATCCTTTGTGCAATTGCATTTTGGTGTTTAAAACGGATACACCAAGACTATCTTGGCAGCGATTTGTGTAAATCATGGTTGTGACAGTTTTTCCAGGTGTTACTTTTTATATATCAAGTTCAGGTTACGCCAGAAATGCTTTTTAGTGAAACAACGAATATCTGCCTATGCAGGAAATCTAAGGGCGTTTTTGTGAGAAAAGACAGTGTGTAATACAAAAAAGTCAATGGTGGTAGTATCTACCGTGCGTATATCTACTCTATGAAATTCACAAACACAAACAGAGATAGATATGTAAAATGAGAGCGAAAACAAGATGTGGTAGTATACTTTCTTAAAAGCGAAGTACATTAATAAGCCCAAACAACTTTTTCTTGGTGTTTATTGAGCTGTTAGTGCTCACACAATCAATGATGAATAGGTCAAGAAGTGGATTAAGTAATGTTTTCTGGGTGTATGAATACCTTTATTAAAAGGGATAATCGGACAGCATTTGCACATACAATTGCTGTATCTGCGACTATGCGTATTCCATTTGAGTATGACTGCGTAAATTGTAGGTGGCAACCTTGAACTGTTCTGCAATTACAATATAAGAAACAACCATCAATAAATCTTTGAGAATATTCGCATTATCAGTCTTTGTAAATTCGTTTTTTGCATCGATTATCACTTTGTAATTGATCCATCCAAGATTTTTTACTCTTTCCTTGCTAAGGTATTGGTCTAACAATTTGATTACATGCGTTCTTTCGTTCTTGGCAGCAGCAGGTGCGGTGAAAGGGAGTTTGACTCTCTGATACATTTCCTCAGTGATGAACGGCTTAGCAGCTTGCTTCAGAATCCATTTCTCATTGAAAGTACCGTCTTCTTCAATCTTAATTTTGACCGAAGGAGGAAGTCCGTTGACATATTCACACAAATGATGATCCAGAAACGGAGTACGAGCTTCAATTGAGTGAGCCATTTCGCTTCTATCACCGAGCATGTTGCATATATAATTGGGCAACAAAGTGTGGTTTTCGAGATACATGGAAGTGTGTAATGGATGCCATTTGCTGTTTGCTTTGCTTCTAGCGATACCGCTGACAGCCTCCACCATAGCCAATGCCGAGTTAGGCTCGCCCCAGCGTTTTGTCACAGATGTCTTGTAAAAGTTTCCTCGTAAGAGAAAAAGTGATTTGAATAGGTATTGCGCAGTGATATTGTTTACCATCCTTCCACAGCTAGGGTCTTCTGCGGTAGCACTACTACCATGTTCAGAGTTTTCGTTGCCCATAAGTATATCGATATCATGTTTGGTTTTGGCAGCTACTTGATTTAGTTTTTTCTCTCGTTCTTCTTCATTCAATGTTCCAAAGCCATTGGGAGTGGCGAGATCAGGTTCCAAAAGAAGATCATTCGTGAAGAAACTATAGCCACCAAAGTGCTCATCGGAGCCTTCACCTGTCAAGACTACTTTGTAACCACTATCGCGTGTGAGTTTGGACAACAAAAACTTGGAAACCCCACCAAAGTTAGGTTGAGGCTGCTCAAAGTGCCAGATAGCCTCGTCAAAGTTTCGTACAAATTCTTCTTCGGTCAGTACAAGTTTTTTAAGATCTATGCCACAGAATTCCGCTGTTCTTTCGGCAATTGCGAGTTCGTTGTATTTGTCGCTTTCCGCAAAGGAAATGGTGAAAGCGGTTAGCTTCGCGTCCGGGTTTTTGGCTTTAATAATTTTGGAGGCGATACCGGCAACGACTGAACTATCAATACCACCGCTTAAATAGATGCCAACGGGGACATCAGCGATCAGTCTTTGTTCTACGGCATCGACTAAGTGCGAGCGGACACCTTGAATCATTTCTTCCACGGTTCTCGTGTCCTGTACAGTTTTGTCAGGATAATCGGCGTCCCAATAGGATCGAATTTGGAGTGTTCCAGAGGCGTTTGCGATCAGGTAATGAGCGGGAGGCAATTTATAAACTCCCTTAAAGCAGGTCCTGTAATCGAACCAAGCGCCGTTATTCACGACGGAGTCCATATCCCATTCGGCCTTCCAACCTAAAGGGAGAAATGCTTTGATTTCACTGCCAACTAACAATGTGCCATTGGTAACAGTGTAGTACACGGGCTTGATACCAAAACGATCGCGAGCAACGATCATACGACTTCTTCTCTCATCCCAAATCGTTAGCGCAAATTCACCTCGAAGGTGTTCAAGAAACGATAATCCATATTCGTCGTACAAATGAGGTATGATTTCACTATCGCTTTCAGTTTTGAATCTATAGCCTTTGTCTTGTAAATCAGCTCTTATTTCTTCGAAATTGTAAAGTTCTCCGTTTACAACTGTTTGAGTAGTACAATTTTGGTTAGATAAAGGTTGTTGACCACCAGAAAGATCAATGATGGAAAGTCGAACATGACCAAGAGCTTATATGTAAGTGGAAGACGTGTTAACATGAATTGTACGTATTGAATAAAAAAATGATACATAATCGCCAACTTACCACAGCGACGATCAGGAGATAAATATTTTCCTCTAGAATCGGGTCCACGATGGTTAATCAGTTCAAGAGATTGGTCGATATCAAGGTCGCAGAAACGAGTATCACTGCAGTGGTAACTGTCGAAATGGAGATAACAGCTAAAGCCACACATTATAATGAATAAACTTTTAAAAGTACAGAATATTAGAGTATTTTAGAGTGCTATTTATATGTTAAAGTTATGATTGAGTTGTGACCTTTAAAAGTAAGATGACAAAGGCACAAAATGTAATACCGGCCGCATATATTGATGATCGATGAACGATGAACGAGTGAGCCCGTCGGACTAGAGTAGTAAAAATAGACTAAACCTGTCCCTTTCTTTGATCGTGAGGAGACGGTCGTGCAAACAGCTATTACGCATTTTATAAACTACAAATATTCTTCCATTTATACTAAAAAAAGTATTCATGCAGAGCTACCAAATCAAAATATACGTAATATATTTGAAAGCAAATTTCCTTTTAAATACGATTACATAAATTCAGTAAGTAATGGCTATTACCTTTTCAAAATTTTGTCAAGTTTTTAAAAGTGTATTTACTCAAAAATTCATACATCGCGCAATCAACTTTCTGTATAACGAATCATCTGTAGAAAATACAATCTTCATTTTGACTATATTACACAAAAAACCAAAGTTAATGTAAAAATTTTTGTTGCACGTACTATGCTAACCTGGTCACAATGTAAATAGTTTAATTTTTATCTCGATATCATTTTCGATCAATTGAAACTCATGGCACGTAGACGACTAATGGAAATACGCACATAGAAAAAAAGAGAAAAGTGAAACTAAAAGCGGACGAGTGACACAATATTTCTGCACTACGGTCAGTATATCTGTTAAAATTTCATCATTATGATATGTTGGTTGTTTTATGGAGTCATAGAATGCACCATTAAAAACAAGGATCGAAATATTATTCAATGTCCGTTGAGACTTCTAGGGTTGTAGAGCTTTTACTCAAGTTCCTGATTGTAGTAGAACCTCTTTAATATATAACCACAAAGGGGATTTACATTTGCGATTCTACCGTCTATGTAAATAATTGTGCAATTAGACGAAAGCAGACTTATTTTACGTGAGTAAGAGGGGAGTAATCATGTAAACGCATATTGACTAGTATAAAAATGCGTATGGGCAGGACTGCATCCTTGCATGATTTATGAAGATGCACTAACAAATATTTAGACTTCGAAAGGCAGATTCTAAGGAAATTTCCCTCGTAGTGCATATTATGTAAAAGCAGGATCTTGGTGCATACTGAATGCAAGTCTCATATGAGGTGCAAAGACGTTGAAGATGTGAAATGCATAGACACTCAAGTCACGTAGGGATGCGTGTATTTATAAAAGTTCCATCATTTCTATGTACCTCTTTACTAGCTATTATTAACCTCAGACCACTTTTGAACATCCTGCAAAAACTCAATTGTAGTTTGTACAAGTTCGACTATACGTAGACTTCTATATGTATGATATGGAAGTTATATCTCGAGGCGCGAGTTTAGTATTTACGTACATAATATTTATTAAATACATGTATTTTTCATAATACTCGTACATAAACCTTAATTTTATGTTCAATGCGCAAAATAAGGGTAGTGTTTTGATTACATAACAGATATGTAGTACATAGTGTTATGTAAAACTACATACAAGCTTCATTGGGACATATATTCATCCATGCAATTTAAGCACGTTTATCTACCGTGACCCTTATGTTAAGTGATATCTATGTAGAAAATACAATCCATCATCTTTTCTTAAATTTGCTTCAAGGAGAAGAACATCATTAAATACTTTCGACTACACATCAAAGTCCTAATATAAAAGCAGCTCAACATGTGTGTCATGTATGCATAATTCTGTATTTCATTGTCTACGCCACGTAATTTATACTTTTACGAAAATAGAGATACGAGTTATGAGTTATGCAGAAATAAAGACACATTATCTATGAAGCAACTTTAGTAGCAATTAATTCGTTCGATTTGAAGAAAAGTGAGTTTGAATGTAGCGAGTGCTCTTAATGAACGGAACAAAGCAGAGATTTTAAGTGGTCAGTCAATTAAACGAACGTTACAGGGGCACAATTGGGCATACCTTTGTCAAGCCGCCCTGCTAATTTGTATAATATCCAGTTTTCTTTCATACACAGACGAGGTAGAATTGGATTCCAGAAAAAGTACTGTACAAGTTGACTTTAAGGCTACTTTATTTTTCTATAGACGTTTTGTTGTATGAAATTTAGTGACACATACACATGACAAATGTCTTGATTTGGGCTTAAATTGGTAGCACAAGCTCTAATTAATTTATTAATGGGCCCATCATTTAACACTGATTTTTCAACTGTTTCCATTAACAAGAATAATATTATTTTTTTTCTCTCTCTCTCCTTTTCTGATTTTTATTTTCGTTGAAACGCTAAAGGATGCCAAACACCAACCAAACTTTATTCATTGTCATTTTCTCATTAATAGCCGTAGTTATTGTGCTTTTGACATATGTGTGTTGGTTGAAGAGAATGAAAATGGCAGCTAAGAGGGATTTGCTGTACAATCAGCACCAACTAGAGAGAAACCAGCAGCAGCAGCAACAGTATCAGTTATCAGCTACTCAACTTCAACAAATGAAACCCGTTTTATTACAGCATTTATATGATCAAGATTTACAAAGACAAAGACAATACCATAACGAGCAAGTTCCCCAATATACCCCCCATAGCAGCAGTAACAACAATGGTAACAACAATGATGTCCTGGTGAATATCAATGACGAATCAGAAAGAGATGCCACTATCATTCATACCGAACAGCCACCCTATAATCAAACAAACAATACTAATAACTCTAATAATGCAAGAAATAACAATAATCAACCACTTCAGAACCCTTTCGAAGGCTAGAGCTGTTTCCTTGACAATGCATATAAATAAATTCTCGAAGCTTAAATACTTTAATTCTTGTACATATATCTGTATTACTCATTGTAATATAAGATCTTTCCGCAACAGAACATTTAAATTTCTATGTGCCCTCGTTTGTCCTTAACAAGAAACTATTGTATTTCTTGTACTTTTTTCACACTGAACAATATTGACAATGAATTATAGTGTATATAGGATTCGTACCCACAAGATCTACTCTTTTTTTATCATTCATCGCGAAACTGGTGGCAAAGAGCTTCTCATTAGCCCAACTTTGTTCTCTGCACTCCATTAATTGGTGGTAAATGAAGTAAAAATAGGGGTATTGTTGACTAGATCAAATTTGATTTGATTGACATTTCTTCCTTCCTGTGAAAGTTGCTCAAGATGATGAAGGGGGGAAGAGTGTTGTATCAAGCTTCTTTTAAGTTCCTCGTAGATTAATTGGGATTTACTTGTGAATTGTCCGCGCCTCTGTTGCTGTGTATTTTTGGTCGTAGGTTAAAGAAGTTGATCATCAAAAATGAAAAGTATCAATCCTCCGAGTACATGTACAGAGAGGAACTGGACTTTTGTACTGGATAATAATGACAATAACAATAATGCAGAGTAATAATCATAATTTATGTAACAAGAAACGTTATTAAAGTCCTGATTGTGCATCGAAGCACAGAAAAGCTACGGAAGGAAAAAAAAAGCTCAGAAAGATGATCTTTTTGGACTGCCTTTTGATTGTCCAATTCATTTGAAGAAGGGGGATAGATCTTGATGCATTTTCTCAATTTTCATTCGGCTTTTCAATCTCCCCCCGTAAAGAAATCACATCAACTTCGAGTGTGTGTCACATCTTGAATTTTATAATTTTTGTAGTATAAATATAATGCTGTCAGCGCGAACTCGATTTATTTCTTCTTTGCCACTATTTAAACGAGCTTACTCGACAATGACTGCAACTATTATCGATGGAAAGGCTATCGCCCAGTAAATATCACTCTACTTTATGTCCAACCTCGCCCGCAGTATTACTCACGTCCATCATACTCTTCTGTAGATCTGTTCGTAATGAGACCAAGGACAAGATTCTTGCCATCAAGGAAAAGTACCCTCATTTCAACCCCCACCTTGCCATGATTCAAGTTGGCAACCGAGAGGACTCTTCTATCTATGTAAAGATGAAGGATAAGGCTGCTAAAGAGGTACACCGAGTTTATCCCTTCGCTTTGCGTCATGCATCCTCATACTCAACCTATTTCTCCACTACAATTTTTAGACTGGTATCTCTATCACCATGGAAAAGTTACCCGAATCCATTTCTCAAAGCGAGCTTTTAAGAAAGGTCCAACAATTAAACAACGACTACAGAGTTCATGGTATTCTCGTACAAATGCCTCTCCCTGAACATATCAGTGAAGCTGCTGTTATTGAAGCCATTAGTTATCAAAAAGATGTTGACGGGTAAAGTGCATTCCGTGGGAAAAAAAAATTGAGAGTTGCTCATTATTAAGCTTGTTTTATATACAGTTTTCATGCCATTAATATCGGAAACATGGCCAAGAAGGGAGGTGAGCCTCTCTTTTTGCCTTGCACTCCCAAGGGTATCATTCATTTGTTAAAGTCAACCGGTATTGATATTGCTGGAAAGCAAGCTGCTGTTATTGGTCGTAGTGACATTGTTGGTGCTCCTGTTGCTACTTTGTTGACCGCTGAACACGCAACCGTCACTGTTTGTCACTCTAGAACTCCCGATATCGAAGCTATTGTAGGTGAAAGTATGAGATGGATATGAGCAAGCAGAGAGCTAATCGTTTTATTTCACGCGCTAAAGGTCAGAAACGCCGATATTGTTGTTGCCGCTGCTGGCAAGGCTGAACTTATCAAGGGAGATTGGATCAAATCTGGGGCTGTTGTGATTGATGTCGGTACCAACGCTGTTGAAGGTAAAAAAAAAAAAAACGCACTGTACGTGTAGGGAAATATTTTCCTAAACGAGATATATTTTGTTTTTTTGGGTATTCAGATTCCACAAAGAAATCCGGTATTCGTTGGGTTGGTGATGTTGAATATGCAAAGGCCAAGGAAGTCGCTTCTTTCATCACTCCCGTTCCTGGAGGTGTCGGTCCCATGACCGTTGCCATGTTGATGGAAAATACCGCCATTAGTGCTGAACGTTGGTTAACTTTAAGTCGTAAGCGTGATATCTCCGCTTTGGAGCTTGAATTGAAGACACCTGTTCCTTCCGATATTGAAATTGCCAAGGCTCAAGTCCCCAAGCATATTGATGAACTTTGTAAAGAAATTGGTTTGAATGCTAGCGAGGTAAATTCATCAAAAGACAAGAAGAGAGGGCGTGAATTTTTTATTGACTACGAGTTTTAGTATGAGCTTTACGGTACTGCCAAGGCCAAGATTAATTTGGATGTTTTAAAGAGACTTGAACATCGCAAGGATGGTAAATATATTGTTGTTACGGGGTAAGTCTACATTGATTTAATATATGAAAGGAGAGGTTGATAAAATGACTTACACCCATTGTTAGTATTACTCCTACACCTCTTGGTGAAGGTAAATCCACTACAACCATTGGTCTTGTTCAAGCCCTTGGTGCTCACTTGAACAAGGCTGCCTTCGCTTGTGTCCGTCAACCTTCTCAAGGTCCTACTTTTGGTATCAAGGGTGGTGCTGCTGGTGGTGGATACTCTCAAGTCATTCCCATGGATGAATTCAACCTTCACATGACTGGTGATCTTCACGCAGTCACTGCTGCCAACAACTTGATGGCCGCTGCTATTGATGCTCGTATTTTCCACGAAAACACCCAATCCAACAAGGCTCTCTTCAACCGTTTGTGTCCTGCCAAGAAGGGTGTTAGAAAGTTCGCTCCCGTCATGTTGAAGCGTCTCGAAAAGTTGGGTATCACCAAGACCGATCCCAATGAATTGACCGAAGATGAGATTGCTCGCTTTGCTCGTTTGGATGTCGATCCTGCCACTATCACCTGGCAAAGAGGCGTTGATGTCAACGACCGTTTCTTGCGTAAGATCACTATTGGTCAAAGTCCTACTGAAAAGGGTATGACTCGCGAGACTGGCTTTGATATCACTGTTGCTAGTGAAGTCATGGCTGTTCTTGCCTTGGCTACTGATCTTAAGGA
This sequence comes from Mucor irregularis B50, assembly GCA_000587855.1. Lineage (NCBI taxonomy): Eukaryota > Fungi > Mucoromycota > Mucoromycetes > Mucorales > Mucoraceae > Mucor > Mucor irregularis. The sequence goes on from AZYI01000187.1 coordinate 162,994, forward strand.
TATGCGTGAAAGATTAGGTAACATGGTCGTTGCCTCCTCCAAGACTGGTGAACCCATTACTGCTGACGATTTCGGTATTGGTGGCGCCTTGACTGTCTTGATGAAGGATGCCATCAAGCCTAACTTGATGCAAACCTTGGAAGGTACTCCCACCATTGTTCATGCGTAAGTATATATGTGAAGAAATCAAAATAGAGTTGACATGAACTAATATCTGTAATAGTGGTCCTTTTGCCAACATTGCTCATGGTAACTCTTCCATTCTTGCTGATAAGATTGCCCTCAAGTTGGCCGGTTCTGATGGTGCTGATATGGAACCCGGTTATGTTGTCACCGAAGCTGGTTTCGGTGCTGATATGGGTATGGAAAAGTTCTTTGATATCAAGTGTAGAATTTCCGGTTTAGTTCCTGATGCCGTTGTCATTGTTGCTACTGTCAGAGCTCTCAAGACCCATGGTGATGGACCTGCTATTGTTGCTGGCAAGCCTTTGCCCGATGTCTACAACGAAGAGAACTTGGACCTTTTGAGAAAGGGCTGCGCTAACTTGGCCAAGCACATTGAAAATGCAAAGAAGTTTGGTGTTCCTGTTGTTGTTGCTGTCAACCGTTTCACAAATGATACTGATGCTGAGATGGAAGTTGTCCGCGAAGTCTCTTTAGCTGCTGGTGCTGATGATGCTGTTGCTTGTGATCACTGGGCTCGTGGTGGTCTCGGTGCCATTGATCTTGGTAAGGCTGTGATCAGTGCTTGTGATAAGAACAACGACTTTAAATACTTGTACGATCTCGAGCAACCTATTGAGAAGAAGATTGAAACTATCTGTCGCGAAATTTATGGCGCTGATGGTGTTGAACTTAGCGAATTGGCTAAACAAAAGATTGAAACTTATACCCGTCAAGGATTCTCTTCTCTTCCTATCTGTATGGCAAAGACCCAATACAGTTTCTCTCATGATCCCAACCTCAAGGGTGTTCCTACTGGATTCACCGTTCCTATTCGTGATGTTCGTGCCTCTGTGGGTGCTGGCTTCATCTATCCCTTGGTTGGTGAGATGTCCACTATGCCCGGCCTTCCCACCCGTCCTTGTTTCTTCGACGTTGATTTGGATGAAAATGGTGAAGTCGTTGGTCTCTTTTAAATTCCCTGTTAAATATTAGTCTTGTAATAATCAATAAAAGCTATTTAGCTTTGAAAATAGTTTATTCATCTGTCATTCTATAACTCTATATATCTCTTTATGTACAGTACAAATTCGTATTGAAAATTTTCGTGAGTCTGTTTTCCCTTGGGAAGGTTTTCCATCACAAAAGACTCTAGCTCTTCGTGGCTAGCCAATCTGTAAATAGCAGGGTCGATTTTGGGTATAAAGGTATCGCAGGTAATAGGAACGGAACTGTGCACGTTAGTTATTAAAACATGCGTGCATCCGGGAAGTAGGATACTTTGTCTATAGATCTCTTCTCCCCCCAAAACAAAAATACGTCCGTTTTCCTTGACAAGTGCATTGGCTTTTTCAAACGCCTCTGCCAAACTGTTAGCCAACTCGGTCAAGGGGGATTCAGGTCTAGCAAGGTCATATTAGGTCAAAGACAACGGGATCTAATGTAGTCTACTTACAACTTGTAATCCTTGTTTCTGGAGACTACAATGTTCAAGCGATTTGCTAAAGGAATACTCAACATCGGTCTCGATTCAAAGGACATACGACCCATAACGACGACATTATTCCATTCCGTCTCATTACTGTATACAACTTTTTGTCCTCCATAAGATTTCGTTGTAATGTTTTCAAAATATTCCCAATCGCCAGGGATGCTCCAAGGAAGACCATTCTTGTAACCAATGCCACCGTTTTCTGCCAAGGCAGCGGCCATGAATACAAAGGGCTTTCTGGTGATTGTCATGTTTCAGGAATCGAAGAGAGCAGAAAGCTTATTTGTTTATTTTTTGAGACTATAAGACTGTGCCTGAATCTATCTCGCAAAAACTTTTACCAACATTTTCAACTGTCTTTGACATTTTGTATAGAAAGAGAAGGTATCCCTTTAGAAGAAGATATGAAAAGAGCATAAAAAACGTATTATACAAGTAGATTAGAGAGTCTTTTTCGACTGTAGTAAATGAATACCCCCCCCCTTTAGCTTTGACGTGTAGTATTAGTGATAAGGAGTGTGTACGTTCCAATATTAAGCAAAAATAACATGTTGGAAACAGCTGCTCATACCTTGGAAGCAACCCACCTTTTTCAACTTGCAGTAATGTTTAAACACGTTTGTTTGCTCTTTTGCCTTCAAGTGTGCATGCTTTTGAAGGACATTTTATCTCGGCCAATGAAATGTTGGCATATTTTTGTTTCGGCCACTCCAGCTATAAGACTGTGCCTGAATCTATCTACGCAAAAACTTTTACCAACATTTTCAACTGTCTTTGACATTTTGTATAGAAAGAGAAGGTATCCCTTTAGAAGAAGATATGAAAAGAGCATAAAAAACGTATTATACAAGTAGATTAGAGAGTCTTTTTCGACTGTAGTAAATGAATACCCCCCCCCCTTTAGCTTTGACGTGTAGTATTAGTGATAAGGTAGAAGATGGCTCCAATATTAAGCAAAAATAACATGTTGGAAACAGCTGCTCATACCTTGGAAGCAACCCACCTTTTTCAACTTGCAGTAATGTTTAAACACGTTTGTTTGCTCTTTTGCCTTCAAGTGTGCATGCTTTTGAAGGACATTTTATCTCGGCCAATGAAATGTTGGCATATTTTTGTTTCGGCCACTCCAGAGTGGCCACAATAAATGGCAGTGTGCTAAAGTACGTGCTTTTTATATTTCTTCATCTTTTTCAACCATTAACGTTTTCTTGTTTTAAATCTAGTCAAAGAGATTTACTTTACTTCTTGACTTTAGAACAATAAACACCATCTCTTCTTATTGATTAGCCCCGAGATAAAAAATATATAAAAAAGAACAGTTAAAAAGATGGCAACCGACCTTTGCTACACGCTTGTTTACCAAGATGACGCGACCGAAGCACCTTCCCTTCAAGAGTTCCAAAGAGCTTTTGAAAAGGGTTCTGATGACACACGTATTGAAACTATGAAAAAGTTGTTGGTCATCATGTTGAACGGTGACCCAATGGAGAAGTTGTTGTTGCATGTCATTCGTTTCGTTTTACCTTCCAGAAATAAGCAATTAAAGAAACTCTTGCAATTCTATTGGGAAATCTGTCCCAAGACTAAGCCTGATGGTAAGCTCAAAGAAGAGTTTATTTTAGTATGGTAAGTTTTGTGTTTGCACCTTGTAACTCGTTTTGAAATACTCACTTGATGTGCATAGTAATGCTCTTATGAACGATCTTCAACATCCCAACGAGTATATTAGAGGTTCAACGCTTCGTTTCTTGTGTAAAATCAAGGAAGCCGAGTTACTCGAACCTCTTGTTCCTTCTGTCAGAGCTTGTTTGGTAGGATACAATTGGAAAAGTGAATTAGAAGCACATTTGGAAAAATAACACTCTATTTTCTAGGAACATCGCCATTCCTACGTTAGAAAGAATGCTGTATTTGCTATTGGTGCCATCTTCAAGTCTTTCGACCATCTCTTCCCTGATGCTCCTGAAGTTGTTCAAAACTTTTTACTTTCTGTAAGTGTGGGATATGAGTTGTTGTAGGAATATCATGGTTGACACGTTATGAAAACCATCTTTTTAGGAAGCCGACATGACTTGTAGACGTAACGCTTTTGTTGTTCTTTGCAACGTCGACCAAGGGCTTGCTGTTCATTACTTGTTGCAAGTCATTGACTCAGTACCTAGCTTTGACGAACTTTTACAATTATCTGTTATTGAGTTGATTCGTAAGGATTCCAAGACTAGCTCCACCAACAAGGTAAAAACAAAAGTAAGTAGGATTGAGTTTAAGGACGTGTACTGATATAAGTCGATGTAGGCTGCCTATATTCGTGTTTTGTCTGAGCTCTTGGCTGCTGCCTCTCATTCTGTAAAATATGAAGCTGCTGCTATTCTCTTGTACTTGACTACCAGTCCCGCTGCTGTCAAAGGTAATATATAGAGAAGCATACTTGAAACATAGGCTGACTATAACTATTATCCCTGTAGCTGCTGCCTCCTGTTATATCGAGCTTATTGTCAAGGAATCTGACAACAATGTCAAACTCATCGTTCTCGATAGATTGGAAGAAATTAGAAACAAGCATGATCGCGTTTTGGATGATTTAGTGATGGATATTCTTCAAGTGTTGACCAGTCCTGATATTGAAGTGCGTCGTAAGGCTATTCGTATTGCATTAGAGATGGTTTCTTCCAGAAACGTTCAAGAAGTGGTTCTTTTCCTCAAGAAGGAATTAACCAAGACACAAGACGATTCTTACGAGAAAAACACCGAATACCGTCAATTGTTGATCCAATCTATTCACACATGCGCCATCAAGTTCTCTGAAGTTGCAGCCAACGTTGTTCATGTTCTTATGGAATTCTTGGGCGATTCCAATAACCCAGCAGCTGTTGATGTCGTTTCATTTGTGCGTGAGGTCGTTGAGAAGTTCCCTGGATTAAGAGAATCTATTTTAGAAAAGTTGTTAGAGACATTTGCCGATATGAAGTCTGGAAAGGTATTCCGTGGTGCTCTTTGGATTATTGGTGAATACTGTGAAAGTATCAAGGAGATCGATGATGCCTGGAAGCAAATTCGTCATGCCTTGGGTGAAATTCCCTTATTGGCCTCTGAACAAAAGTTATTGGATGCCACTGAAGCTGCTGATGAGGAGGAAAACAAAGAGGATAAGTCCGCCGTTCCCTCGGGTGGTGCTGCACCTCGTCGTATCCTCGCTGATGGTACATATGCTACCGAAAGTGCTTATACCGAGTCTTCTGCATCTGCATCTAGATTAGAAGCTGTGAAGGCTGCCAAGAAACCACCACTCAGATCTCTCATCCTTGCTGGTGATTACTTCCTTGGTACTGTTCTCTCCACTGCTATCACTAAATTAGTGCTTCGATACAACACAATCGCTACTGATGCTTCCCTTGCCAATGCTCGCAAGGCTGAAGCTATGTTGATTATGACAAGTATCTTACGTATTGGTCAATCTAAATTCGTCGCATTCGAAATCGATGAAGATTCTTATGATCGTATTATGCAAGACTTGCGTGTTGTTGGTACTGCCGGCAACAAAGATATTGATACCGTCTACCTTCAAGACACTCGTGAAGTGTACTCTAAGCAACTTCAAGCCGAAGATAAGAGATTGGCTGATGCTAAGGCCGAGAGTGAAGCAAGTGTCCAAGTACAAGTGGATGATGCTATTGTGTTCCGTCAATTCTCCAAGAAATCTGGTGGAAGCGCCGATGAATATGATCAAGATTTATCTCGTGCTACCGGCACACTTGACAATAAGGATGATTTGATGTCTAAATTGAACCGCATTGTTCAATTGACTGGTTTCTCTGACAAGGTGTATGCTGAAGCTGTCGTCAATGTCCACCAATATGATATCTTGATGGATGTCTTGATTGTCAACCAAACCAATGAAACTTTACAAAACTTGACTGTTGAGTTTGCCACTTTGGGTGATCTCAAGCTTGTTGATCGTCCTGCTACTCACAACTTGGCTCCCCACTCCTTCTTGACTGTCAAGGCCCCCATTAAGGTCTCTTCTACCGAGACTGGTGTCATCTTTGGTAACATTGTTTACGATTCTCACGGATCTACTGAAAACTGTGTTGTTTTGAACGACATTCATATTGATATCATGGATTACATCAACCCTGCCTACTGTAATGAAACTCAATTCCGCTCTATGTGGACTGAATTTGAATGGGAAAACAAGGTCAATGTCAACACCAACGTTGGGTAAGATATCTATTTCATTCATTTTAGTTTATGAAATACTAACGATTATCTCTAATAGTGACTTGAGAGGCTATCTTCAACATATCATGGATTCTACAAATATGAGCTGCTTAACACCCAAGAAGCAACTCGAGGGCGATTGTGGTTTCTTATCGGCCAACATGTACGCTAGAAGTATTTTTGGTGAAGATGCGTTAGCAAATTTGAGTATTGAAAAGAACGGTGATGGACCCATCACTGGTCATATTCGTATTCGTTCAAAGACTCAAGGTATTGCATTGAGTCTTGGTGATAAAATTACATTAGCACAAAAAACTGCTGCTTAAGCAAACTATAAAACTATATCTTTTTCATTATCCTCTTTTTCTTTTTCTTTATATAATTCTCTTTTCCCTCCATTCTTTTTCATTTATAAAATAAAGTATACACATTAGTGTTTATATTGTAAGAATATAGCCTAGCTTGTGAGCGGGCAAGTAGAATAATAGCCTTGCCCCCCCCCCCCCTCCTCTGGAATACACTGTGGAGTCTTAAAGTGGTCATAAACTAAAATGCCCAACTGGGTCTAGATAGGCTTTTATACCGAGCTTTAGGCTGCGCTTGTGTGATCATGATCGGATCAACAATGCGTGTATATTTTTTTTAAGGGCCATCATGCGGAAGGGCAAATGGTAGTCATTCAACCACCGCCTTAACCCAAACTGAATAGAGGCACGATTGTATGCAGAAGAGAGACGACAATTGAAAGCGTGGTTTCATTGGATTTAATTGTGGCAGCTTAATTTTATAAATTTGACGTTTTGTGTACGACTTGGAGAGCGACAATGAAGGGCCATGAGGAAGCCTAAAACCTCTTCCGTTTTGTCTATTTTCATGTGAAAGACAAAGAGAAAAAAAAAACTTTTTTTCTTTCTGAAGGTCAAACAGCGACCGTGGTAAATACAAGCTCAACCTTATTTCCCCATATTTGTGTGCTATCGTTGCCCATTGTATATACACAAGAACTCGCATATATGTGCAAAGCTGTTCTATACAGAAAAAAAGACAATACGATATATGCATAAGTTGTATCATTCGATTTTCTTATTTTTTCACTCGGAAATACATGGACTGATTCCTTTTTTTCAGTTATTCCAAAATGGAAGGAGCTAACAAATTATACCTGCCATCTTTTTTCTTGTATGACTCACCCCTCTCAGTCCTTCTCTCTCTTGTGAGAAAGAAGCCGCTTTTTCGTACTTAGATAGAATATTTTATACATTTTCGCTAACAAATCAAAGTGGTCCCAAATAGCAATCCTACGTATCAATGCCATCTGTCAATAGAATGGCCCCTTAGAGACCGTACATCATTATTTAGATCAAACATTCAGTTACCATGGAAGATTATTTGAAAGTCACCGACGGGATTCGAATTGTGGGACTTGTTTAAAGATTTTTTCTTTTTCTCATTTTTTTAATTCTTCTTCCAAAATACACTCAATATTTTTGAACAAAATATATAACATTTTGTAGCCATTTGGGTTATAACTTGAAGAGAAGAAGCATCACACACACAAACTAAAACATACCCACAAATAAGCAAATATGTCTGATAACGCTATCAAAATCTTTACTGGTAACTCACACCCCGAACTTGCTAAGCTCGTTGCTAGCCGTATCGGTATTGACTTGGCTAAGGCTGTTGTGATGAAGTACTCCAACCAGGTAAAATGAACATAAGAGCGAAATAAGGAAGGGGGACTTACCACCAAAGAATAGGAAACTTCTGTTACTATTGGTGAGTCTGTTCGTGACGAAGATGTCTTTATTATCCAATCCGGCTGTGGTGAAATCAACGACAACTTGATGGAGCTTTTAATTTTGATTAACGCCTGTAAGACGGCCTCTGCCCGTAGAATTACTGCTGTTATTCCTTGTTTCCCTTATGCTCGTCAAGATAAGAAGGATAAGAGTCGTGCTCCCATCACTGCCAAGTTGACCGCCAACATGTTGACTGTTGCTGGTGCTAACCATGTTATCACCATGGATCTTCACGCTTCTCAAATTCAAGGTTTCTTCAACATTCCCGTTGATAACCTTTATTGTGAACCTTCCATGATCAAATATATTCGCACAAAGATTCCTGATTGGACCAACGCTATTATTGTTTCCCCCGATGCTGGTGGAGCTAAGCGGTAAGAACACACACTTTTGAGATAAGGCGTTGGAAGCATACTAATTTTGAACGATCATAGTGCTACTTCAATTGCCGATCGTCTTGAACTTGATTTCGCTTTGATTCACAAGGAACGTAAGAGAGCCAACGAAGTGTCTCGTATGGTTTTGGTTGGTGATGTTACTGGTAAGATTGCCATTTTGGTAGATGATATGGCTGATACTTGCGGTACTCTTGGTTTGGCCGCAAAGACCTTGGTTGAGAACGGTGCTGTCAAGGTGTACGCTATTGTTGCTCATGGTATTCTTTCTGGAAAGGCTATCAAGGTCATCAACGAATCTGTCATTGAAAAAACTCGTTGTCACCAACACTATTCCTCATCAAGACAAGATGGCTATTTGCCCCAAGCTTGATGTCATTGATATTTCGCCTACTCTTGCTGAAGCCATTCGTAGAACTCACAATGGTGAATCTGTCTCTTATCTCTTCTCTCATGCTCCCGAGTAAATTCGTTCGTTCACTCTCTCTTTTCATATTTTGCATTTATTTTTTTTAACGTACTCGTTTTCCCCTACCACAAAAAAAAAACTTAGTTTTTCCCTTTATTATTAGAATGGTGTGTGTGTGTGTTATAGTATAGCTTTCTTCTTCTTCTTCTCTCTCCCTTGCTTTTATTTTATTTAATAACTACACATATTTATATATAAACACTTTTTTTTTCTTTTTCCATACACATCTCTTTGCATATAAATAATGTTTTTTTTTTTTTAAGTTGCTTTATAATAACTATCGATGACATAGTATGGGGATCACTATTATGGAAATTTGTTATTTTTTACTCGGCTTCTTGTAACCCCATTCGGTCACGGGTTCTTTCTGGCTCCAAAAATCTAGGTTCGTTTTACTCCAAGCAACATCTGAGAAGTCAAAGACTCTGTGTGTGTGTGTGTTATACCAACAATAAGTGATCAAACGATCCATTTATGCAACTTTAATCGTGATTTTATTATTAGAATGGTGTGTGTGTGTGTTATAGTATAGCTTTCTTCTTCTTCTTCTCTCTCCCTTGCTTTTATTTTATTTAATAACTACACATATTTATATATAAACTACTTTTTTTTCTTTTTCCATACACATCTCTTTGCATATAAATAATGGTTTTTTTTTTTTAAGTTGCTTTATAATAACTATCGATGACATAGTATGGGGATCACTATTATGGAAATTTGTTATTTTTTACTCGGCTTCTTGTAACCCCATTCGGTCACGGGTTCTTTCTGGCTCCAAAAATCTAGGTTCGTTTTACTCCAAGCAACATCTGAGAAGTCAAAGACTCTGTGTGTGTGTGTGTTATACCAACAATAAGTGATCAAACGATCCATTTATGCAACTTTAATCGTGATAAAAAATTACCTTGGCCGTTGAAAGGTTAAAAAATCCGGCTCTTTTATTGTATCTGGATCTCTTCGTGGATTCCAAAATGTAGATTTATCTGCTTTTTTATCGTCAGGCATTTTATATAAAGAATTGAAAAAACAAAAAGAAAGAAAAGAAGGGCGAAAGAATGAAAACGGAACCAAGAATATATGTATAGAGGTGGCGTATGATGTTTATTGGTGATACAGAATTTACAATTTTGGGTATACTTTCAGTTTGAAGGTACTAAAAATCCAACCATACATTGATCTAAAAGATAATCGGTGTTCACCCAAGAATGTGTCAACACTAATATAGATAATTAGTAAACTCTTGTTTCTTCTTCAACTGTTAAATAGGAAATACATACTGAATAGTTTAGTTCCGTCTCTGCCTGCACAACGCATTAAATCTTTAACTCCACCAGGGTGAAACTTGAGATAAGGAGTGATGTTATACACTTTGCCCTGAATAGCTGTCCAAGCATCGTCTTGTGTTTTATGTAAGCGAAGATCCTCTAATGTGTATCTTCCCAATTGTGGTACACCCTAATTATTGTCCTTTCAATCACACTTTTGCGATAACACAAGCGACTTCTGTAACTTACTCGAAGATCCTTCCCAGAGGACTTTAATTTAGCCCAATCCAAAGGTGAATGTCCAGGTTCCAACCTCACTTTTTCACGATTACGAGGTTGTTTAGTCGCAGCAGCAACTAATCGTTGAGGTCCATTGCGTGCAGGGAATTCGGGAACACCGAGCGATTGATCTTTCAGGAAAGTAATTTTTTAGTTGCGTTATGGTCAATTAAACAAAGTGATGTCTTACTTTCTGGATCTAATAGAGAGAGTTTGGGATTGTTGTCTGAATTCATAATGTAAGTGTCAAGTAAGAAAGAAGAAGAAGAATAAAACGTATGCAGCAGTTGAATTACTAAATACTATACTTAGTAGTAGTAACGAGGGGTTAAAATCTGACCAATACAGTGATGATTAGATAAGCAACTGTTCCATTGGTTCCCTTTTCTTCGCTTATCCTCAATAATTTTATGCGAGTCAAATACACGCTGATAACATCATAAAGTGGCAAGTATGCTCTCCAAAACCTAAAAAAAAAAAAAAAAACCTATAACAATACACTGTCTAATAAATACTGTACTTCTTGAGTGGGTTGCGCTTTGTTTGCACGTTCTCGAGATATACTTTGGACAAATATGTAATACGCACTTAATGGTGCGCTTTCACGGCGAATTATGCATCTCTCTCACTATACTTCACACAAAGCGATTTGGGTCCAATATCTTCTGTAGGTCTTCCATTATCGAGTGTCTCAGTAGAATTACTTGTAATACGTCAAAAAGATTGCATACATATACTTCAAATAAATATCTGGGTATGTATTACTTTACATAAGTTTTACAGTCGTGTTTTATCAACTTCATACTTTTGTGCAGGCTGAGCTTGATGATAGTTTATGATCTAGTGATATGAGTACTTGTACTCCTTTTGATTTGAAGCCTTTGTCTTTTCGCTCTTCAATCTCGTCTCAAACCTTTAAAATTCGACATTCATTTGATCCTATCATTTTTCCACCTTTCAGGCTATAAATACGATGTTTCACTCTATTGATTCTGATATCTGGCTTAATCTTTACTACCAACTCGTTGTCTCCTATGCGTAAGATCATAGGAAGAGGCTGAGAATTTACGGGTGGTAGTTATTCACTTTGTCATAGTTCCAGCTTAGTATCACAGTTCTCGTAGATTCAAAAGTTAAGCTAGAGAAGCGCAATATTTATATCACACTAATAAAAGATCAAGCATTTCACTCTTTGGTATATGTCGCCTTATTACTTTACTCGTATCAAATGTTACCCTGACCATTTTGTGGAAGCATAGCTGCAATTTAAGCGAATCAAAAAAACACTGCAAAGTGCAGTGAATTTTAGACGGAGTCCAAAGCATATATGGCAAGTTGGGTAAAAAATTTATTTTGGCGTGGTCCCTGTTCTTCCTTTTCACTTTTCACTTTCCTCTTTTACTTTTTTTTTTGACTTCGCGAGGGGATAATACTTTTCTTACTAAAGTAAGAAAATCTTATATTGACTCTTCTTTTTTTTTTGTTCTGATATAAATAAGAGAAAAAAATGTCTGAGAATAATTTATTTCAATTTGCACAAGTGATTGCCGAGTTACCAATACAAAATTCACCACAAACAGCAAATAGTTCACATCAGCACCATTCAAATTATCATTCGAGATATTTACATATAAGAAAAGTAAACATTCGTGAACCACAAAAAAAAAAAAAAACTAGCAGTAAAAAATAATAAATTATTTTAATTAATTCTAGAATGCTTGCGTTGTGTGCTCTATTTGTTTCACATGCTCTAAAGTAAAGTAGAACTTAGTTTCATAATTTAACGACATTAAAGTTGATTTTTTTTTATTATTGTAGTATTATGGTATAGATTGCAACTGTCAAGAAATCCAACCGAGAAGAGGCAAAAATTTACCAGAAGGAGGGCTAGACTCTAGAGCAAAGAAACTACACCGCGAAGATGGAGATGACTTTGAATTTTCGATAAAGTGGATTAATGAGAATGCACATAATATGTACAAAGATGAAAATGGCGCAGTTTTGGGTTTGAGGGACCTATCAGAAGTGTCACTTTGCAAAGCACATTCAAGCACACTCTACAGAGCCAAGAAGAGACATGAACGTGGTAAATACCTTGTTCCCCAACACCACCAACATCCTGCACCACCCTCTCCTGCAGAGTCTGATCAATATATGCATACCAATAGCAACGGCACACCCAATCCATATCCTATGTCCTCTAATATCACCTCTGGTGGATTGGCAGCAAAAGTTAGAGAAATTTCTTCCAATCAAAGCTATCAGCCTCAAGTTTTGCGCATGCACGATGTTCCAGATTTCTCTCGCATGTCACACTCAACCTCGGTAAAAAGAAAGCGCACTTTCAACAAATCGTCAATCAAATCACCAAAACTCGAACAATCACTTCATAATAGACCTAGTTCAAGTATATCCACACCACTGTTTGCTTCATCCTCTCGAATAAATTCCTCAACGGCGAATCATCAGTTTATGCAAACCCCTCCTCCCCCTCCACTATTTGGTTCTTCTTTGTCAACAAACTTACCGATGTCACAGGAATTTCAACAGCACATACAACAACAAGTACAGCAGCAGCAACAGGTGCACATGCAGCAACAGCATCACCACCAACAGCAACAACAACACATTGTAGATACTTTTCCCTCACAGTTACCACCACTTCATTCCCGAGGCCCATCAGTCTCCTCTTTACCTTCTGTTCCTCAACAGCAACAGCAACAGCAACAGACAATGCAATTATATCACCAACATCATCATACCAGCAATAAAGCAAAAGAAGTAAACACTGCATCACGTAGTTCAGCATTGTTAGATCATTCTGCACCCTCGTCACCTGTCATCAAACATGAATCGATGGAAATCACCTCGCCACCCGCTTCAGTCGTCCTCCCACCCATCATGATCGAAACAGTCTCTCTCAAATCATCTAATTCACCCGACGCTGTCTACTATTTCCGCAATTTAGCTATCACAGACAACTTTACATTTAGAGATCTATTAGCAGAAATCGACATGACAGGTGCACCACCACCTGGGAAACGTATTGTGATATCAGATTCAGAGAAGTTCTATCCTTTAGATCAAGCAATTCGCAGCGTGATAAGAAGACCAGCATCTACTCATTTGGATTTATGTTTGGGTTTGACGGATAAGCCATCAATCAACTGGAATACATACTCATGATCATATTGTGCATTGAAATAAACAATGAATGTTGCTCATATTTTAAGAAACATGACTGATGGTGATAAATGCCCGTATATTCTCAAGTTAACATTTTCAGGGCGAATAAGAATTGTGTGATGAGGCTAATCTTCTATGGTAAGAGTTATTCATTAAGAGTCGCAAGAGAATAAAGGTACTTTGGTTTGAAAATGAGAGGTGGAAGGTCTCGGGGCAACAAGTCCGTTCCTGATTTCAATGTTAAGAGATCGAGTTTAAGGTGACTGAGCACTTTTTGCTTATGTTCTACAAATTTCCAAAAGTAGAACCTGGCACATAAGTTGCAAACGTTCTAGTGTCATCATGTAACTATAAAAATTGTTATGGACTGGTCTTGGAAGCAGCTTTATATCAATTGGTGCATTGTACGTTGACAAAGCATGTTCATCTTTTGATATTTGAGGATTGAAAAGGGCAGAGATATCTTAAACTATAAAGAAATCATACATTCAAGCCAATTTTATTTATCAAATATTATCAACATAGCTATTTAACGATTGCATAGCTGTTGTAAGTAATGTCTGATGAAATGCTCCTTATGTTGTTGGGAGTCAACGTATAAAAATCTAAATATTATGATAGATACAAGTCGTTTAAACAATAGCTATGTATACAATGATAGCAGCGGCAGGAATATCAGCGAAGGCATAGACGGTGGTAGCAGTTACACCAGTAGCAGTGTCAGCAATAATATTAGCAGCAACAATATCATTATTACTAGCACCAAAACACATGCACGTTTCGATGGAACTGAGGACGTAAAAAAGAACATTTTCGAGTTTTAGATGTGAAATGTAGAGTTGTAACGATTTGTCTTTTGGATGTTTGAAAAGTGAATGTAAAAATAAAGAAGTAAGAGGAAAGGTCCTTCTTAGAAGGATCATAAAACAAATGATGGAAGAGTTTAAATAGAAAAATTCAAGTGGTGCAAATGATGGATTCAAATCAAAAAGAAAAAAGTGGCATAGTAGAAGTCGATCATCTGCATCAAACAAGGGCATTAGCAATAATTATATTTATATTTTAGTTGTGGCCTAATAAGGAGTACTAGCGTTCTATTTATATAGAAATGCCTACAGAAGCTGAGCATTCAGAAGCTGAGCATTCAGAAGCTGAGCATTCAGAAGCTGAGCATTCAGAAGCTTACTTTAAATTGTGTGGAACAGTATGAGAGTGAAGCGCATCACTTATTGTCGTAGCTCGTCCACCTCCTCATTTTGTACCATATGTATACACTTCATATAGATGCAAATCTATTAAAGACGTATTGCTGCATTTCTACAGTGACCTCTTTCATTTGCCTGTCAACCCTAAACTCAAGAGTGCTTTTGGCTCTCGAGTCAATTGTTTTGATTGGCATAGACAAGTCTATGTCAAGTTGAGCTGGCTGACTGGTTTATATGTCTCTTAACTACCATCTTCGCACGAAAGCTAGTACTTTCTGAACAAACTCTGGACATACCAGATCTAGCAATACCCTTACTACAGAGTCAGTGTGTTTTTTTTGCATCATAGTTACCTAAACTTCAAAAAGCAAGTCAAAAAAATCAAGAGAGACCAGCTATACACTAATGCGTAAAGATAAACGACAACTGTGTAAATGATCTCATCCATAGATAATGAAGGAAAAACAGGAAAGCAGGATAGAGAGGAAACAAGGCGCCTAGGTTACCCACTCGCACATTAGTGGCTCATGTTACACCAAAACTTTGGTGGCATAAAGGGAAACTCTAGCTAGGAAAAAAAAAAGCTCGAATATTACTTCTTCACAGGATTATGATACATGTTGAACTCAATTCAAATAACGCAACATCTATTTATGCAAAATATCAGTGTGCTCAAAAATCCATTTTTTGAGGTGGGTTTTTTTTGGGGGGGTATACGATCTTCAACGACTCTGAAGAAATTTACAATTCCGGAAATTTTGTAACTTGCTTGTTTATTTGATTCTTCTTCATATAAAAGACGAATAATTGAATGCTAAGAAAGCAGGGATCTTTAACTGGTATATTTCCATTGAATCTTGACAATTCCTTGTTTGAAAGGAGCCAATTTGCGGAATGCAGCAGGACTCATATCTATACAATAATGCAAACGAATTACAAACGCTGTCTAGAACATTGTTTATTTAAAAAGTGACTTACCTAAATCACCTTTGCCACAACTGGGACACTGTTAAGTTTGTAAATTAGTCAAAGTCATATCTCAAAGTGATGCTATATACAAGGTCTTACCGTATCAACAACCTTAGCCTTGACCTTGCTACCAGCAGCATTGACAATTTCAACTGTTCTACCGCAGTTAGGATTTTTTCCTCCACCACCACTGACAGCAACGATCAAGTCATTTTCTGAATTTTTCCAACCACATGAACCTTTGTTTGGAGTAAAGAAGGTACCTTTACCAGAGTTTGGGTAGCCAGATTTGCCTCCTCTTTTCATCATCTTTTTGTTCAAGAAGGATTCTGGCTCGGCATCTCTTTTAAATAAAAAACCTGTCTTTCCAAAGTCTACAAGTTCTGTGGTCAAAGGCATATTCCAATCACGAGTGGGTGTGGGTTCAGTGTTGTCAGCAATAGGTGAGGCTGCAGAAAATCCTCCAAAAACACACGAGGCAACAAATCCAAGAAATACAATTTTCATATTATCGTACAAAAAGTGAAGAGAATAGGAACAAGATGTACGCTCTGCTCCTGCTCCCACATGTTATCCAAATACCATTTTTTTTACATGAGATGTTATTTATTTAGTAACTCAATTTGCGGGGTTGAAGTGTTATTTTTAAACAAAATGCACAAACAAAAGGTTGAATTGAATGAAATAAAAAAAGTTTCCTGTTGATTTTTTTCTCCTTCCCTCTCTCATACACACTTTATTATTTCCTAATGGTAGTTGAAGTTTCCAAAATAGAAACGATATCAGTATTGAATAAGCCCGATGTCATTCATATCGGTTACGATTTAATTCAAGGATATATAGCGCAAGACATAATTTCGTCCATCAATAACGTGTCCAATTACGTTATAATAACCGACAAAAACCTGGCTCCGCTTTATTTGGAAGCGCTCAAGTCATCAATTCAAGCTTGTCTTACCAATACCCAGCGAATTTTGGTGCGTATCCTTCCCTCCGGAGAGCAGAGTAAAAGTCGTGAGACCAAGGCGGATATTGAAGATTTCTTGTTAAATTCGTCTTGTACCCGGGATACATGTTTGATTGCCTTGGGTGGCGGTGTCATTGGTGATTTAGTCGGATATGTGGCTTCCACGTTTATGCGAGGTATTCCCTTTGTGCAAGTGCCAACCACACTTTTAGCTATGGTGGACTCTAGTATTGGGGGAAAAACAGCGATCGACACACCCCAAGGTAAAAATTTAATCGGCACCTTTTGGCAACCGAGGCGTATATATATGGATTTATCTGTTTTAAGGACGCTTCCTGAACGAGAAATAGCTAATGGCATGGCAGAAGTGATCAAGGTGAGCGATACATGAATCATATCGAATTTTGATTAAATTGATTGACCACTTTTATTTAACATAATACAGACCACTGTCATCGGGAAAGCGTTTCAATTCACCAAAGTATTTCTCGGTCAAAAAGACATTTACGCTGCGTTGTCACCAGAGGGCGAAGGTAAAAAATCGATAGCACAAGGTTTATTACCTCTTTTAATCATTTCATTTTATATTAAGCTTCCGACCAGGAGTACTTGGCAGGCATTATTCGCGAGTGCGCAAAATTCAAGGCAGATGTTGTCACGCGCGACGAGAAAGAGGGCGGGCTTCGAGGTATCCTGAATTTCGGTCACTCCATTGGCCATGCCTTTGAAGCCATCTTATCCCCTCAATGGTTACACGGAGAATGTGTTTCAGTGGGTCTCGTACTGGAAGCTCAGATATCTTGTAACTTAGGTCATTGTCCACAAAGAACGGTGGACCAACTTGCTATGTGCCTTGAGCTTTATGGGCTTCCTGTTGCCCTTGATGATGCTACCAGAGAAAAATTGTGCCTAGAACAGGTTCTGAACATCATGAAAATAGACAAGAAAAACAGAGGAGCTCAAAAAAAAATCGTACTTTTGAAATCTATCGCTGAAACCAAAGAGGATGGAGCGTCCGATGTGCCTAACCATGTTGTGGAACATGTATTAACAAAGTATGCTGGGCTCAAAACATTGCCAAAAGATGGCTCGCATAATAGTATAACCCATCAACAGCAACATCCCGTTTCTCATCCCCATTTAAACATTATTTCGGTATCAGACCAGCTGAATGAAATAGTTGCCCGGTTATTTGATATCTTGAACAAAAGATTCCAATGTACATTGATTACAAGCAAAGATAAACCTGCGGAGTCTTCTGAAGAGGACAATGTCTACATTTACTTTACTACTGTTCCTGGTTCTACGACTTCACAGCACAAGACTTGGTACGAGTACGTCGTGTTGGAGAAGGACATGGACTATCACTTTCATAATGGTGCCATGGCGTTTATCACAGACACTATTTATCGCCAACAGCAACGTCACGTTAATCCCAACAGTGTGTACGTATTTTGAAATCTATCGCTGAAACCAAAGAGGATGGAGCGTCCGATGTGCCTAACCATGTTGTGGAACATGTATTAACAAAGTATGCTGGGCTCAAAACATTGCCAAAAGATGGCTCGCATAATAGTATAACCCATCAACAGCAACATCCCGTTTCTCATCCCCATTTAAACATTATTTCGGTATCAGACCAGCTGAATGAAATAGTTGCCCGGTTATTTGATATCTTGAACAAAAGATTCCAATGTACATTGATTACAAGCAAAGATAAACCTGCGGAGTCTTCTGAAGAGGACAATGTCTACATTTACTTTACTACTGTTCCTGGTTCTACGACTTCACAGCACAAGACTTGGTACGAGTACGTCGTGTTGGAGAAGGACATGGACTATCACTTTCATAATGGTGCCATGGCGTTTATCACAGACACTATTTATCGCCAACAGCAACGTCACGTTAATCCCAACAACAAGAAGTATAGCTCTTTTGTTACGCTCACCGTGCCAAGTTACGCTTTAGTAATGCCTGTTGTCATGGACCAATGGCTCGAAAATACCGATGCTATTGAATTCCGTGTGGACTTGCTCAACGCCCAAAGTACAGACGAAGATTGGATCAAGAACACAGGTAAAGAGCTCGCTCATCTTCGACAAAGAACTAAGCTGCCTATTGTTTACACCGTCCGCACGAGTCCTCAAGCCGGAACATTCGACCCCCAAAGAACTGAACTTTATTTAAAGTTGGTTGAGTGGGCTCATCGTTGGGGTTGCGATTATGTTGACTTTGAGTTGACGACTTTTTCTGATGAAGAGATAGAGCAAATCATGGACTTGAACAGAATGTATCCCACTTCCAAACTTGTTGCTTCATTCCATGACCCCAAGCATATGTATCCATGGTCTAGCCCAACTATCAAACAAGTTTACCAAAAAGCGCAGCAGTTATTTAAGAAGTATAGCCATGATGGTGTGATTAAACTTGTTGGATTTGCGGAGACGTTTTATGATAACATTGAATTGGAGCAGTTCCGTTACCAAGTCGATCCTGATAGCAATCACGCTTTGATTCTTATCAACATGGGCTCTCATGGCAAGCTCTCAAGGGCTACTAATAGATTCTTGAGTCCTGCAACACACCCTACTCTGCCTTCTGTTGCTGCACCCGGGCAATTGTCTGTCTCCCAATTATCTCGCATTCGCCGTGAGTTGGATGTGGAATAACAATACCACCGTATATCTGTGGCCTCAAAACAGCCCATACGTATTTTGAACATTTCTTTTATGCATGAATAAAAGAAAAACTCTCATGAAAATAACTGATAAAAACTGTACATATTTATTGATTTGTGAAAAGATACTACTGTAACTTGAATTTTGAATGTAAAAAAAAAAACGGGGGGGGGGGAATATAAGACTATTAATGATCAAGGTTATGTAATGTTCTGCCAACTAAATAATTGTCTTCTCGAATGGTTTCTGTTAATCTTCTTCTGATTCGTGAGCCAAACTTGCTAAGGTAATAAGTGCCAATGCCGATGAGTGCTGTGGGATATGCGATTTGAACTAACTTGACGCGTAGTTCGGGATTTGTGCGAGCTAGAACGATGGGAGAAAAAGTGAGTCAAGGAAAAATTATCTCTGGAGTTATATGATAGAATACACATACCAACAACTTTCATATTTACAAATGCAACGATAAAGGGAAGGCAAATGGCAACACCACTGACAAGAAGTAGTGGGCCAATTAATTTTGAGACGCTCTCTTTGATATTCATGTTACCAATGCCGCCACGGAACACCTACACAATAATTGGTTAGCCATTGTTTGTGGATTCATAAAAAACAACACTTACATTATTGATTATATTTCTTGCAGTGGCATCTGGTACAACTTGAATGAAACCATGGAAGATAACCATACAAGCAAATCCATGAGACCACACGGTAATGACTTCCACTGAAGGAGAATCTTCACCTAACTGTCTTAAGGGTAATACAAAATATAACTCAATGAGAATGCCAAAGGTGAGAGGAAGCACGACACCAAAGGACCAGATGAACCAGATCCAGCGTACAGCCCAAGATGAAAAGCTCTTGATGTGACTCCATAACGTACTGAACAACCCAGACCAATCCGATTGGAACCAAATATCATTGACAGCCCTGAAGAATCGACTTACAGTGGCACCACACAATAACAAGATAGCTCCGCCCAAGACAAAAGAGTAAATGTCATGGACTTCGTTTTGGACATGGAAGAATTCTTTAAAGACATGACGACCAAATACAACAGGCAAGACGGTCATGGCACAGAAAAAGATGCTTGACGATAACCACATGAAACCAACAAAGATGATCAATCTTTGCTTAAAGTTGGGTGGACTATACACAACAACGGTATTGACTTCTTCGCCACCGGCAGCAGTTGCGGCTGGATGGCCCAACATTCTTTCCACTTCATCCACGGGCTCCAATGTATAGTTATCAATGGGTACCAACATACGACGACGTTCGATAATAGGGACACTATCATGACGGGGTACACGTAACAACTGTCCATCCCAGAAATAAGAAACCTCATTTCCAATGACGTCTTGGTTTGTGCCTGCTGGAGGATAATGCTCGGGCTTTGTTCGCGTCAACCAAGCCCACCAGCTGTGATAGACCAACGTACCTTCTTCCTCAGGCTTTCTTCCACCAAAAATGAACGAAGTCAATCTCAACTGTCGACAAGTTGCTTTTGTCCACTCGATGAATAATCGCTTGATGGTCTGTTTGGGTTGAAAGTACTTTACGATGGCTGGGATACCCACTTGAATGATAATTAAATCAATGGGTACGATCGATAAAGGATTACTAGTACCGGTATAATCACTGACAAAATTAGTATTAGACTTCAAGAATATACAACCATCTGCTATTTTTTTTCATATGAGAATACTTACGATAAACTCCATCTCAGGGGTAATATGTTGGACGAGACAGCATGGATACAGTGAACAACACCACCCACACCAACAAGAATGACCGTCATATAAATCAAGGCACTGGCTCCGATTTTCTTGAATTGGAAGAATACGGGACGCTCTACAATTTCTCGGATAGGATGGAATTGAGGATCATTGGGGTCGCGAATAAACCACATGACACCAGGACGCACAATGTCACGACAGATGGTGACAAGGACAGCAAATAAAAACATAAATCCAGTGCCCAGGAACCAGTGTAGGAAAATAGAGGGGACGGGGTGTGATATCAAATAACCAAAGCGACCGGGTAGAGAAGCATGTTTGAATAAGGGCAAAGTGGAAGCGTCCAACAGGAATCCACACACAATGGGGAACAATACGAGTTCGATGGTGATAAACATGGCAACCTTTAAAATAATGCCTTGGTGTCGAATGGCTTCTTGAGCAGTACGTCCAAAGGCTGCTGTGGCTATACTATTGTGCGCAGCGCGAGCAAGATACCAACAACTGACAATCATGACAAGTATGTAACCCACGGCAATGCATGCGAATCGATCCATAGCAGTTTGTCCCGTGGCCAAACCTTGATAGCGATTAAAGGCGTGCTCCAAGAAGGGCTCTGTTTCGTTGATTAATTTCGACATGTATTGAATACTTGAATCGATGACGCTTTCGGTTTGGGTTCCATTGGTTGCAGCTTGCACGGTATCTGATAAAGTGGTATGAGATGAATCTGCAAACAATAAACCATGGTCCTTGATATAATTGAAAATGTACATGAATGCAATGGATATCTTGTCGAATATTGTAGATGATTGAAGAATGGGTTGAATCGTTTCGGTGTAGATATTCGTGATCCAGGGCCAAATATAATCTGAACAAGCCATGAATAAGTAGTCGATGAGTGGGTCGGTAACTAATCGTGTCAACTTTAAAGGGATGCGAATAAGATCCAATGTTTCTGTCATAATGAATACCATGCCGAGTAAATAGGGCAGCCAAACAGCAGCACCTATGCTAAGCGCGATCAATAATCCCATGAGTGCCGAGTTTTGTAATAATGACCAAATACTGCCATTCATGCCGATTGCTTCCAGGACACCTTCAAACTCTTCGATATTTTCTTCGTCATCTGCATCATCTACCACAGCTGCTGGTGCTGCTGCTGGTGGCGGTGGTGGTATTTCTCGCACTGGAAGTTGTTGTTGTTGTTGTTGTTGTGGCTGTGGCTCTTCGTCTTCTTCAGGAATAGGTCTAATAGCGATAGGTGCTTCAGCGTGTCTCATCCTTGGTGCATTAGGTGGGAGGCCGCGATGAATCAACATGGGAGGTACAGGAGCAGTGTTTCTCTCCATTAAAGAAGTATCAATAGAAGGTTCCATACTGGCCGATCGTCTAAAATGATTCTCTTCTGTTGTTTCTTCATGTGCTTGCTGTGATTGTGAATCGTAGTTGAAAGAGGAAGTTCTCGATAAAGAAGGTGGCATGGATGCAGCTCTCGCTGGCTTATTGTTAAATTCATTGTTTGGCTGAAATACAGAATCTGAGGAGGAGCTGGCTTCCATAGGGTTATGTATTTCCTCGGCAATGGGTGAAGGGGGTCCATTATCGTGGTGATTCTCGTCCCAATGAATATCAAATAAACTATCGAATCGTTGATTGTTGTCCCTCATGGGTCTTACAGGGCGCTCTAACAATACAGGTTGTTCTACTTGGACTATTTGTGGTTGATGGTGCTGTTCCTCTTCCTCTTCTTCGACGATTGGAGGACCATCCATGGGTATGTTTTGAACAATCCATTCTCTTAATAAGAATACGGCTACAAATATGATGACGACAATACAAGTAATGATTTGTCCCTCAAAGCAATCCGCTAGAAAAGTTCTACAATAATTAAAAAGAAGTGTTTAGTTATTATGCGTTTTAGAGTCTTTCAAGGACGAGATCATTACTGCAGGGTAAATCGGGATTTGTATTCCTGCAACCAATTTAAATTTGTGGCGTTATCTTCATTTGCAGTTGCAGCATGATTAGTTAAAATCGTTGTGATATTCGCTGTGCTTGTAGCTGATCCAATTTGATTTTTCATTTCTTGGAGTCGAGCAAGACGCTTGGAGACGTAATTTCCCAAGAAAAAGTACATTCTCCAAATCCAAACTGTAAAATAAGGTAAAATGACAAGCCAAATTGTGCTGACTAAAATGGCTCGAGAAACGGTCAGAAGCATATACGCGACCTTTTTTCTGAATTGTTGAAATATTAATTTTGCTGGTATAACTTCTGGCATATCTTGTCTATAGACTGAAGACAGCACAAATTTTGTTGTCAATAGATTAAAATCCAGCTGCTCAATTCTATGCGTAAATAATAATTACCTGGAGTGAAAGTAAAAGGATGTTCACATAGTTCGCAATATCTACAAATTTCATGTTAGTTTTAAACAGATAAATCGATTTTTGTATCAGAATACTTGCTTTTTTTTACTGTGTGATAGCCATTCTATTAAACTATGCAATATATTCTTTTTATCAGTACTAACTTCTTGGGTTTCTCAATTGCATACTTTACCAATCCTGATGTACATGTCTTATACTGCCAGCACATTTACAAGGATGAAAAAGAGGTTGTTCGAGTGTCCCCTCCGACCGACACACTCTGCAAATTTCTATTTAAATCATATATATGTATAGTTTTTAGCATATAAAACAACTTTAGAGGGTATAATCGTATCGTTGTTCACCTTCTTCCTCTTCCATGACGATATATATATCAAAATGCTTAAAAAAGTAAGGGAGAAGGATTTTGTCCAACAGTTCGAAAAACTTACCACACATAAATAATGAGCGGGTTATTCAACTCCGCGTGAAAACAGGAATCTCCGGCCCGGATCTTTTAGTGTGATTCGGAAGCTCCATGCATGATAATTTTACAATGAAAAAGATCATCTCAAACACACCTGTAAGTACACACAAGCTTACAATAGTTGCACTATTCTCCAATACTCAAATACCTAATGGCCCCAAATTATTTCATTTACAAGTTATATCCTTCAAGCGTAAAAGAGATCGAGCCTATATTAAGTTCAAATCTTCACGATAACTTCTAGTTTAGTTATGTGTAATTTATTTGACCAAGAAAGAACAGATTATAACAGTCGATACATAGTAACTTTGCAGTATCATCAGAGACATCTCTAGCAAATAATCTCTTAACCATAGTCAATTGGTTGTACGATTCAATACAAACTTCTTCTAGAACATCAGCTATGTCTTTTTCAGGAGTGAGTTCACTTTCAAATATACGCACTTACCGTGTGGATATAAAGACTTTACATGACTCCCGAATAAATTTTTGCATTTATCACTTAGCTTGCAGGCAGTCTATTTGAGATATTGTATGGAACTCAAAGAGCCAAATTCAAAAAGAAAAGTCCTTCAAACACAAACAAAAGTTGTCTCAGCGTATATGTGATCATAATCCTTCTGTTTTCAAAGCTGAAAGATCTTCTTTCTACTTTCGCAAAGAAAACACGAGGCAAGCAAATTCTCCCGGTGCAGGCCGCTATTATGAGGTAACGAATTTTCTTTCTTTTTTTGTTACCAATCGGTGATCCATTTTCATCCAACTGTAGGATGTCAACAGACGCACACACTCACATACACAGTTTAAAGTTTTTTGCCGCTCTGTGTGGCAATTCACACTTTTTTTTTTTATTTCCTCCTCCTTCGTATACTTTTTTTTTTCTCTCTCTTTATTTTAATATAGAAAACTATCAACTTGACAGTTTGGAAATATTTCTGCTTGTGAAAAAAAAAAACAACAAAATACACACTAAAAAAAAAAAAAAACTCCAAAGTTAACCTAAATGGAGCGTTCTTTAACGATCGACTTGCCAGTGGAACAAGTTGCCAAAGTAGTGAAACGCCATCTTGTTTATCATCCAGCTTCTTCTTCTTCGTCTTTAATTCCTCCACGACCTTCTCGTAAGCAAAGACAACAAAGAAAGAAAGAGCAAAAGAAGTTACAACAACAGCAGCGATTACAACAGCAGCAGCAACAACTGCAACAACAACAGCAACAAGAACAACCGTCATGTCATAATAGCTCCACGCCCAGTTATAATGCTCATCACTTATTACCGGGAGGTTCTATATTAGACGAGATCTACAAGTGGACAGCTCAAGTAGAAAATAAGCAACAAAAGAGAAATAGAACACAGTCTATTTCTTTACCTGCTATTCGTGAGCCAACCATTGATTTATCGTTACAGTCTTTGAAGCAACCCGGAGGTTTCCGACGTCACTATGTTCTTAGTAAAGCAGCAAAACAAGGGAAAAAACCCCCTAATTTTGTCACAAGTAGTTTTGTCGAATTCTTATGTTTATATGGTCATTTTGGTGGTGAAAATCTAAGCGACGCAGAGTCTTCGTCTTCTTCAGAGTCTTCGTACGTCACTTCTGAAGAGGAATCTGAAGTGGAGGATGTGCCTGAAGGAAGTATTATGGCCTATCGTGGTCCTCCTCTCAATAACGCTTCCTATGTATCCTATGGCTCAACCACAGATCAACAACAACAACAACAGCAGCAACTACAACAAACACCTTTACCAACATCCAATGCGAGTGGTAAGACGCGAGTGGTGCCTTTGAAATATAAGCAACTGCAAGTAAGAGAAACCATGCCTTTGTTATCTAGATCACGTCCTGGTCAAACACTTCAGGGAAAAGCAACTCCAGGAAAGGCCATGTTTCTCCTCTTGAAGTCGTTTGTCACTACTGGCATCATGTTTCTGCCCAAAGCGTAAGTTTAAATAGAAAACAATGGAACTGCCTGGGATTTTGTTTGTTGACGATTATTTTAGATTTTATAATGGTGGCATCATCTTTTCCATCTTTGCCACTATTGCCTGGGCACTGATATCATTATGGTCATTTTTACTCTTGGTGCAAACACGTTTAGCGGTACCCGCAAGTTTTGGTGATATGGGTGGTGTACTCTATGGATCACGCATGAGAATCGCAGTGCTCGTCGCCATCACGCTATCGCAAATCGGGTTTGTTTGCGCATACATGATTTTTGTCGCGGAAAACTTGCAGTCGCTTGTATTGACCTTCTCTAAATGCCGTGTTTCGATTCCCATGCACTTGCTCATTTTAGCACAAAGTTTTGCTTTTATCCCGTTAGCCATGATTCGTAAAATTCAACGTCTGTCCGTCTTTGCTCTGATTGCGGATGTATTTATTGTGATTGGTTTGATATATCTGTTTTATTATGATATCAAGGAGTTGGCCACAGTAGGTATGGTGCATGTCGAGATGTGGAACCCGCTTCATTTCCCTCTTTTTATTGGAACAGCAGCGTTTACCTTTGAAGGCATTGGTTTAGGTAAGTGACGAGCATAGAATAGAAAAAAAAAAGGGGGGCAGGTCGTTCATACTTCCAATTTTAGTAATCCCCATCACGGAGTCAATGAAAGATCCCGAAAAGTTCCCCCGCGTCTTAACAAGAGCACTTACTGTAATTACTTGTTTGTTTATCACCATGGGCACACTTTCTTACATGACATTCGGTGAAAATGTGGAAACCATCATTCTGTTGAATTTACCTAGCAAGGATCCTATGGTTTCTTCGATTCAAACCCTCTATTCATTAGCCATCTGTCTTTCGATTCCCTTACAGCTCTTCCCAGCGATTCGTATTATGGAAAATGGATTGTTTACAACCAAATCAGGAAAGAACAATGCAGTTGTAAAGTGGCAAAAGAATGTATTCCGCGTGTTTGTTGTTTTCCTTTGTGCAGGTATTGGCATTGTTGGATCTAAGGATAAATTGGATAAATTTGTGGCCCTGGTGGGTGCATTGTTTTGCATCCCACTTTGCTTTATCTTCCCTCCGCTTTTCCATTTAAAGGCAGTAGAGTTGCCTGCCACAAGACGTATGGCAAATTACATGCTCATCTTGTTTGGATTTATTTGGTAAGTATCTTGTACATGTTTTACCACTATACAGCATAGCACTAACTCTCTTATATAGTATGATATTTGTCATCTTTTCAACATTGACTCAATGGAATTCTGCAGAACCTACCGATCCTGTTAAACAATGCATCATTCATAGGACGTAAATTAATTCATATATATACCTTTCCCTTCTCTTCTACGCGCACAATTTTACCCTTTTCAACTCTATACATATACCATAAACCCATATCTATTCCGATCTTTCTTCTTTTCTATACTATTTGAAACCAATATATTTTTGTCATTTTTATTACTATGTATCATTATATTATAGTCTAGAAAGTAGTCTTTTGATTTTCGATCGCTCGTTTTCGAGTGTTGAATGACCTTGACTAATTAAACGGACAGCTTCTTGACAGGATCCCCAACTTGATTGATAACCGGACCCTCCGTGACCATAATTATGCGTGATCAACGTCTTTTTACCCATGGGCGACGCTAGTATTAATTCTTTTTTAGTCAGGTTTTCATTTCTATATATAAGTGAATAAAACTTACTGTAGTACTCGTTTTGAATTCTCGGTCCATCTTTTCGGGAAGGTCTGTATCCCACGATATTTTCCAGCACTCGCACGCCACCCATCGTATTTAATTCCGGGCAGTATTTTATCGCTCGTTGTATCACGTCTTTTGTTACTTTTTCTTTCTCTTTTTCGTCGCTGTACTGATCATTAGCAAAGGGATACAAAAGTGTATTCATCGAAAAAAAGTATATAGACTTACGTTAGATCTACTTCATCTTTTGTTGTACCGAGTATGACTGTGCCGTCCGACCTGGGAATAACATAGGTATACGTATCAACTTCTATTGACATCAATAGTAATAGATGAGGAAACACAATCTTGTACAACCATTACTCAATCAACGCTACTTACTGTCCATGATCATTGTTTTTCGGATGTGAGAAGCCTTAATGAGGACATTTTGTCCGCGCGTCCACACGACACTTTTATCTCCAACTAAATCCCTTGCGTGGATTCCTGTACAGTTTACAACAACGTCTACGTTGTCTGTGACCTGGGATAAACCGTCTACTTTTCTTCGCTCCATTTTTCCTCCCAAATTTAAAAATTGCTTCAAAAGCCACGGTAAATAAACAGCAGGATTTATGGTCACTAAAGTACATGACTGGCAGGTTAATGGCTTGCAAAAATTCCTCTTCTCTTGAAGTGTGATTACCTGTGGTATAGTAATATCCAAATGATACATCTTCGGGTAGTTCTGATTTATCTAAGAATTGAAACTGATTGTCCGGTTAAGTTGGGTTGATTCAAGTGTCTGAAAACATTTAGGGAAACTTACTGAGGGAACAATGGACCTCCACCAAGGGTTCAGTTGATCTTCGGTAGGATGATTTTCAAAATAGACGAATGCAGGGACAATCATAATGCCTGCCTCTGCAGCGTGATTTTTAGCCAACTCCCAAAAGAACTTGAAGGATATGGCATCGTGGCCTATGTAGTAGTTCAAGTTGAATTAAAATCAACAACAAGTTTCGAATACTCAGATGAACTTACGCTGTAATCTTAGATCTGAGTTGGGTGCCAAAGTTCTCCAGTGAGCTCCAGCACAGGGCGAGGTATAATGCAAGTGTTTATCGCCAGGAAAATGCTCTGAAATGATAGTCACTCGATACCCTTTCTTTTGTAATAATAAGGCTGTTGTCAATCCGATGACACCAGCACCGACAACAAGAATGTTTTTGTTCATAATTTTGTGAATGATATGTTTTGAAAAAAAAAGGAACAGAAAAATATAAAAACACCCTCTCCT
Source organism: Mucor irregularis B50 (assembly GCA_000587855.1). Taxonomy (NCBI): domain Eukaryota; kingdom Fungi; phylum Mucoromycota; class Mucoromycetes; order Mucorales; family Mucoraceae; genus Mucor; species Mucor irregularis. The sequence goes on from AZYI01000187.1 coordinate 191,614, forward strand.
CTTTATATAAAAAAATTCCCACTCAAAAAAAAAAATAAACTTTTGCATAAATATAGAAAAACATTCACTCCAACTTTAAAAAGTGGCGCAACAATAAAATTTTACGCTGATATCATAAATTATCACAAGGTGGACCATTTATTGCAAAGGCTATTTTACATCAGTAATACCCTGTAAACCACTAAAAGTAGCGCCATCACAAGTATCAAGATTTTCTTGCGAAAGTTTCTCTCCTTGTGATTGCTGCGACCGGATCTAATTTACATACTTTAGAGGAGAGAAACACCTACACATCCTCAACCTATGGTACATCTAGAAGTACTCCTATGGATATGAATTGACAGCTTATTAAAGAGGATATGGAGTTTTCTAACCTTTCATATTGATCTATAATGCCAAGAGTATTCATTACGAAATTAAGGCAAGTGACAGTATTGATTGCATCAGTCACTGTGGAGGAATTTTCAAGGCTCAAACGGTCGTCTTGATGATTTCAAACGGTGATCATTATCAACACCGATGCCGGTTGTGCAACAAACTAAGGTGTATTGACAATGGTCTTTCTTCAAGTTGATTTTATGAAACGGTCCTCGTTGAAAAAAGACACAATTGCCTTCGATATCAAGTTAGTCTTTGACGACGTAACTAGCCACTCATACCTCGATTGATTTTCATCACACGATTTTCTTATGAAATAGCAATTAGCCTCTTTAAAGAATATTTTTCTTGTACTTTTTCAGACAGTCCAATATAGAAATGATGCGCTTTTAAGTATGCTGCGTCGCTAATGGGTATGTATTGAAATCTAGTATCATTTCGATGAACTCTTGGTCATACTCATATTTTTTTCTTCGAAACTTGCTACCCTAAGATACCGTAAAATTTGATCGAGGATGAAATGTTCACAGAGTGAATGGACTGTTGAGGTACGATATTTTCTGTAAGAGCGGTGGTGAGGCAGCATGGACTACGAACACAGGATATATACTGCCTCTTAGGTGCACACTTGCGGTTCTACGGAAAACACCGGTTGGTTCTAAGGCAAGTGTTTCGCATATTAGAAAGACGCAATAGAGTATCTTCTAAAGGAGAATTCTTACCACCTTTGAGATTTCCTTTACCTCCGGGTATTTGACCTTACCTTTGTGGTGAGTGAAATGCAAAGAAAGAAGAAGGTGAGCAGGGGAAGGTACAAGATAAAATATAAATAGTATCTATCAATGTAGAATCATAACCTTTGGTCTCGATTTACTCTGATATATGAGATTTTTCATCTTCATAAATAATAGCGCTTGGACTCTCTTTATTTAGCACTTATGCCAATGGGCTTATTGCTCTAACCCACCAATATGCCAATACATAGCCATCATTCAGACAAATGACAATATAAAATAAAAACCTTTGCTCTGCTTTTTCAATCCTTCCTCTTTTTAAAAACACCAGTGACTATGAAAACTTTATTGTCGGAAAGTCTGGCGGAAGGAAATATGTCAAGCATACCAAGTTGTTATACTTATAATCCGCATGTATCATAATGAGGCAAGAGAAAAATATCTTATATTTTATTGTCGCCTCATTAGTTTCCTTGTATAAAAAACCATTGATAATAAAGTGGAGATAGACACCCTTTTTGGTGAAAATAGTTAGCACCTCGCAAAATCTAAATCAAGGTTTTGGGGTCACTTTGCATCTTATTTATTGCTCCTGAATTAATAAATAAATATCAAACATTCACCTAAATTAATTCTACAATGCTGATCGAAATTTCAACAGTCCGTGTTGCTGCTCCATTAGTTCAATAGTGTGAAAAGCCGATCCCCAGCTTGACTGATATCCAAACCCTCCATGTCCATATGCGTGGGTTATATAAACTGTTACTCCATTCACATCTACATAATACCGAGTTAAAAACAAAGAGTATACACAATAAATGCACAACCATTATACATACTCTTGACTTCATTCTCAAATCGAGGTCCGCCTACTCTATACGGACGCAATCCTACACCATGACCAACAATTTTCAAGCTCTCTCTATTTTCCGTTATCTCTGGACAAAGAGTGCGCGTACGTCGAAGGATGGAATGGACTGTAGGTTCATCCACGAAGGCGTTACTATGGACGACAGTAAGCTTTCTTTCTCTCTTCACTTATACCAAACAACACTTACTAGTCCCCTTTTGTTGCAGTACCTCCAAGAATAAGTGTTCCATCCGATCTTGGAATGACATAAGTTATTGATCCATCAGCATGTAAGTGAGTCAGTGTTCTTTTGATATAGGGTGCATCGACAATCACGGTTTGACCTCGTGTGGGAAATAAGGCATCATCATTTACTCCGCCTAAAAATTTGGCTCCTAACCCTGTGCAATTGATAACGGCTATCTTTTTTTGATCTTGAGCAAAGCCAGTAATCTCATCTATGTGTGTCAAAGCATGTTGGATAATTTTTCCACCGAGCTTTTTAAACTCTTTCATGAGCCACTGCAAATATACCGGGGAATTGATGAGAACTGTATACAAAGTTAGTTGTATGCTTACTTTGCTACGATAATATGTGAAAGGCAAGTGTTACCTGTTGTGTACCGGTGACCTACTTTAGCTCCCTTGGGAAGCCCAGTGGTTGGTAAAAACTCAAACTAGTAGATAGCGTGAGTACACCTTGCGTTACTTGGAAAATCACTGACTCACATTGTATACGACGTCCTTGTGCCATGGATTTGTAACTTCGGGTAATGTATCGTTGTCAAAGAAGTCATCACTTTGGGCCAACATAATACCCGACTGTTTATCAATACCTTGCTCTCCAGCCATTTTCATAAATATATTGTAGCTCACAGTGTCGAACTCTACTCATATTCAGTTTAATTCGCTGTTCTGTACATGTTTTGTGAACCAACTTACTCTGGAGAAGAGAGTTGTCATTTGGGGCCATTGTTCTCCAATGAGCACCTATAATAAACAAATCAGCACAATTTTTGTGCTTGAGCATGAAATATCACATACCAGCGAAAGGTGAGGTGTATTCGATGGATTTGTCACCAGGTATATATTTAGCCACAATGGTTACATTCTTGTATCCACTTCTTTTTAATGCAAGTGCCGTAGTTAGGCCAATGACTCCAGCTCCTATCACAATAATATGTGTATCCATCTATTTTATTTGTTGTAGTAAATAATTAAGAAGAGCAACAAGATGAAAAATTGTTTTCAAAACATTTTACCACACACTTCAACATCTATTTCATTGTCCGCGTGAGACGTTTAACTTTAAATTGTGAGTATAAGGCAATTCATTAATAAGAGAAGGTTCAATGCAGTTTACTTTTTAATAATAAGTTTCATAAATTTAATGAATTGCATCTGCAAGATGTAAAGAGAGAGCCAGTTTAAAATGTGCTGTATTTGAATATGTGAGTTTGCATGAAAAATATTACAAACAACTGGTGTCTGTGTTTTCAAGTGGGTGCGGACCGGACATTGAATATCCTTGACGAAGTGGATTTACATATCAGGCACATCAAAGCGATGCATTGACGTGTAACTCTTGTTCTGCCAAAGGTAATTAATCCATCCATCCATCCATCCATCGATTTAGAAACAATGATGAAGATCCTAATATTCTACATTATAGTTTCTTTAAAAAGTTCCTCGAACAGTAAATAATCAACATGTCGAAGAGAGAATCCAAGGCCCTTTACTTTGAAAAGTTAACCAACTATTTGGAAACTTACAAGTCCATCTTCATTGTCAACGTTGACAATGTCAGCTCCAACCAAATGCACCAAATTCGTTTCAGTCTTCGTGGTGAAGCTGTTGTTCTCATGGGTAAGAACACCATGGTTCGTCGTGCCCTCAAGGGTATGATCAACGACCGTCCCGAACTTGAGAAGCTTCTCAACTTCGTTCGTGGTAACATTGGTTTCGTTTTCACCAACGGTGACCTCAAGGATATCCGTGAAAAGATCGTCTCCAACCGTGTCGCTGCTCCCGCTCGTGCCAACGCCGTCGCTCCCGTTGATGTCGTCGTTCCCGGTGGTAACACTGGTATGGAACCCGGAAAGACCTCTTTCTTCCAAGCTCTCGGTATCCCCACCAAGATTGCTCGTGGTACCATTGAAATCGTTTCTGACGTCAAGCTTGTTACTGCTGGTGAAAAGGTCGGTCCTTCCGAAGCTACCTTGTTGAACATGTTGAACATCTCTCCCTTCACCTACGGTATGGGTGTTGTTCAAGTTTACGATGCTGGATCTCTCTTCTCCGCCGATGTCCTCGATGTTGAAGAATCCCAATTGGTTGCTAACCTCATGGCTGCCATCCGTGAAATTGCCTCCGTCTCTCTTGCCGTTGGTTACCCCACTTTGGCTTCCGTTCCTCACTCCGTTATCAACGGTTACAAGAACTTGTTGGCTGTCTCTGTCGCTTCCGACTACACCTTCCCCGGTTCTGAACAAATCAAGGAATACATTGCCAACCCCGAAGCTTTCGCTGTTGCTGCTCCCGCTGCCGCTGAAGCCTCTTCTGATGCTCCTGCTGCCGCTGCTGCCGCTGAAGAATCTGAGGAAGAAGATGACGATATGGGTTTCGGTCTCTTTGACTAAATCTAGTATTTTGGAAAATAAACTTTTTATTTTTTTGAACGAAATTAAGGATGCAAAAGATGATGAGAGAGTGTGTTTATAAAGGGACTTTACGTAAAGCATGGATCAACCAGAAATTAGAGGTCAATAAAGCGAGGGCGCCTGCTTGATGAGCAGCGCCTAAACTGATGGGGACCATATAAATAAGTGTACAAATACCAAGGGTGACTTGAGTCGCAGCTGCTACAAGCATAGCATTGACAGCTGCTCTTGCGTTTTTAGGTAAAGGTAAACGACGAGCGTAAATCCATAATGAACCAGTTGCCACAGCAGTGATTTCAGCCAAAGTACGATGATCGAATTGAGCAGTGACAGGGTTCTCTAAAAAGTTGCGCCATACACCTTTTCCCTTCGTATAACGATCATTAAAGAGTTCGTTTGTGGGAGGGATGTAACCTTGACCCATCTTTGGATACTCTGTATAAATCAAACCTGCATCTAAACCTGCAACAATACCTCCAGATAGAGCTGTGATAAAGATCAATCCACCGAGAAGATGAGTATATTTACGGAAGCGATTAAGGACGGGACTATTTAACATTTGAGCAACATTTTTGGGGTAGACACCACGAGCCAATTTGTCATTACGTAAAATACCAGCAGCAGAGAAGATGGCACCAGCGTAAATGATGAAAGCAGTACAGAGATGAGCGGTTAAACGATATTGAGATACACGGGGGACAGCACCGACTTCTTTCATCAGTGCTTCATTAAGACCCGATTTAACCATAAACCAACCCATGAAACCTTGAAAACCCATGACACTAGCAATAAAAAGGACTTGCTTTTGAACTGATTTTGTCATGTAACCTCTCTTTGCGAAATAAAGACCAGGCAAGATGATGGACATACCAATGAAACGACCGATCATGCGGTGACCCCATTCCCAATAAAAAATGCCTTTAAAATCTTCGATTTCCATATGACGGTTTAAGCTACGAGACAGTCAGTATAAATAAACGAAGGGTCATTCATAACAGTCAGGCACTTACAGCTTATATTCAGGATATTGTTTGTACTTTTCGAATTCGTCCCTCCATTCTTGCTCGGATCTTGGTGGTTTCATACCAGAGATAACGTTCCATTCAACAATTGATAGACCGGATTCTGTGAGACGAGTGAGCCCACCCACGACGACGATAGCAAATACCATACCAGCATTAAAGTAAAGCCAATAAGCGACTATGGGTTTGGTTGTTTTTACAATTGGTTTTGCGCTAGTTGCCGTAGCTGTTGTAAGGATAGTAGGCGCAGCAGGGTTTGTTGACATGAATCTTTTCTGTTTCCAAGGTATAGCAGTAAAAATCTTGTTGCTACTACTACATTTAGCAGGTATTTGTTGACTGAGGAATGTTGAGGTGCTTGGGGCGGTAATCTTTCTAAATAGACTGCTGCTTGTTTGAATGCATCGTGTATTGTTTACAGCAGGGCGCAAGACTCTGCTCACTGTAGATGATGACAGTTTACTCAAGAATGAACGTGAAATCATCCTTTACTTGTACCAACGAACGAATGAAAGTTCGATAACAAAGAAGAAAGGAGAAAAGAAATGACAGAGATTTTATCTAATAATATCTTTTTTTTTTTCCTTTTTACGAAAATCATCACCTTATTATTTTAAAGAACAGCGGGAAGAAAATATAAATAATGAGGTGATGGAAAGTGTCTGTGTGTTATGTTGTTGTGTCAGATTGTTAGAGATATAAAGAAATGACAGATATGTGAAAATGTGTAACTTTTTTTCTATTTTCCACGAAAAATGTAACGAAAAAAGATTGACAAGTTATGTGTGTGTGTGTGTGTAACAAGCTGATTTGCATAAACCCTCTTTCTCTCCCTCTTGCTGCTTCTTTTTTTAAACTTCTCCATTTAAATTGTAAATTGAGCCACAAATGATATCTTGGCAACAAAATCCATTATTCTCTTTTTGATTTCGATCTTTTAAGAAAGAATAGAAACGAACAAAAAAAGTTTAAACAGACCTCTTTGAACATTTTTAGGGGGCATAAAGAGGAGTAGAAAAAAAAAAAAAAAAAAACCGTGTAATATATAAGCGCAAAATAATGAGGTGATGGAAAGTGTCTGTGTGTTATGTTGTTGTGTCAGATTGTTAGAGATATAAAGAAATGACAGATATGTGAAAATGTGTAACTTTTTTTCTATTTTCCACGAAAAATGTAACGAAAAAAGATTGACAAGTTATGTGTGTGTGTGTGTGTAACAAGCTGATTTGCATAAACCCTCTTTCTCTCCCTCTTGCTGCTCTTTTTTTAAACTTCTCCATTTAAATTGTAAATTGAGCCACAAATGATATCTTGGCAACAAAATCCATTATTCTCTTTTTGATTTCGATCTTTTAAGAAAGAATAGAAACGAACAAAAAAAGTTTAAACAGACCTCTTTGAACATTTTTAGGGGGCATAAAGAGGAGTGAAAAAAAAAAAAAAAAATAGTATATATAAGCGCAAAAAAGAAATCATACAAAAAAAAAGTTTAAGGCAGGCCAAAAGAAAAAAGGAGTTATTTATTTGTTTATAATTATTATTTCTCTTTTCTTCTTCCTCTCTCTCTCTTTCTTTTCCTCTTACTTTTTTTATTTTAATATTCTTTCCTTTCAATATACCAAAAGCGCGTTATGAATTTAATACAACAACAATTGAATAATGACATAAACGAAGATAGTGACGGTAGTTTAATCGGAAGAAAAAATAATCAAAATACATTTTCATGGTCTTCAACAAGTTCTTCCAATTCAACATTACTTTCAAGTCATTCCAATTCAACTTCAACAACGACACACGAACAAAATGAAACTCACTTGTACCTGACGCTATTGAATGAATTACAATATCTAAGTGAAGATAAAAAAGAGAAGAGAGTGAGTGAAATAGTTTGTCGGTCAGCCTCGCATGGTGATTTAAATACGATAAGACAAGTTATGATGGATTCAAGGCTAAGCTCATATCTCAATTTGGATGCCTCTGATGATGAAACAGACGGTTCAACACCTTTGATTTACGCCTGTTGTTTTGGTAAATTGGATGTTGTGCGTTATTTACTAGAAGTAGGAAGAGTCAACGTAGATGTACAGGATAAAAGTACGTATGATGTAATATAAGAATGGAATGTTATGTAGTTTACTAATTCAACTTAGTCGGTTGGACTGCTCTCATGTGGGCTACAACGAATGGTCATAGTCAAATCGTACAATTATTATTAGAATATAGTGCATCATCAGAAACTAAATCACTTAGTGGAAGAACAATATATGATTTAATGGATGTACAAAACGAGCAAATGTTCAACATTCTATCACCTACTATGAGTAGAAGTAACAGCTATTGTAGTAGCAGTATGATGCGAAGAGCTTCTTTTCCTCGAAAATTATCTGTAGCAAGCAGCAATAGTACAAAAAGTAGCAATAGTAAAATGAATGCATTAGACAGAAACAATACATCATCGCCATCAGTAGATACATTAGCATCAATATCAACATCCAAGTGTGAGGCAAGTTTTAGATCAGTCCATAAATTTATTTGGGATCAATGTCTACCAGACCAAATGTTTGTGTTTGCTGAAGAGGAAATTGATCATATTCTCAATGTGTCCATATCACAACTTAAACTACCTATGAAATCAAGATCAGAAATCTACGTACCTTCCAACATCATCTTTTTGTGCGCCAGATTTGCACATTACTACACAAGTAGAGAACTCGTTTCTCAGCTATTAACAAAAGCAGTAAAGAGGATAGATACAGTAGTAAAATCAAATAGTCAAGATATACACACTTTATCTTTTTGGATTGCAAATTTATCTCAACTCTTGTATTATTTAAAAAAAGATGTTGGCCTAGTCGTCGTCACTGCAGAATACCAATTGGAAATATCAGAACTTATATCAGAAACATATACCCTTTTAGTTCAAGATTCAGAAAGGAGAATGAATCGTATATTAGAACCTGCCATGATTGAATTTGAACAAATCAGTATAGAAGTCATAGACTTTGCTGACGACTGGCAGAGATTTTTTAGACGTAATAGACACAGTCATGGCAGTATCAACAATAGAAAATCAATTCATGGTGATATGTTATCACCTCCTTCACCACAACAGCATATTCAATCTTCTCTTTCACCTCAATCACTTACATCCTTACTCACCTCCATTCTTTATGTACTTCAATCTTACGACGTTCATCCCGTCATTGTCATACAAGCTATGGCTCAACTTTTTCACTTCTTATCTTGTGAAATATTCAATCGCATCCTATGCAACAAGAAATACCTATGTAGAAGTAAAGCATTGCAAATTAGAATGAATCTAACACAAATTGAAGAATGGGTGAGAGATCAACAATTACCAAGTACTCTGAGTGCTTATTTCAATCCTGTCATTCAGCTCGTGCAACTCTTGCAATGCGTATCTCAACTTCAAGATTTAATGGACTTTATCAATACAACAAAATCGTTTGAACTTTTAAACCCTATGCAAATTAAACGGCTTGTATTGAATTATCGATACGAAGTTTCTGAAACCAAATTACCGGATGAAATTGAAAAATACACTATGCAAATTGCCGAAGATACACTTAGAAGTATTCAATCAGAACAGCAACAAGATTCAAAGAAATCTTCGATTGATAGCTTTCGTATACCACCAAGGAACAACAGTAGACCCACTAGTATATCAAGTTTAGGAAGTCTACTACAAACGATCTCTAATAACAATCGAAACAAAAAGACTCCCAATAATCGACTTTCAATTGCGAGTCTAGACGAATGTCACGATACCGACAACTTGGATTTCTTAATTTCAGAAAAAAGAGATTCCAAATATATGCTACCCTTTTCTCTACCTACAACAACAAATATGGTTCATGCTGGGTGGGGAAATATGAAGGAAGAGCCACAAGAATCGAACGCGGCTATGAGTTTGTCAGATAAGATTTACCACGAACTCAAGACCAAGTTATCAGCGGAACGAGAAAAGAATGCAAGAGAAAGAAACGTTATACCCACCATACCAGAGGAGTGGCTTGAAATTCTGGATAAAACTACTGCTAAAACTACTGCACCTTCAGCAAATGAAAATTAATACACTATGCTCTCTCTTTCTCTTTCGCTCTATCCCTCCTTATATCAATTGTACATAAATCCCATTTCCTTTCATTCTATATGATGTATATTTTTTCTCTCTTTTTTTGTTATTTACGCTTAATATTTCTACAACTACTAATAAATAATGCTGCTTATGTTTTGGCTTGGTGTAAAAAGGCAAACTACTGTTTATACATAATACACATCATCCGGTCGTAATACCGATGTGAGGAAAAGTAGTAGTAGTAATTTTACAAAAAGGAGAGAAAAATAATAAATAATAATAATAATGAAAGGGGAATCTCCTCACTCCCTCCCTTCCTCCTTTAACTTCCACGCTTAAGATAGGACACCCCTTATTTATTATTTTTTTGGGTCCACACTGGGTACTTACATTGTCATGCTGCATTTTTAACTTTTCTTTCACTTTAGTTTTCTTTGTTTTTCTTTTCCTTCTTTTTTTATCCTTTCTGCTTCCTTTCACTAGTGCAACATTTCGACATTACCAAATAATAACACGACATCGACAATGGCACAACAAAGTGTCATTGGGGGATCGGCATTCAACTCTTTAGCTTTTGGAAAATTACTTGTGGATGATTTATATAATAATATCAATCAAACAGATAATAGCACTGTGTTGATTACACCCAGATATAACACCACAGGCAAAACTGAGTTGAAGGTCAGTGATATATGCCCATATCATAACCAACACACGCTGATATAAAATATCGTAGATTGGTGTGTTGTTACCTTTCACGCAAAAGAATGATAATCTTACAGCACAGATTGTTTGGGGGTATTTTAATAAATAAAAAATGAAACATGAACGTACACACCCAATTCATGCAAAATTCAAAATAGAGGTTCTTCGGCAATTCGAATGGCCGTCAATGATATTAATACGAGACAAGTGATTCCTGGTGCTTATATCACTTTGATTGAAAAAGACTCATTTCCTGATTCTTCATTGGATCAAATGTCTGTTACAAATGCAGTTTATGCTTCCGTAACCTTACTACAACAAGGTGTGATTGGTGTCATTGGTGATATTTCTAGTTCTTGGACTAGTTTAAGTGCTCTCATGACTTCAACACTAGAAATCCCTCAATGTTCCTTCACAGCCAACGCAAGTATGTACATTTTTTCTTTTTCTTTTTATGAAGGTGTTATCATGAAAAATCTTAACCCTTTTGTTTTTGCGTAGTTGCCTTCTCTGACAAGACACAATATAAATACTTTTTTAGAACGATACCAACACAAGTTATTATCGCCGACGTCATGCTTTCTTTTGCATCAAAACAAGGGTGGAATAAACTAGGCGTTATATACACAGATGATCCATTGGGACAGCAATGTTTGTATATAGAATCATTTAGATGCATCATAACGAGTTGAAACATTAACAAAACTCTTTAGTTTATCAGCGAGCCTTGATTCAAGCGAGTACAATGGACCTTCACGTTTTACAATACCAGCCTATCCCCTCAACACAAACTACAAACGATTACATGACTGCATTAAGAAACATCACAAACGGTGGCGCGCGTATCATCATGGTTGCAGCTACAGCAGCACCACAAGTACAGATTTTACTGCAAGCGCAACAAATGGGCCTTATCAATAAAGATTATGTGTGGCTCATGATGGGTGATACAACAAAAGATCTCACTTCAACTGTAGCTGACTTTAATAAAAATCATTCGTCCGATGCACTGCAACAAATCAATTATGATACTGCATTCCAAGGTCTTTTCTTTTTCGATAATTGGTTAGCGTTGAACGGCTATCCTCCTTTTGAAAAGTTTTTAGATCAATGGGCTTTACTCAATCCAGAAGCGTAAGTTATTGTATTTCTTTTTTCTGTAAAAAACAGGGCACTCATCTTTTTGGGCTTGTAGATATCCATTTGCTGGTTATAGAAATATATCCTCGTATGAAGGGTAAGAAAACAATCTAAAAAAGCTAATTTTAGTATCAAATATTGACTTTTCATACAGATTGGCTTATTCATGCATGATGATTATGGCTGAGGGTTTCGGAAAAATTATTAATAATAGCAAAAACAAAACAGACGAATTGTATAAACTGTCCACCAATGCATTGGGTGACGAAATGTTACCTACTGCATTCAATATTGGTTATGTTGGTCCCGAGGGCCCAATGAACTATGACTCAAATGGCGATTTGACTTCTGGGTATGTATACAGCAATAGCCGTATTTAGATGCAATCAATAACCTTTTTCTCTATTTACAGAAATTATCAGGTCTATAATTTACAACATGGCTTGAAACAGGTAGTTGGTAAAAGCACAGGTGGCGTACTGAACATCACTTCTTCTCCCATGTTCTTTGATGGTACAAGCATGGTAACAACTTGTCTTCAATTTATTTGTCATCTACGTGCTAATATTATCCCACCATAGCCTCCTTTGGATTCACCGCCAAGTGTCGCTTTAAACCCAGATATTACCTCTCCTATTTCTCATGCAATCTTGGCTTTATCATCTGCTGGTATCCTCTTTGCGCTATTCTGCTTTTTCGTTGTCTTGTTTAACCGCAAACATGAGGTATTTAAAGCCTCAAGGTAAGTTACCATCATCTCGTGAAATTTGACGTTCACACTTACCCCCCTATTTTTTGGCTATTAGTCCCTTATTTTGTTGTCTAGAATTAGTTGGTTTTGTGCTCACTTACATTTCTGTCGTTATGATGATCGGCATTCCTACTCAAACTTCTTGTATTGTTACACCAGTGACATTTAGTTTAGGCTTTTTACTTGTTTTGGGGTAAGCGATATTATTGTTCATTATCATCGTATGATTTTCTAAATACTTTTTGCTCCTTAAAAAAAAACAACAATAGAAATATGATTGCAAAAAACTATCGTATCTACAGAATATTCAATAATATCTTTATTACAAGAAATGTCATCACTGACAATCATCTGATACGCACTGTTGCTGGTTTGGTTGGTGTGGAAATGGTGAGTGTGCATAGAGGTTACATACTTTTCATTTTACTCATGCCTTGTTAAGATCATTCTTATTGTGGGTCTGATTGTAGCAACCCCAGTTCCCACAAAAAATGAAGTCTCATTTTCGACACACTATTATCAATGCGAGTCTAAAGGCAGTAACAGGATTGTATTCCTTGTATTAACAACAGTGTACGCAGCCTTTTTACTGTTATTTGCAACGTTTCTTGCGTACAAGACTCGACTTGCTGGTAAACAGTACAACCGATACAGCGAATGCAAACAGATGGGTCTTTCTGTATAGTAAGTTCACTTTTTTTGTACTTTATATCAACTAAAAGACTAATCAAAATCTCTAGTAATATCCTGTTTTCTGCATTAGTTGGTTTCGCTGTGCTGGTTAACCCGCTCGCTGACTTTTACACGAAATACTACATCAATGTTATTTCTATTCTATGGGCAGCTTCTTTCTCACTACTCATCTTATTTTTACCTAAACTACAAACATTTTATCGATTTAAAATGAAGGAACGAAGAGAGGAGATGCAAGAAAAATCAAACGAATCGGGAACAAGGAAATCAGTATTTTCTTTCTTAAAGTCAAGCCATAATCCTCATCCCAACTATTTCGATCAACGACATGGTAGTAGTCATACCACTGCAACTGCTGCTCATACACCAGGAATCAGCGAATTGTTGAGTTTAGAGCAAATTCTGGCGTCAGATGACCCAGTGCTAGACGATGATGATAACAGTTTACGTAGACGTAAGCCAAGTGCGATCAGCACTACCATGACGAGCGACAAAAATGGTGGAAGTAGCAACTTTATTGAAGTGCATGAAGGTGAAATGCCTGTCAGAAAAGTGCTTCGCTATTTTCCATTTTTGTCTCAATGGGAAATGCACCACATCATGGTCTTTCCTTGGCTAGGATACTTTTCGCATTTCTCAGTAAGTCACCATTTCAAATAACATGTTCTTATTAGGCTAACTTTTTTCCTGTAGAAATTTGCTAAAAAAGGTACCGTCATGTCTTATCGTCATGCCTCAGTACACTCTGCTACTTTAGAAGACTATGTGCTTAAAATACATGGTCAAGGATGGTGCGATATGTACATTCAATTACCCAACCTGAATGCTCTTAACACTTGGGAACAGAGCTTTAATCAAAAGAAACCTGACTATCTAGACTTTAGACGAAAACCTACAGATGCAACGACTCCAAGTGGAGCTGGAGAACAGCAAGAGCAGGAAGTGCTGCAGTCCTTGGACGTATCGCATCATCCTCACGATACAAACACAACATTGATGTTGGATTCGAGTATGTCGCATGATCATTTACTACGAAGAATGAGTGACCGATCTGAAGACGAAGATATCACCATCACTTCAACAGGTACAACAACGCCAGCCAGCACCGCTGTATTATTAAATAATCAAAAACCATCACCATCGTCTCAACAGTAAAAAATACAACAAAAAAAAACTCTTTTATACATGGTAAACCCATTTTAATCTACTCGCATATACATAATACATATTATATACACATATATTCTCCCTCGTTTATACACCTTTATTTTTGTAACATACCTACTTACTACTATAAAAAAAATATCAAATACACACTTTTTAAGCGTGGTTGCATGAACAGCGAAACTTTATGATGATGTGTGACTACTTTTACGTGACTGCTGACCCTTCACTTCTATTCTGGCAGTTTTTTTTTTTTTTACTTTTGCAGTTTTTGTTATAACTTCAATGGCAGCAGCAGAAAGTAGAACACTTAGTAGAGTAGCCGCATCGAAGAAAGCAGCTTCTACCGTCAAAAAACCCTCCATTGCACCCGAGGGTACAAGTTTTCTCGATATTGGAGTCGAACCTTGGTTAAACGAGACTTTAAAGTCTATGTCGATCAAGGAACCCAGTGAGATTCAAAGAGCTTGTATTCCCCCTATTCTTGCTGGCAAAGATGTTATTGGTGGTGCCAAGACTGGTTCCGGTAAAACAGCTGCATTTGCACTCCCGATTATTCAAAAGTTGTCTCAAGATCCATACGGTGTCTACGCTCTTGTATTGACACCTACTAGAGAATTGGCTTTCCAAATTGCAGAACAGTTTCGAGTACTTGGAAAGGGCATGGGAATTAAAGAATGTGTTGTTGTAGGTGGCATGGGTAAAGTATAAGAAGGAAAAAAGAAAGAGAGAAAGAGGCTGGTTACTGAGAACGAATTGAATTTTAGACATGATGAAACAAGCTTTAGAACTCGCCAAGAGACCTCATGTTATTATTGCTACGCCTGGCCGTCTTCGTGATCACATTCGTAGTAGTTCAGGTGCTGTGGATTTAAGACGTTGTAAATTTTTGGTTATGGATGAGGCGGATCGTATGTTATCACCTACTTTTGTTCCAGAACTCGAAGTGATTTTACCTTTATTACCCAAGGAGAGACAAACGTTATTGTTTACAGCTACTATGACAGAATCTATCTTGGCTTTGCGTGATGCTGAAGAGGATCCTAAGAAAAAGCCTTTTGTTCATATGTGTGATATGTCAACCTCCACTGTCACTACATTGGATCAATTCTATTTATTTGTTCCCTCTCAAGTGAAAACAGCTTACTTGGCTCATTTATTACGTACTGATGATTTAAAGGAGAAATCTATCATTATCTTTTGTGGAAGATGTTCAACAGCGGAAACTATGACAGTGATGTTGAAGGAGTTGGGTATTCGTTGTACTGCCCTTCATTCAGAAATGTCTCAGCAACAACGTTTAGACTCTCTTGGTAAATTTAGAGCTGAAGTTATCAAGATTTTGATCTCTACCGATGTGGGTTCTCGGTAAGTTATGGGGAAAAAATGAGTAAATTATGTGCTCGATTTTAATCGTTTCTATATAGTGGTTTGGATATTCCTTCCGTTGAATGTGTGTTAAATTATGATATCCCTCGCGATCCTACTGACTACATCCATCGTGTCGGTCGTACTGCTCGTGCCGGTAGAGGTGGTAAAGCAATTTCAATTGTAACCGAGAAAGATATTAAGTTAATCCAAAATATTGAATCTCACACAAGTAAGGAGTAATGGAAGAAAGGAAGAAAAAGTTCCATCTCTAACCATCTTTTATTTCTATAGATAAAACAATGGAAAAGTATGAAGTGAACGAAAATGATGTGATTGATATTCTTTCAGAGGTCACTGCTGCTAAACGTGAGGCTAGCATGGTAAGTTATTTCTACTGTTAAACTATATAAACATTTATTGATAACGTACAAAATAGCAATTACATGATAAACAACATGGAGAGAAATCCCATACCAGAAAGAAGAAGAGAACATCGAAAGAATAATAACGAAAAATGCAAAATAAATAATTATATAGATCCCCCCCTCCCCTTTTTGTTGTAAATAAATATTATTAATATGATAAATATGCAGATTTTTTACTATGTTCATTTGGGGAGACTGCTAAAGTTGCAGCGAACAAACCGACAGAGATACCAAGCGATGCCACCACCATTTGTGTGGCAAAAGAGACGCCTTGATCGTCCTGACGGATCAAGAAATATGCACCTTGTATCCCCACACTACCCGGAACCAAAGAAACAATTCCACAAGATAAAGGAACTAACGCTAGCTCGCCCGTAATTTTAAAATACAAGTTGCCAAATAGACCGACCGAAAATGCACTAATAGTGCCCACAATTTGAAAGTTTGAGATGACTTTGCTTGTAATTACAGAGACTCCAAATCCAACAGCAGAACAGCAAACCATCGATGGCCATTGGCGCACTGAGGCACCGAGGTTAATTGACATACTAATAGCCATCACCGGAAACAATACAGTGTATAACCAAGGCGGCACGTTGCCGGTACATGCATCAAATTGTGCTGGCGAGGATCGAGCATCCACCGCTTCATAAATACTGGTTCCGACTTCTAGCCCATATCCTATAAATAAGGCGTATATCATAGCATATACAAATCGGACAGTGCCCGTGATTACATGACGAGCGGACAGTTCCATCTAGATTGAGCAAAAACAGTTATTATTATTGCGAAATCGTCTGAATTAATTGTTACTCTGCATTACACTTACAATAGACATAGTTAATGTATAACCCGGAATCAAAATGGACGTTGCCGATAAAACTACACCTGTAAAACAAATCCATCGATCAAGCGCTTTTGTGATGAACCCTATTAGGATGGTGGTAGAGATCTCAAATATATTACAATAGGAAGAGTATCGCTCAGAGAGAATAATTAATAAGCCAACCAGTAGGCCGAGTCCACCACTTAATGCTGTATCGATTAGTGACCCATTAAACATGACAGGAGCAGTGAGCAAAGCGCTCGTGGCGTGAGACAGTAACGTAACCCAAGGGCTCCATGTGGGTGGTTTGGAAGAAAGTAGCTCCTTCATCATCTTTGTACTCTGTATTGCTGTTACTTCTTTCCGACATATACCTTGAATGATATCATTGACTTGTGAAAGCTTTCCCATATCGAATCCTTGAGGGCACCGTATGAGCATGGTTTCGGGATGCGTGCAATCATTATTTATACCACCTTTATATTCTTCTTTATTGTTGTTGTTGTTGTCGTTCAAGAACGTTATCATCATAATGCTGGGTATAAATATAAATGTAGCTTTTACAGATAACGATTCTGATGCATCCCCAAGTGCCTCTTCCTACAATCAAAGTGAATGAATAAGTGAACGTTTCATTACTGACGCTACTTTATACATACGATTCGATGGCATGGTGCTCCGTAGAGCATTAATAATTTACACAAAGTAATTACGGCTTCTCTTTTTGTTTCTACTTCGTTTTTCTGATCCATCGATATTTCATTTATCGTACTCTCTTCATCCTCGATGTGAGTGAAGTATGAATGAACCGTCCCCTCATCTTCATCATGGCTGTGAGTTGAATAATTGTCATGGCATTTTAGGGTGGAATTTGTCAAGGAAGGTATAGAGTATAATTCAGGGCTACTCCACCGTGGCCATTGCCATTTAGTATTATATTGAGGAGTTTTTAAATGGTGTAGCTGTGATTCACGCAAGTGGGCGGTTTCGACGACAGGTAGTATAAAATTGTGTTGATGTGATGGTTCAAGTTCAGAAAATTCTGTTTTCATCACTTTTCTGTGTAATAGAAAGTAGAAATAATATTGTTTGTGAAGAAAAAAGGAAGCTAAAAATACTAAATGTGTTAACATCAAGATTATATATAGCGTGTTGAAAAGTGAGCTGGTCAAGAAAAATTTTAACTCTGATAATACCCGGTTAGAAAAAAAAAGGGAAATGGGAATCGTATTTTTCGTGCTTTTTGTGCTTATGCATCTCATAGAAACGTTGTCAATGAAAGAAATCATTACTATATCGTTCAGATGTTCATATGTCAAGTCGTTCGTGTTACCAAAAAAATCATCCAATCAAAAACTAAAAACGTGATTATCACGGGAATTCACGTGATTCCTCACTGCAAATATTGCCAAATTTAGTGGAAGACACGTTGGAAGACACGCGGGGTGTTTTCCATCGAAAAATAATATTTTTAATTTTATTTTTATACCGTAAAAACTATACCATTCGACGCAGAATTAAAAATAAATTATTTTTCACACTTGAATTTTTTTTCTAGGATCAATATTGATAGAGATATTCAATTTTTAATTTTGTGCGGTGAAGACTTAGAAAAATAAAAAATTTCTGTTCGGCAGATGGGCGATCATGAGCGATTTTGAAGTCCTTTAATTTTTCAAGGACCGCCGCACTGCAAAAATTTTGGGCGACTGTGAGCGATTTTTTGCAACCCATTATACAATTTTAAAGGCCGAAATTTCAGTATGCAACTTTAATGCCTAAAAAAAAAAAAAAATCCTGAAAAAGCCTACTTCTTTACTTTTCTTTACTTTTCTTCACTATATACTAAAACTTTACACTTCAATTTTTTTTCACAACTCAACTTAAAAAAATGGGAAAACAAGAAATCACCAAAAAGGTCCCTTGCTTCTGTCAATTATGCTCAAGAAACAAT